>JASVEL010008192.1:0-157954 GCA_032618575.1 Nicotiana noctiflora | reverse complement strand
ACCGATCCACAAGACTCTACTAACCGGCTCAAGACTCATGAGGCCTAGTAAACCTAGGCTTTGATACCAACTTGTCACGACCCCAAATCCGGTCGTGATGGCGACCAGCACACTGATAGGCCAGCCCGACCAATCAACAATAACCACGGAGCCACAAGCTCACTTTATCCAATTTAAGCACAACAGTGATAGATATATTAAAAACAGGGAACCGAGTCCCAACATGTGCCAACTCCCATAGACCGAAGGGTCAAGAGTCATAAGCCTCTACAGAGTATACAAAGTGTAAATAGTGAATATAACTGTGCACAAGTGTGGGATAATCAGAACAAAAATACAGGCAAACTGGAGAATTAGGTCCTGCGAACGCTGGCAGCAACCTCGACTGTTCAAAAGCACTCCCGAGCCGCAATAGAATCGGCTCCACTGTGATGTACCTGGATCTGCACACAAGGTGCAGGGAGTCGGGTGTGAGTACTTCCAACTCAGCAGTAATAAAAGTAAATAATGTTGAAGGGAAGAAAACCACGATAGGCACTATCTCATGCTACACAATACAGAACTATCTTTTTATTCCTTTCAAGCATATGTGAGTAGATTATTTAGAAATCTCAATTTTAGCTACTTTCTTTCATAATAATATACCAATACCTGGATACAATCTCAAGCGGTGCAAGTCCGCACTCAAATCAGCCCATCGGGCTCAGCACTCCTTATCAATTTACACCAGGAGATCTGGTCAATAAGGCAACTAATGCATGTGTGCCAGTAATGTATGAGTGTTGAATGTTATGCCACGTAGTACACGCAAACCAATGTATGTATGTCATGCAATGCATATGACCGCTACGGCGTGTAGCCCGATCCAATTTGGGTACCCGTGCTCACTGTGGGGGTTCAGACTCCGGAGGGGCTCCTACAGCCCAAGCACAATAATAATATCACACCTGCTGCGGCGCGCAGCCCGATCCATATACCACTGCGGCGTGCAGTCCGATCCATGCATGTGTATGCATATGGTCATATGAATGTCATGCCCTAACATATGGCCCTCAGCCCCAATCAGTCTAACAAATAATCAAGAAAGCCCTACGGGCAACAATATCATATTAGTTCGCAGCAAAAATGTTATTAAGACTTTGTTCAAGTTTTTCATAACCTTATAAGAATGTTGAATAGCAAAATACACTTTAAAACCTTAAATTTAGATAAAAATATGTACAGTGTTATCAAGACAATGATACTAATCCCTGAAGGATTCAAATAATTGGCACGAAGCCCAAGCATGATAATTAGTCCAATTCATTTCAACAATTAGGTGTTATTATTTATTACGCGGGACGGACCAAGTCATAATCCCCAATGGTGCTCTACCCCACGCCCGTTATCCATCGTGCAAGTCACCTCAACACAGCACTAAGATGTGCAAGTCCGGGGTTTACTAACCCTCGGGACATCATTTACAAGTATTACCCACCTCGAACCGACGAAAGCTCATGCCCGCGACGCCTTAGCTCCTCGAACCGACATCCACGCACGTCAAAACTAGCACAAATCAGCACAAATATATCAAAATAGGCTAATGGAACATAACCCAATCGAAAGAACTCGAAAAATATCAAAAATCACGAAATTTGCAAAACCCGAGCCCCGGGCCCACATCTCGAAAAATTTCGAAACTCATATTTCCGAACCCTCTCTCGCCACGAGTCCATACATATAAAATTTACTAAAATCGGAGTTCGATTGGCCTTTCAAAACCCAATTTTCGTTTTCAATATCTAGGCCACAATCCTTCACAATTTCTACCCAAATTCATGAAGATTGATGTTAATTCTACCATAAAATGATGTTTTTGAGTCAAGAAACTTACCTCCGATGAATACCCGATGATTTCCCAGCGTTTTCCCGTGATTTCTTCTCTCTAAGGCTCAAAAATGGGGGTTTATGAAATGAAACCCGTATGTGAAATGTTTCTGGTTTTAATTCACTGCCCGGGACTTTTCTTCTACGCGTTCGCGTTCCTTGCCACGCGTTCGCGATGCCCAGCTCCGGATTGACCTTCGCGAACGCGACCTCCCCAACGCGTTCGCGATGCACTAGCTCCCAGCCGTCTGATTTTCCTTCTATGCGTTCGCGATAACCCTCACGCGAACGCGATGCACACCCTGACAAACCTACGCGCAGGAATCCTAGCCTATGCGAACGCGATACCCTGTCTCGCGATCGTGATGCTTGACTCGCCTGGTCTTCGCGAACGCGGCCCATGCCACGCGAACGCGAAGGCTTGGATTTTGCCCAGTAATCTGCAATTTTTCTGCAGATTTTTAAGTTCCAAAAATGCCGGATGATGGTCCAGATTCACCCCGAGGCCCCCGGGACCCCAACGAAAACTACCAACATACTCCAAAACACGATACGAATTTGTTCTAATCATAAAAACACCATCCTAAACATCAAAATCACCAATTACACACGGATGCCTAAGTTTCTTCAAAACTTCCAAATTACACATTCCATCAAAAACCCGACCAAACGACGTCCGAATGACCTGAAATTTTGCAGGCACATCCAAAATCACCTAACGGAGCTACTGCAACTGTCGGAATTCCATTCTGACTCCCGGATCAAAATCTCACCTACCGTTCGGTTTTCGCCAAAATTCAACCTTAGCCAATTCAAGCCTATTTCTACACCGAGCCTCCAAATTCAATTCCGATTGCTCTCCTAAGTCATAAATGATCCCCCGAAACTAGTCGAATCATCAGAATCCGATTCCGAGTAATCTAACTCGATAGTCAACTCTAGGTTGACTTTCCATATTCAAACTTCCTTCAAACATGCTATTTGCTTCATTTTTAATTCAATTCACTCCTAACTCACCCGATAGGTTCTAACACCGATATAAAAGCATAAAACATGTAATTGCAACATGACAGGGTGGTAAATTCCCGTAACGACGGGCCGGGTCGTTACAGATAATGTGACGCTTATAATCATGAGGTTATTGTTATTGATATATACATTGTGGTGTTTCATTGGGTTGTGGATGTATTGTTAGGAGTTGTTTTGGTGTTACTCTGGCAGGCGGATAGGCCCAATTACAAGGGAGGCTCTGCCGAAATTTCTGAAAAATTTGGGAGTTATAAAAAATTTTGAAGCATTAAGATGTGCGAAGAAAGAGGTAAGTTATGTTGTGCCTTTGAGGAAAAGTGATCCTAAGTGTGGGAGATTGTAACATCCTAGAGAAAATAATTTCGAAGTAATTAAGCGCTATTAAAAGTTGAAGTATGGGTATTTTCCTAAGGTTATGGACTAAGGATGAGGTGAAACCTTCAGTTAAGTTGAATGATCAGGAAAAGTAATTTTCTTGAGAAGGGTTTTATTTGGCCTTGTATATCACCTTGGGGGTGCTTGTATCTTGTTTGTTAAAAATAAGGATGGTTCCATGCGTATGTGTATTGATTATTACCAGTTGAACAAGGCTATAGTTAATAACCGCTATCTTCTGCCTCGTACTGATGGTCTGTTGACTAGCTTCACGGCGCACGTGTATTTTCTAAGATTGACTTATGCTCAGGTTACCATCTGTTGAAGGTTCGGGAGCCAGCTATCCCTAATATTTGCTTCAGGACTCAATATGATCATTATGAGTTCCAGGTATGTCATTTGGGCTGACTAATGCCCCGACAGTTTTTGTGCATTTGATGCAGAGAGAATTTCGAAAATATCTTTACCCTTTGTTATTGTCTTTATTGATGAAATTATGGTGTATTCTCGGAGTCGGGAAGATCACGAGCAGCACCCGAGGACACTGCTTCAGAATCTGAGAGAAAAGAAATTACATGCAAAATTTTCAAAATGTGAGTTCTAGATGTATTCTGTGGAATTCTTAGGCCACGTGGTATCAAATGAGGATATTTGGTTGGATCTAAATTTGCGCTACAGAGGGTGGTTAGAGTTGTGGTAAGGAATATGACATCAGTATCTTGTATCACCCAAGCAAAATCTAATGTAGTGGCCTATGCTTTGAGTCGCCGGGCAGAGAGTTTGGGAAGTTTGACTTACCTACCAACATCAAGAGGCCTATGGCAATGGATGTTTAGTCCTTTGTCAGGCAGTTGTGAGGTTGGATCTTTCAGAGCCTAGTCGGAATTTTAGCTCGGTGCCCCAACTGTGAGCAGGTTAATTATGAAGACTAAAGACCTGGTGGATTGGTTTGAGTCCGGTGAGGTTAGATTAATGGGCACAACTTGGTTTAGAATACTTTGGAAAAGTTTAAAAGGATTCAGTATAAACTCTGTATAACCTCGTCCATGCAGAATAGTTATGTGAATCGGAAAGTTCGTGATGGTTCCGATATGGTGGAAGAGAAGGTCATGATTCATGTTATGCCTATAAAGGGGAATTATGAAATTTTGGAAGAAAAGGAAGTGAGTCTAAGGTTTATTGGCCCTTTTGAGATATTTAAGCGTGTTGAAGGAGTTGTTTATAAACTTGCACTACCTCTCAGCTTGACATGAGTTCATTCGGTATTTCATGTCTCGATGCTCCGGAGGTATCATGGTGATCCGTCGCACATGTTGGATTTCAGTTCAGTCCAGCTGGACAAGGACCTATCCTTTGTTGAGGAGCCAGTTGCCATTTTGGACAAGCAAATCTGAAAACTAAGGTCAAAGGACATAGCTTCAGTGAAGGTCCAGTGGTGGGGCCAGCCGGCCGAGGAGACGACTTGAGAGACCAAGCAGTATATGTGCAGCCAGTACCCTCATCTCTTCACCACTACGGGTATGTTTGCTATGCTTGTTCGAGGACGAACGAATATTTTAAGTGAGGGAAGATGTAACGACCCGGCTGGTCGTTTTTGAAATTTACGCCCCGATCCCCAATTTTTTTACTATTCCCCTAAGTTCATTTCTACTATTGTAGTTTGTCAGGAGGATCGGTTCTAGAATTTGGAGTGTTTTGGGACACTTAGTCCTTAAATGAGAGCTTTATAGTTGAAAAATGGCCCATTTTCAGAACAGTATTAAGACGACCTCAGAACAGAAATCTGATGGTTCCATTAACTCCGTTAGGTGATTTCCGGGTTGGGAGCGCGTTTAGAATGTATTTTGGAGGTCTGCAGCTCAATTAGGCTTGAAATGCCGAAGTTTGAAATTTTTGGAAATCCGATCGATAGATGAGATTTTGATCTGGGAGTCAGAATGGAATTTCGACATTTGTTATAGCTTCGTTGGGTGATTTTGGACATGTCTGCAAATTTCCAGGTCATTCGGACATCGTTTGGTCGGGTTTTTGATAGCATGTAGTTTTCGGAAGTTTTGGATTAAACTTAGGCTTGAATCCATTGTGAATTGGTGATTTCTATAGTTTTAGATGTGTTTTATGTTTGTAACAAGTTCATATGATGATTTAGGATGGTTTTGTACTTTTGGTTGAGGTCCTGAGGGCCTCGGGATGATTTCGGATGGTTAACGGGAACTTTTGAAGTTGGAAAATTTCATAATAGATGAAATTGTAAATGAGTGTGCACAAGACCTCTCTTTGAACGATCATATCTCCAGTTATATAAGGTGCTATGTAAGGATCAACCTATCAAATTAAAGGCCTTTGCATATAGTTTCCAACGCAACAAATCATTCGTCATTTGGAGGTATATACAGAAAGTTATGATCATTTTACTCGTAAGGTGTCGAATGCGCGAAATAGTGCGCGAAGTTTACTTCGCGCATACTTCGCGCATCTGAGGCAGTATACTCAGCAAAACACGCGAAGAAA
Source organism: Nicotiana noctiflora (assembly GCA_032618575.1). Taxonomy (NCBI): domain Eukaryota; kingdom Viridiplantae; phylum Streptophyta; class Magnoliopsida; order Solanales; family Solanaceae; genus Nicotiana; species Nicotiana noctiflora. Next base: position 152,173 of record JASVEL010008192.1, on the reverse strand, counting down.
TGCGCGAAACTGTGTGTTTTGCGCGTCTAAATGATTTTAAGTGTCTTAAGGACCGGAAATAAGAGAAATGGAGTTATTTCTCAAGCCTAGGGTTCTCCCAACACCCCCATTTCGACCAAGGCACCCTATTGCACTCCTAAGGTAAGATTTTTGGAGTATTTTGAGTTGATTACTACTCCTAAACACTTTTATTAACATATGTTGATCTTGGAAACCCTTAGAATTCACTCAAATCCCGATACTGGTCCAATAACACTACAAATTGGATTCTAAAGATTCTTACTACAAGAGATATATCTATCATCTCTAACTACTCTTTGGTGATTATTTATGTATGATATATATACATTTCAACAATCCATAAGAGCCTAACCTAGGTTGTGTTGATTGTAGAGATTCTGAAAGGGTTTAATTAAGGAGGTTGATGGTTGGGTGTGAATGAATGATCATACACGTGTATTTGGAGGTTATAAATTGGTTAGGAATGATGGTGAGATGAATTGTTGGTTAATGGTGATAGTTGGAAGAACCAATACTATAGTTATGATGTGAATATAACTATGCCTACAAGGTGTTTGATAATATGCCTAAATGGCATAAGTTATGGAATTCATTACCAATATTGGCCCTATTGAATGTTGAGTTGTAGATTGAAGTTACATAACTATATTGGATCATCGTAGTATCATTAAGGGGCAAATTTCGGATATGTATGGCTAAAAACCCCGTCTTTTAGAAATCGAGCTTCATCGATGTTTGTGTGATCTTGGTCATTTTTCATAATTTTGCGTATTAGCTTAGAATTTAATTGTAGAATAAATTACTTGAATTATTATTTACAATATGCAATTTAATTGGATAGAGTTGAGCCACTCGCAGTCAGATACTCGTGGCAAGGAGTCGTTTCTTAGCGGTTTTGTACCGGAATTGAAGTAAGTGACTTGTCTAACCTTGCGTGGGGGAACCTTCTCCCCTATGATATTATGTGTTGATTTAATGCCTTGCACGCGAGGTGATGGGCGTTTACATGCGCAGATTGTTGGAAAACCACCGTACTTGAACTGCTCAAATTGTGATATTGTTTTTATTTAATTGATTAAATTGTAATACTTACCTGATATTCGTTAGAAAAGAATGATCAGATAGGATTATCTGTCTAAGTGCCTACTTGTCTTACTTGAACTTCATGAAACTTGTTGATGATGGTTTGGTGTAAATTGTAGTTATTTGTTACATATTTCTCTGTGCTTTTCCTCTTATTGATTGTGTTTGCATTTGTGGACTGCATGTTCAATTCCAAGAGATCCAAGGGCTGCGGGTTCGATTCCCGGAGACCTGGAGTTGCTGAGTTACGGACTGCGGGTTCAATTCCAAAAGATCTTGAGTTATTGCGATACAGACTGCGGGTTCAATTCTCGGAGATCCTGAGATATCGAGATGTTGAGATACGGACTACAGGTTCAATTCCCGGAGATTCAAGGGTTGCGGGTTCGATTCTTGGAGACCTAGAGATAGTGGTTGTGGACTGCAAGTTCAATTCCTGGAGATCCGAGGGCTGCGGGTTCGATTCCCGGAGACCCAAAGTTATTGAGATACGGACTGCGGGTTCAATTCCGGGAGATCCTGAGTTATTGAGATATGGACTGCGGGTTAAATTCCTGGAGATCCAAGGGCTGCGGGTTCGATTCCCGGAGACCTAGAGTTATTGAGATACGAACTACGGGTTCAATTCTCGAAGATCCTGAGTTGACGAATATAGAGAGGGACTGCGAGTTCAATTCCCGGAAATTCTGGACTTGTTGACTTGTACTTATGTTGTGTTGGTTACTCTTTGTTAGCTTAATTGTAGACGGTTGCAATATTTACTTTATTGTTGTTATTTCAGTCTCATTCTTATTAGAACTGCTCGATATTATTATTAACATTTTGTTATTATCTCACGGTAGGGCCCTGACCTTCCTCGTCACTACTCCATCGAGGTTAGTCTTGGCACTTACTGAGTACTGTCGTGGTGTACTCATACAACTCTTCTGTACACTTTTGTTGTGCAGATCTAGGTACATCAGATCAGGCACATTACATGTGATTTAGGAGCACTTTCAGGAGACTTGAGGTATGATCTGCTACATCCGCGGGTCCGGAGAGTTGTCTTCTATTCTCATTAGTGATATCAGTTATCTCCTTTATTTTCGTGGTATAGACATTCTTGATGTATAGAGCCACAATTGTACTCTTTCTTAGTCTGTGTTGCCCGTGGGTTTCCGGGTCTTGGTAGTATGTTGCCTAGTGGTATTTGGCAAAGTGTATGTGCCGAGCGGCACTTATTACATTTCATTTATATTATTCCGCTGTTATCTTATCTTTTATTCATGAAATTGTATATTTTGTATCGTGTTAGGCTTACCTAATCGCAAAGACTGGGTGCCATTATGACAGGTTCACGATTGGTGAACTAGGGTCGTGACAGCTATGATATTAGTTTCCTCACAACCAGACCCTCGACCTCACTTTTTCATGTACCTGTCACGACCCCAGTTCGCCCTCCATGAACATGTCGTGATAACACCTAGTCCCTACGACTAGGTATGCCTAACAATGTGAAAAAACAACATAACTTGTAGAATAATTAATTAGAACTAAACAACTAAAAGAAAACCGTATATAAATGCTTCTCGGCATATACAACTCAACAAATCAGAAGTCTATGATATCACCCCAAAACCCGAAAACTCGCGGAACACAAGCTAAAAGAAGTACTGTAAGTGCTCTAATCTACAAAATATATACATCAAAGGTACGATAGAAGGCTAACTACTATAGATAGCGTAAGGAAGGAGACTTTTCGATATGCGGATGCGACAAATATACCTCGCAGTCTCCAAAGATCTCCCTACCTCAAGGATAGTGTGCCTGGGTGGAGGTACCTGGATCTGCACATGAAAAACATGCGCAAAAGGTCCATGAGTACACCACAACAGTATTTAGTAAGTGCCAAGCCGAACCTCGGATGGATAGTGACGAGGAAAGGTCAGGGCCCTATTGAGGATAAACAATATAATACGAATTAACAGTATGAAAACAAGCAGTAACAATGAGTACAACAATGGAATAAGACAAGCTAAATAAAACAATAACAATTATACAAGGAACGGAGTAAATACGAAATATGTACAACTCAATACCAATGGTAACTATGAGACCAGGATAACGTCCTGTAGTCCTTTTCTCAACTGCCCATTGGATCTCCCGGGATACTGTCCCGTAGTCCATCATATGCGTATATCCAAAGGATCTCTCGAGATACCGTCCCATAGTCCAACTATCAATATGCAGGGGGGTCTAGCGGGAATATAACCTGCAGTCCCAAATTAAATATGTAAAGGGATCTATCGGGAATTAAACCCACAGTCCTAAAGTAAAGAAACAAGGGGTGGGGAGGATATATCTGGAATTAAACCCACAGTCCTAAAGTAAACAAACAAGGGGAGGGATCTACCGGAATCCTGCATCGTGGTCCCAATGTAAATGCACAACCACAACAAGAAGATATTTAGAATTAGAGTACGAAAATACAAGCCAACAAGTAGTTGTAGCCTAACATGCTTCACATAGTTCAATCAAGGAAACTTAAGCAAATAGGCAATTTAGGTCAGCTAAGAATGCTTTTCTAACTAGCACAGGCTATAATTGCATATGGAATAAAGCAGATAAAAGAGAAACGCAGTCCAAATATTTAAAGTAAGACCGCATTTTCAACAATTTTCTCAAGTACGTGCTCATCACCTCATGTACAAGGCATTCAATTACCAAATATCATATCCTAAGGGGAAAGGTTCCCCGCACAATGTTAGATAACTCAATTTCCGCAAACCGGCACAAAATCAACTAGAAACCATGCCTTTGCCATGCGAATATGACTCCAAATGGCCCAAATCTATTCAATTCAATTACACATTGTAAATAACATCTCAAGCAACTAGTTCTACTTTTAATTCAAAGATAAGACGTGAAATTATGTAAAATAACCAAAACACCTCTCAGGCCAACGTCTTGGAATCAAATGAAATTAAATTTTTCAAAACCTTCATACTTTCACGAGTCTAACCATGTAAAACTCTCCAAAATCAGATATCAAAAACTCGCCCAAAACTTAGAAATTCGTCCTAAAGAGATGTTACCCAGTGATCTCCTCTTCAAAACCCACTCAGAATCGCCCTCTCCCGAACTCCAATTTGATTTTCTATCTTTTGAAACTAAACCATCGAATTTCATATTTCACTCCAGTGATTTCCACTTCTGCGGTCAAGGAACCGCACCTGCGGTCTCGCTTCTGGGAACATGTGTCGCCTTTGCGACTTTCATTAAGGGCTCTATTTTCCGCATCTGTAGTCAAGGGACCGCATCTACGGTCCCTTTCCTGCGGAACTATTGTCTCTCTTGTGACTTTCACTATGAGACCAGTTTTTGCATCTGCGGTCCTGATCTTGCAAATGCGGTTCTGTTTCTATGAAAAATACATCACATTTGTGGCAGCTACTGAACTATCCTAAACCATCTGCGGTCTCCTTAGCCGCATCTATGATTCCCAAACCGTATATGAAAAAATACCAAAAGCAGCAAAAATTCTGCCATCTCTCAACTTCCAAAAAAATCCTTCCGTCAACCACCTGAAATCATCCCAAGGCCCCCCGGGACCTCAACTAAAAGCACCAACAACACCTAATTCCTCATTCAAACTTATACCAACCCTTAAACCACCTAAAACAATGCCGGAAACTCGATTTAATCAAGGATTTGAGCCTAAGAACTTCAAATTCTATCAAAACACACTTTCGATAAAAAACCTAACCAAACCTCATCCGAATGACATGAAATTTTTATACACACATCCCAAATGACATGATGGAGCTGCTGCAACTTCCGAAATTCCATTCTGACCCTCGGATCAAAATCTCACTATCGGACCTGAAACTTCAAAAATTCACACTTTTGCATTTCAAGCCTACATCAGCTACGGACCTCCAAATAACATTTCGAGCATGATCCCAGCCCCGAAATCGCCTAACATAGCCAACTGAACCATCCTATTTCCATTCCAAGGCCGTCTTCACACTATTTCAACTATGGACCATATTCCAACACTTAAGCTCTCATTTTGGGACTAAGTGTCCCAAAACTCTCTGAAACCCAATGCCAAACATCCTGACAAACTAAAATAGCATAAATGAACTTAGGGGAAGTAGTTAATAGGGGATCGAGGCGTTAATTCTAAAAAAAATGGGACAGGTCATTACATCTTCCCATACTTAAACATTCCTTCATCCTCGAACGAGCATAGAGAACATACCTGAACTACTGAAAAGATGAGGGTATCAGATGCGCATATCCTGGTCGGTCTCCCAAGTCACCTCCTCATCTGACTAACCCCACCACTGAACCATTACTAAAGCAATTTCTTCAACCTCAACTTCCTGATCTACCTGTCCAATATAGCCACTGGCTCCTCAACATAGGGTAGATCCTTGTCCTACTGGACTGAACTGAAATCCAACACGTGCAACGGGTCACCATGATATCTCTGGAGCATCAAAACATGAAATACCATTTGAACCCCTGCCAAACTAGGAGGCGAGGCAAGCTCATAAGCAACCTCCCCAACTCGCCTCAAAATCTCAAAAGGGCCAATAAACCTCGGACTCAACTTCCCTTTCTTCCCAAACCTCATGATGCCTTTCATAGGCGAAACTCGAAGTAGGACCCGCTCTCTGACCATATATGAAACATGACAAACCTTCATGTTCGTGTAGTTCTTCTATTTGGACTGGATTGTACGGATTCTATCCTGAATCAACCTAACCTTCTCCAATAAATCCTCAACCAACGCTGTGCCTAATAACCTGACCTTACCTGACTCGAACCAACCCACCGAAGATCTACATCTCCTATCATATAAAGTCTCATACGACGTCATCTAAATGGTGGGCTGATAATTGTTATTGTAAGCAGATTCTGCCAATGGAAAGAACTGATCCTAAGACTCTTCAAACACAATCACTCACACACGAAGCATATCGTCAAGAATATAAATAGTATGCTCGGAATATCCATCCGTCTGGGGGTGAAATGATGTGTTCAACTCCACCTGAGTACCTAAGTTCTGCTACATGACTCTCTAGAACCACGATGTAAACTGTGTACCTCTGTCCGAAATAATAGAAACTGGAATATCATGCAGACGAATGATCTCCCAGATATAAATCCTTGCCAACCGCTCCGATAAATAAGTCGTACACGGAGGAAAGAAATGAGCGGACTTGGTCAGTTGATCCGCAATAACCCTAATAGCATCAAACTTCTTCAAGGTCCATGGGAGTCTAGATAAGAAGTCCATGGTGATGCGCTCCCACTTCCACTCCAAAATCTCAATATACTAAAGCAACCAACCCGGTCTTTGGTGCTCATACTTCAACTATTGATAGTTGAGGCATCCAACCACATATCCAACTATATCATTGTTCATCTGCCTCCACTAATAGTGTTGTCTTAAATCCTGATACATCTTCGTGACACCTAGATGGATGGAATACCGCGAACTATGGGCCTTTGCTAAAATCAACCCTCAAAGCTCAACAACATTCGGCACATAAATCTGACCCTGCATCATTAATGCCCCATCATCTCTAATGGTCACATCTCTAACATCATTGTGCTGAACCTTGTCCTTGAGGACAAGCAAATGAGGGTCATCATATTGCCGCTCCCTGATACGATCAAATAAAGAAAACCGGGAAACCACACAAGCTAGAACCCGACTAGGCTTCCAAAGATCCAATCTCACAAACTAGCTGGCTAAGGCTTGAACATCCATTGCCATAGGCCTCTCTAAAGTTGGTAAATATACCAAACACCCCAAACTCTTCACCCGGTGACTCAAGGTATCAGCCACCATATTGTCCTTGCTTGGGTGATACAGAATAGTAATATCATAATCCTTCAGTAACTCTAACCACCTCATCTGATTCATATTCAGATCATTTTGCTTGAACATGTGTCTAAAACTTTGATGTTCTGTATAGATCTCACAAGGCACACCATACAAATAATGATGCTAGATCTTCAAGGCATGAATAATAGTAGCTAGCTCAAGTTCATGGACAGGGTAGTTCTTCTCATGTATCCTCAATTATTTGGACGCATAGGCAATCATCTTACCGTCCTACACCAACATCGCTCTGAGGCCAACTCTCGAGGCATTGCAATAGATAGTATAAGACCCCAAACTAGTAGGTAATATCAAAATTGGGGTTGTACTCAAAACTGTCTTGAGCTTCTAAATGCTCGCCTCACACTCCTTTATCCACTAAAATAGGGCACTCTTCTGGGTCAATCTGGACATAGAGGCTGCAATCAATGAAACTCCCTCCACAAAACGACGGTAATAGCTTTCAAGCCAAGGAAACTACAAATCTCTGTAGCTGAGGAGGGCCTAGGCCAACTCTGCACTGCCTTCACCTTCTTTGGGTCCACCCGAATGCTCTCATTAAATAACACATGGCCTAAGAATGCCACAGAACTCAACCAAAACTCACACTTGGGGAACTTTGCATATAACTTCTTCTCTCTCAAGGTCTGAAGCACTGTCCTCAGGTGATGCTCATGATCTTCGCGACTTCGGGAATACACCAGAATATCATAAATACAAATAATAACAAACGAGTCAAGATATGGACTGAACACACTGTGCATCAAATGCATGAAAGCTGTTAGGACATTGGTCAGCCCAAATGACATAACAAGAAACTCGTAATGTCGATACCGAGTCTTGAAGGTAGTCTTGGGATATCTGGCTCCTGAATCTTCAACTGATGGTAACCTGAGTGCAAGTCAATCTTAGAAAACACATGTGCGCCCTGAAGCTGGTCAAATACGTCCTTAATACGAGGCAAAGGATAAAGGTTCTTCACTGTAGCCTTGTTAAGCTGGCGATAATGGATACACATACGCACATAACCATTTTTTTTCTTCACAAAAAGACAGGATCACCCAAAGGTGAAACACTGGAGCGAATAAATCCCTTATCAAGTAATTCCTACAATTAATCCTTCAACTCAGCAGGAGCCATAAAGTACGGACGAATGGAAATGGGTTGCATGTTCGGCAACAGATCAATGCCAAAATCAATGTCTCTATTGGGTGGCATGCTCGGAAGATCAACTAGAAACACATCAGAATAATCCTGTACCACTGGGACTAAATCAATAGAAAGGGTATCAATATTAAAATCTCTCACATAAGCTAAATACGCGACAAACCCCTTCTCAACCATGTGCTAATTTTTGAGGCAAGATATAAATCTACTGGGAGTGTGATCTAAAGTACCACTCCACGAAATACGCAGAATACCTAGCATATCTAGTGTCACGGCCTTGGCATGACAATAACGATTAGAAAAATGGGAAAAAACCAGTCCATGCCAATATAATATAAAAGTCAACCATACCGAGAAATAATAAATCTTCTCTAGTCTCAAAACCACGAACAGCAACTAGATAAGATCGATAAATGCGATCCACAATAAGAGAATACCCCACATGTGTTGAAACATAACTAGGGGCACTCAAAGAATCCTAATACATACCCAAATGTAGAGCAAAGTACGAAGACACATAAGAGTAAGTAGAGCTGGGATGAATAGAACCGATGCCTCTCTGACAAACTAGTATAATACCTATGATGACGAAGTTAGAGTCAACATCCTCGGTACAAGCAGGAATCATAATATTTGGCCTGGTCCCTCTCTTGAGGGTGACCTCTATCTCCCCGACATCCGTCCCTAGCAAGCCAGATGGGGTAGCAGCTGGAGCTATGACCATGGCCTGAGAAATCTATAAAGTACGTTGTAGATAAGCAGTCAGTCAAGATGCACCCCTAGAAAGTCTAGGGTAGTCCCTAGCCATATGGAATGTATCACCACACTCGAAACAAGCTCTGGGAGGGAGCGTTAGCTGTGACTGACTAGGGCCAAGTATTAACCCCCAGAAGAACCCCGCGCATGAGGCACCCTAGAAATTGGAGGTGCATAGTAAGGATCCTAGGGTATAGGCTGAGCTGGAGCACTGCTAGATGCTGGAAGAGCTGAATGGAAGGGGCGACCCATATAACCCCTACAATGATGACTTCCTGCTAGGGTACGGGCACTGGAGTAGTGGCCTGACTCTTGAGACCTCTTGGCCTCCCTCTCCACTTGCTCCCTGGCGAGCATACCCTCGATCCTCCTAGCAATGCTCACTACATGTTGATAAGGAATGTCCATCTCCAATTCTCAAGCCATGCTAGATCTGGTGGGTGGGATAAACTCAATGAACCTACAAACTCTCTCGCGGACTGTAGCAACCAAGGTCGGTGCATGCCTAGCCAACCTGGTATAATAGATAGTATACTCTGAAATGGTTATAGCACCCTAGCGCAAATGCTCAAACTCTGCGCGCCATGCATTCCTGAGACTTTGAGGGACAAGCTCTCTCATGAACATATCTAAGAACTGGGTCCAGGTCAATGAGGCAGCCTCAGCTGGATTGTCTATCTCATAAGTGCGCCACCAAGATAAGCGACTATCCAAAGCTGGAAAGCAATAAAGGAAACCCCACTAGACTCTACTATGCCCATAATGTGAAGAATACAGTGGCACTCCTCTAGAAATCCCAAGGCATCGTTTGATGCTAATCCATTGAATACCAGGGCATCATACGTCTTGAACCTCTCAAGTCTCCGCTACTCGTCCTCTAAAGCAGCTGACTCGTACTCGTGTTGAATTGGCACCGCAAGCGGTACTGGAATAACCTCAGGAACCTGCTTAACATGCACTCGCTGCTTAGGGGTGCGGGAAGCGGGAGTTTGTGTTCCTCCCCCTACTTGGGATGTGGTTGCAGTAAGGGGAAGCAACCCTGCCCGAGCTAAGGTGGTGTACATACTCATGAACTAAGCCAAAGTCTCCTAAAGTGCTGGAGCAGTAGTAGGTATGGCAGGTGCCTGGTCTCCGGCTGGATCTATTGGTGGTGCCTCAACCGTAGCTCGTGCAGGTGCTCTAGCTGCACCACGTGTGCATCCTCGACCTCTACCGTTGCCCCAACCTCACAAGACTATAATAGGGGGTGCGGGTGCCTGATCATCTCGAGTAGCACGTGTCCTCACCATCTGTGAGAGAATAAAAGATAGAAGTTTAGAATTGACGTCAAAAATATCGCACGACATAGAAATAAAATGAAATGAAGAGTTTTTCTAAACAGTTACATAGCCTCTCATATATAAGTATAGACGTCTCCGTACCGATCATCGAGACTCTAATAAACAGTCATGTGTTTTATGACTCCTATGAATCTAGAGCACTGATACCAACTTGTCACAACCCCAGTTCGCCCTCCATGAACATTTCATGATGGCACCTAGTCCCTACGACTAGGTAAGCCTAACAATGCGAAAAAACAACATAACTTGCGGAATAATTAATTAGAACTAAACAACTAAAACAAAACGGTATATAAATGCCACTCGGCATATACAAATAAATAATGTGAAAGTCTACAATACCACCCCAAAATTCGGAAACTCACGGGAACACAAGCAAAAAGAAGTGTCGTAAAGGCTCTAATCTCATGAATGTCTACATCAAGGGTACGATAGAAGGCTAACTACTACAGATAGAGTAAGGAAGGAGATTCTTTGGTCTGCGGACGCAGCAGATGTTCCTCGAAGTCTCCGTGGATCTCCCTGCCTCAAGGATAGTGCTCATGGGTGGAGGTACATGGATCTGCACATGAAAAACATGCGCAAAAGGGGCATGAGTACATCACGACAATACTTAGTAAGTATCAAGCCTAACCTCTGTTGGGCAGCGACGAGGAAAGGTCAGGGCCCTACTGAGGATAAACAATATAATATGAACTAACAGTATGAAAACATGCAGTACTAATGAGTACAACAATGGAATAAGACGGGCTATGAAAACATGCAGTAATAATGAGTACAACAATGGAATACGACAGGCTAAACAAAACAATAACAATTACATAAGGAATGGAGTAAACACAGAATATGTACAGCTCAATACCAATTGTAACAACGAGTATCTCATAGGATAACATCCTGTAGTCCTTTCCTCAACTGTCTAGTGGATCTCCTGGGATACCGTCCGTACTCCATCAAATGCATATATCCGAAGGTTCTCCTGGGATACTGTCTCAGAGTCCAGCTATCAATGTCAGGGGGATCTATCGGGAATCTAACCCACAGTCCCAAAGTAAATGTGCAGGGGGATCTATATGGATTAGAACATGCATTCCTAAAGTAAACAAACAAGGGGGAGAGGAAGGGAGCTACCGTAATCCTACATCCGTAGTCCCAATGTAAATACACAACCACAATAAGAAGATATTCAAGACTAGAGTTGAGACTAGGTGAATATTATGCCCTGAATAATCACACTTTGTTGTTGAATTAATGTTGTTTATGATGACAAAATTCTTTGATTAGTGTTCTTTGGTGTGTTATAGGTACATATGATCCATTGGGTGCTAAAAGGAGCTATTTTGGAGTCACATGTTGATGAAAAGGCCAAGTGAAGAGTTAAGTGAAGTGAGCTTGAAGAATCAGAGAAAAATTAGAAGTGTTGTTCATCCGCGGTTCAATCGCGACTGCGGATGAACCGCGAAAAAAACAAGCTCTCTGAAGTTGACTGTTCGCGGTCCGTCCGCGACCGCGGACGAACCACGGAAGGCGCCACAGAATTATTCCTAGTTGTGTACAAATTCAGTTTTTTAGCCCTAAAACCTCTATATAAACTCCTAGTTTGCCCAATAGAGGCATGTTGTCTATTTTTCACTACTTTGGCAAGACAATTAGTAATAGAGAACTCTCTCAACTCATTCCGTTACTTTTTATCAAGTATTTATTTATGAATTCAATTATTATTCTTGTTTCTTTGAGCATGAGTAGCTAAATCCTTTTCTAAGGTTTTGATGGAACCTATTGAGTAATGAAATTATCGTTTATGTGATTACAAATTGTTAGCTAGATTTCTATTTTTTCAACTTCGTTCTTGTTGTAGTTAATTGGTAGACGTCCCAATTAGCTGCGCCAATTTATTGTGCATAACTTGGAAAACAGTGCATATTTAGGTTTATTGTTAAACAATACCACACCTAGGTTATTGGACGAATCTATAACTTTAGGCGTAAAGACGTGGTTAGGAATAACGAAGTCTTGGGTGCAATCTTAAGTGAACTATTCAAATTAAAGCTAGCTAGGGTAGCTCGGGAGAGTGCACTAGTGAATTATTGTAATTGCTTGGGAGAGGGTTACGATACAAATTGCGTTCATGATTGATAGAATATATTAACAATTTGTATGAGCATAACGATAACGGATTCCATCAATAGGGGAAATCAATACCTTAGTTCTCCATATTATTTTACCTAACATTCAATTCTTCTTTTAAGCCTTTTTAATTCTTGCAAAAGTAGTAGTTCGAAATTCACATAAACACATACTTGAAATTTTGGGAACTTGATTCGGAAGTATTCTTGGGTTGTGAAAGATGTGATTGGTAGGTTAATTCCCTGTGGGATCGATCTTGGACATATTAGACCAGGTTATATTGACTACGACCGTTGCTTGGACGTGAATCAATTTTGGCGCCGTTGCCGGGGAGTTAATGGAATTATCAATTGCCATTGACAGAACATCAAGATTCTTGTGTAGTCAGGTTCTTTCTACACTTTACATTAAATATTTTGACGGTTGTTGATTTGGGTACTCAGGTGCATGCCTAGAAAATCTGCAAGGACTGGACAACTAATTGAAGGACTCTCAGACCCCGAGCAAACTTTTCGGGCACGTAACAAATCTACCAAACAAATTCAACAATCTCAACAACAAATCAAACTGGAATTTGACATGGGTAACGTAAACGAACAAAACCAGCAAGCCGGGTTAAATATGCAAGAGGCGCAGGAGGCACATGAAGGTGCACTGTTTGACTGGGCACAACCCACAGCGGATAATTTGGCAACTGCCATCGTTGTGCCAGCAATTCAAGCTGAGTCTTTCCAGATTACTAACAACATGCTACACTTGTTGCAAAACAAGGGATTATTCTCTGGGTCTCAGGTTGAAGATCCACAGCAGCACCTGAAGAACTTTCTCTCAATATGCAAGACACGGAGGCAACCGAATGTGACTCCGAAAGCCATCAGACTATTGCTCTTTCCAATCTCAGTTACAGGGGCTGCACATATATGGCTAAACTCACTCCCCATAAACTCTATTGCAACTTGGGATGAGTTAGTCAAGCAATTCCACAAAAAGTTTCATCCACCTAACAAGATAGCTTAACAAATTGATGAGATTGTGAGCTTCAAGCAGAAACCAATAGAGACATTACATGAAACTTGGGGCAGATTCAAGGGCATGCTTGTTATGTGTCCTCACCATGGGATTCCTGAGCAGATGTTGGGTCAAAGGTTCTACATGGGGCTTTCAGACAGTATGAAGAATATTGTAGATGCTTCAGCAGGTGGGGATTTTCTGATCAAGACTTGGAGAGAGCGCCAAAATTTGCTAGACAAGATGACTCAAAATTTCGGATGGACGACCAAGAATGCTCCTATCACTCTAGTGGTACACTCAGTACCTCTGAATCCATCCAACACTCTAGAGGAGAACGTGGCAACTTTATTGACATAAATGAGTATCCTGACAAAGAAGGTGGAAGAATCAGGGGTTAAGCAGCAGGTTCACATTGTAGATACTACCAATGGTGGTTTATGCACATTTTGCATTAGCCAACCCATAGGTAATCCATGGGCTGCAGACCAAGAACATCATCACCAGCATGAGGATATGAACTATGTAGCAAATTATGGAGGGCAGAGACAAGGTAATCCGAGTTAGGATCAGCAGGCTCCACAGCAATACAGGCCTCCACAACTACAGTATAATGCAAGCAGGTATGAGGCCACCACACAACATGGCTCCATATCCTAGACCTCAGAATTTCGGCAATCAGTAGCAGGGATATCATCCACCTCCACCACAGCATGGGGGTAGACAGGATGATGGGTTCGCAGAATTGAAAGCTATGATGCAGCAGGTAATTGGGTCAAATGCCAAAACTAATGAAAGAATAGGTGCACATAACGCAGTGATCAAAAATATGGAAGTGCAGATAGGCCAGATTGCTATGTCACTTAAAAATCGTCCTCAAGGGACATTGCCTACATATACACAAACAAACCCAAAGGACCAAGTCCCAAAGCAGCTGATGGCAGTGACTTTGAGAAGCGGTAGAGATCTTGATGCTAAGAAAGAACAAGAGAAAAGCAACACAAATGCTGGGACACTCACTCCAGTACCTATTGGACTGGATGAGTCCACAGGGTTAACAAAAGTTGCAGTCTAGCCAGTTTCTAAAAATAAAGAGGAGCAGCAGGGAACGGAGAAAGCAGCAGAACACGTTAAGCCGCAAGTTGAAGAGAAAGTGCTAGAGAAGGAAAAATCCCAAGTCATTGGGAAGAAGAGGCCTCCACCACCATTCCCCCAAAGGTTGGCCAAACACCGGAAAGAAGAGCAATACAAAAAGTTCTTTGAGATGCTCAAGCAAATCCAGGTAAACATTCCCTTAATTGAAGCTTTAAAAGAAATGCCTAGGTATGCTAAGATGATGAAAGATTTGATGTCGCGAAAATTTGATTTCCAAGACTTGGCCACCGTAACCCTTACCCAAACGTGTAGTGCAGTGGTCTCCAGACCCATAGCCGAGAAGCTATCTGATCCAGGTAGTTTTACCATCCCATGCACTATAGGGAATTATGCCTTTACAAAGGCATTGTGTGATATGGGGGCGAGAATTAATCTCATGCCCTTAGTTATTTATAAGAGGCTAGGCATTGGGAGAGCCAGGCCTACCTCTATGTTATTACAGCTTGTTGACAGGACGGTTAAGTGTCCATTTGGTATTTTAGATGATGTGCTTATCCAGGTAGGGAAGTTCGTGTTTCCCACCAATTTTGTTATTCTTGATTGCAAGGTGGACGAGGAAATTCCCATAATCCTAGGAAGACCATTCCTAGCCACCGGGAGTGCTCTAATTGATTGTGAAATTGGAGAACTCAAGATGAGGTTGAATGATAAGGAGATCATATTCAATGTACAAAAATCCATAAGGCGCCCTAGTGAGTTCGCGAATTGCTCTCTTATTGTTGCGATTGATGTGATAGTGGAGACAGATGATGCAGAGTTGACCATTGAAGATCCACTTCAAGCATGCCTGATGAACATGGAAGAGGTAAATGGTGAATAATGAGTTGATTTTAACTAGAACCGTCACCGGATGAAGAATATGCATGGACTATAGGAAACTGAATCTAGCCACTCGCAAAGATCACTTCCCACTTCCCTTCATTGATCAGATGCTTGACAGGTTGGCAGGGAGGTCCCACTTTTGCTTTTTGGATGGACACTCGGTGTACAATCAAATCTTCATAGCCCCTGAAGATAGAGAGAAACCTCCTTCACGTGCCTTTATGGCATTTTTTCCTTCAGGAGGATGCCATTCGGACTATGCAATGCACCTGCCACATTCCAAAGGTGCATGATGGCCATTTTCACTGATATGGTGTAAGACATTATGGAGGTGTTCATGGATGATTTCTCAGTTGTAGGGAATTCAATTGACAAGGGTGCTGAAATGGTGCATGGAAAAAAACTTAGTGCTAAACTAGGAGAAGTACCATTTTATGGTACAAGAATGTATAGTATTGGGACACCGGGTTTCAAGAAAAGGCATTGAGGTAGACCGTGCCAAAGTGGATATCATTGTAAAGCTGCCTCCACCAACATCCGTCAAGGCCATAAGAAGCTTTCTTGGATACGCCGGTTTTTACCGGAGGTCCATCAAAGACTTCTCCAAAATATCAAACCCTCTCTATAAGTTACTTGGAAAAGATCACCCTTTTGTTCTTTCTAATGAATGCAGGATTGTTTTTGAGGAACTGAAGAAGAGGTTGGTCACAAAACCCATCATCATTGCCCCCGACTGGGAGCAACCTTTTAAGCTAATGTGTGATGCAAGTGACTATGCAGTGGGGGCAGTGCTGGGCCAAAGGAAAGACAAGCTGATGCACCCAATATACTATGCAAGTAGGACCTTGAGTGGAGCACAGCTAAACTACACAGTGACAGAAAAGGAGATGCTTGCGGCTGTGTTCGCATTTGACAAATTCCGGTCCTATCTCATAGGATCGAAGGTAATTAAGATATCTAATTGATAAAAAGGGCTCTAAGCCGCGCCTAATTTGTTGGGTGTTGCTTCTCCAAGAGCTCGACCTCGAAATTAG
The DNA here is from genome assembly GCA_032618575.1 of Nicotiana noctiflora. NCBI lineage: Eukaryota > Viridiplantae > Streptophyta > Magnoliopsida > Solanales > Solanaceae > Nicotiana > Nicotiana noctiflora. Next base: position 135,782 of record JASVEL010008192.1, on the reverse strand, counting down.
GGATATGAAAGGCATTGAAAATCAAGTTGCTAATCATTTGTCACGACTTGAAGGAGCTGAAATTGTCAAAGAGAGTGGGGTAATTCTGGAAACCTTTCCAGACGAGCAGCTGCTCACCACCACTCTCCTTGAAGCACCATGGTATGCTGATTATGCTAATTACCTAGCCAATGGTATTGTTCCTCACGACCTCTCATCAGTCCAGAGGAAAAGATTTTTTCGTGAAAGTCAGCTTTATTATTGGGATGAACCCTATTTGTTTAGGATATGTCTCGATAACATGATCCGGAGATGCGTCACCAAGATAGAACAATCTTCTATTTTTCAAGCATGTCACGCTTCAGCATATGGCGGTCACTTTGGAGGAATACGTACAACTGCCAAAATACTTGAGGCCGATTTCTATTGGCCAACGGTGTTTAAAGATGCACACTTGTGAGTGAAAGGTTGCAACGAATGTCAACGCACCGGAAATATCTCCCGGTGTCATGAAATGCCAATGAACCCAATCCAGCAAGTTGAAGTGTTCGATGTCTGGGGAATAGACTTCATGGGGCCCTTTATCAGCTCATACGGCAATAAGTACATGCTTGTTGCAGTTGACTACGTGTCCAAATGGGTGGAAGCTGCAGCATTACCCACCAATGATGTTAAGGTGGTGGTAGGATTTTTGAAGAAGAACATTTTCACCCGTTCGGGACTCCAAGGGCTATCATCAGTGACAGGGGCACACACTTTTGTAACCGGGCGTTTGAGAAATTATTGGCCAAGTATGATGTGAAACACCGAGTGGCCACTCTGTATCACCCGCAGACCAGCGGGCAAGTTGAGGTCTCCAACAGGGAGATAAAGAGTGTATTGACTAAAACAGTGAACGCCACAAGGACCGGCTGGTCCAAGAAGCTTGATGACGCACTATGGGCTTATAGAACAGCATTCAAGACACCAATCGGCATGTCACCATACAAATTGGTGTTTGGGAAAGCTTGTCACCTACCTGTTGAACTGGAGCACAAAGCAAGGTGGGAACTGAAGCAATTGAATCTCAACTTGGATGAAGCGGGGAAATCAAGGCTGACCGGGTTGCATGAATTAGAAGAATTCCAGTATCTGGCATTTGAAAGCACTAGACTATATAAAGAGAGAATGAAGCGGATTCATGATCAAAATATCGTTGAGCGGAACTTCAAAAGCGGGGACAAAGTACTGTTATACAATTCAAGACTACGGTTGTTCCCAGGTAAATTGAAATGAAGGTGGTCGAGACCCTTCCGGGTAATTGAGGCATTTGAGTCAGGCGCTGTGGAAATTAAAACCATTTATGGTTCACGCACATTCAAGGTAAATGGACAGCGGTTGAAACCTTATGTAGGATTGGATGACGTCGAGGACAAGGTAGAATTATGGTTGGATGAACCTCAAAGGTCTAGCGAGCCTTAAAATACGCTAAGATGAGTCGTGCCGCGATGTTAAATCAGGCGCTACGTAGGAGGCAACCCACGAACATGTTGTAAGTATTCTCATTATAGTTAGTCTATATAAAAAAAAAAAAATTTCTGACCAGCGAAAACAAAAATTCAGAGAGGATCACTGTTCGCGGTTCATCCGCGACCGCGAATGAACCGCGGAAAAGTGACCCCTCTGAACTTTTGACTGTTCGCGGTCCGTCCGCGATCGCGAACGAACTGCGGAAAAGTGACCCCTCTGAACTTTGACTATTTGCAGTCTATCTGCGGCCGTGAACGAACCGCAAACAAACGCGGTCAGCTCCGCAGTCGGCGAAAATAAAAGGATTTTTTTAATCTTTCTTTCCCCCCCCCCTCCCTTCTTTAAACCCTAAAACACAACCCCCCTCCCATAATTCCCCTCCTTAGCCGCCTACTCTCCCAACTCCTCTCTCTCTCTCTCTCAAATTTCTTTTCCTTCTCTCTACAATTCCCCCCCCCCCCTCCCCCCTCTCTTCTACAAATCACTCCCCCACTTTAATCCTACTCATCTACTTCTATCACTAGTAAGTTTCTCTATTCTTGTTCTTTTTAATTTTTTCTTTTAGTTCTTGAATTTTTTTAATTTTGTAGACTTAATTAGTAAGTGTAGTTTAATATGTATTATATGTAGTACATAATGTTAGTTTGGAAGATTTCATGAATATTACTTGGTTTCTTTTTGCACATTGAATGTTACATGAATTTTTCTCAATGAACCTTGTCATATGATTGGAAGTTTGGTAAAGATTGGGTTATTGGGTCTCCAATTGAGTTTATAATGCTAAATTTGTGTTTTGGAGACCCAAAAGTGTTGTGATTTTATGTGTTGGTTGGTTGGCCAAGTTGGGAAATTGTTTTTGGTAGTAATTGATGAATGCATTTTTAGGAAATAATACCCAAGTAGTGAATTGGTTGTTGTTGTATATTATTGGTGATGGCTTAGGTTGATTGGGTAATGTTAGAGTGCCAAAATAATTAAGTGTGGGGTGCTTGAATATGCATGTGTAAAGTTGGTAGATAAGCAACTAAGTATAGGAGTTATGAGATGATTGCACTAAATGGTCAATTGTGATATTCCACGGATGGTGAAGTCTGAGTAGCCAACCGGTGACTAACAGTATGCAAATTTCTGGTTGTCTTATTTGTGCAGGATCATGGCCCCTAAAATATCATGACAGGGTGCTAGCTCTTCGAGGCAACCAACTTATGATGAGTCAAGGTTCGCCTGCGAAGAGGCGGAGGCTGGGTTCCATACTAAGGCAGCTAAGAAATGGCCCCAAGAAGTTGAAGTTGACCGGATAGCCCTCCGTTCTGAAAAGGCAGAAAAATATGATGAAATTCGCAGACGCGAAATGGAGTTCCTATTTGACACACCGCCCATAGTGAACAAGATGCTTGTCATGGAGATCTATGCCAATGCTCCCTACGCGATGGCTAGGAGGATATTCGTCGGAGGTAAGGATGTCTCCGCACATGTTCCTACTATTAGGCAGGCACTTAGACTGCCAATTCATACTAGTGATGTGACCACGATAGTCCGGGTGTCACATGGGACATGGTAATTGAGGCCTTATGTGTAGATAGCATCCCTGTGTGGATTAGAAATAAAACACTTCATTCTAACTGCTTTACACACACCGCTAAATGTTGGTTTTCTATAATATGTAACCGGCTCTTACCATCTAGCAACACCACGGATGTCAATTTAAATAGGGCACTTCTAACGTGGTGTTTTGTAATACAGCAGGACGTAGACATCGCCCGCTTAATTAGTGATGAGATGGTGTTAAGGGGATCCCTCACAGCCAAGGGTTTTTACTACCCATCTCTTGTCACTACACTATGTCTCAGCCATCAGACCCCAGTCATGGCCACGGATGGTGACCTACTACCAAAAGCTCCATTTAGAGCTTCTCAAATCCGGGTTGGCCGAGACACTAACCCAATTGACTTGGATGAGGAGGACGACCCTGTACCGGTTGTCCGGGCCAGGCACTCCACTGATTCAGCCGGATCTTCCAGGCATGCTCACCATGGAGCGAGTATGTCTAGGTCCGAATCCTCACGACCTATGCTTAGGTCCATGGAGGATGAGGTTGCTGATCTGCACACCTCCGTTAATGGCTTGCACACGCGTTTAGACGCGATGTCTCAGATAAAAATACAAAGAAACAAGTAGTTCTCGCCTACATGCTTCACATAATACAATCAAACTAACTTAAGCAAATACGCAATTTTAGGTCGGCTAAGCATGCTTTTCTAACTAGCACAAACTATAATTGCAAATGGAATAAAGAAGATAAAAGAGAAACGCAGTCCAAATATTTAAAGTAAAACTAAATTTTCAATAATTTGCTCAAGTACGCACTCGTCACCTCATGTAAAAGTCATTCAATTACCAAATATCATATCCTAAGGGGAAAAGTCCTTCACACAAGGTTAGACAAGCCACTTACCTCGAACTGGCATAAAATCAACTAGAAACTACACCTTTGCCATGAGTATTAGACTATAAATGGCCCAAATCAAGTAAATTCAATTACATATCATAAATGCATTTGATTATACTATTTAATTCAAAGATAAGACGCGAAATTAGGTAAAATGACCAAAACACACCTCAAGCAAATGTCTCGGAATCAGATGAAATTAACATTTTCAGAATCCTCATACTCTCACGAGTCTTACCTTGTAAAAATCTCCAAAATCGGATATCAAAATCCTGCTCAAAACTCAGAATTTTGTCCTAAGAAGTTTCTTCCAATTTTTCCCAAATTTTTATCCTCAATTCAAATTTAAATGATGGATTTAACCACATATTGATGGGATATAACTAGAGTGGATAAAAGAGACGTTACCCAATGATCTCCTCATCAAAACCCGCTCAGAATCGCCCTCTCCCGAGCTCCAATTTGATTTTCCAACTTTTGAAACTAAACTGTGGAATTTCATATTTCACTTAGTGATTTCTGCACTTGCGGTCCTGCTTCTGTAGAACATGTGCCGGTTCTTCGACTTTCATTAAGGGTTCCATTTTCCGCATCTACGATCAAGGGACCACATCTGCGGTCCCGCTCCTATGTAACTAATGTCGCATCTTAGACTTTCACTATGAGACCGGTTTCCGCACCTGCGGTCCTGATCTTGGAGATTTGGTGTCGCTTCTGCGGAAAATCCACCGCATCTATCGTAGCTGCTGAGCCACCCTAAACCTGCATGTGCAGTCTCCTTAGCCAGATCCATGGTACCGAATCTACGGTTCCTAAACCGCAGATGCAAAAATACCAGAAGCAAGTAAAATTCTTCCATCTCTCAACTTCAAAAAAAAATTCTTCTGTCAACCACCCGAAATCATCTCGAGGCCCCTGGGACCTCAAGAAAAAGCACCAATAACACCTAATACCTCACACAAACTTGTACCAACCCTTATACGACCTAAACTAATGTCTGAAACTCGATTTAATCAAGGATTTGAGCCTAAGAACTTCAAATTCTATCAAAAACACTTTCGATAAAAAACCTAACCAAACCTCGTTCGAAGGACCTCAAATTTTTACAGTCACATCCCAAATGACATGATGGAGCTGCTAGAACTTCCGTATTTTCATTCTGACTCTCGGATCAAAATCTCACTATCGAACAGAAAACTTCAAAAACTCACACTTCGGCATTTCAAGCCAAAATTAGCTACGGACCTCCAAAACACATTCCGAACATTCTCCTAGCCCCGAAATTACTTAACGGAGTTAACAGAACGATCATATTTCCATTTCGAGGCTATCTTCACACAATTCCGACTACAAACCACATTGAATTTAGGGACCAAGTGTCCCAAAACTCTCCAAAATCCAATACCGAATATCTCGACAAACTAATAGCAGAAATGAACTTAGGGGAAGTAGTTAATAGGGGAATGAGGTGTTAATTCTAAAAATGACCGGCTGGGTCGTTACAGCACCTTACTAGCCTCACCATCATCAGCAAATAAGGGAACACATGTCACATCAAGTATCGCAGCATATTAGCCAATAATAGAAACTGAGGTAAACATGTACAATAATTTCTATGACTAAGTACAAATAATGTGAGCATGACTAAAGCCTAAACATAATCTCTAACATGAAGGCAAACAAGTTCAATAACAAGTAAATTACCACAGATAATAGCCATTAGTCCTCACGTGATGGACCAAGTCTCAATTCCTCGTGGTGCGCATGCCTAACACCTAGCTTAGGTATCACCACCAAACAATCACATGATATCAATTTCTCCAGGTTTATACCCTCAAAAGCCTGAGTTAAAACTATTACTTACCTCAACAACGTAAATCCTACTCTAGGATGCCCTCGTCTCTAGAATCTGTCTCCAAAAATTCGAGTCTAACCAATATTAGAATAATACTATCAACATGGTCTAAAGAATTGAATTCCAATAGAAAAACTATAAAAATAGGTCTAAAAATGAAATCACCTAAAACCCGACACCTCGAGTATAACAATATAATATTTATGAAAATCGGAGTCTGTTGGTCCCTCAAACCTCACTTAAAACTCTCCAAAACTCAAACCTGAATATTTCACTTTGTAATCATCAGTCAAATCCCAAAATGAAGATGGATTCGTTAGAGATAAGCAAAACCGAGTAGAGAACACTTAACCTAATCCATATGGTGAAAATCGACTCCAAAATTAGCCTAATCTGAGCTTTCCTACTCAAATATAACCGAATGAAAAAATCGTTGTTATATATATTTTTCTGCTAGCTATACCGCCTCACTTCTTGTGCCAAACAAACCCTAAACTCGCTTTTTATGCCTCCAATGGATTTTTTGTAAAATTCTGGTTATGTTAGGGTTTTGAATCACTCAATTTGACCTTATAATGAATGAAATATGTTGGTTTCAATATTTGCAAATAATGCATATTTTTAAATACTCAGTCAGTGGCAATTTCATAATTAATTAGAAAAATCTAGCAACCTAATTCTTAGTAAAATGATCATAAAATGCTCATACGATTTCGAAATTCGACGATTCTTTTTGCTATGAGTCCGTAATTACGATACAGATCTAATGATTCAATTACAAAAAGAAAACCGGAGCTCATTTGTTCAATATGATATAATTTATGCTTGAAGAAACAACATCTAAACATAAGAAAAACGAGAGCAACATAATGAAGATCTATCCGAAACTCACTCGAGGCCATCGGGACCTCAACCAATAATTTCAAAAAGTCATATATCACTACTAGAACTTAGTCGATCCTTCAGAGCATCCAAAATAATGAAGAACACCAAATCAACCTCGGATTCAAGCCTAAGAACTTCTAAACTTTCAACTTTCGCCAATTCAGGCCTAATTCTACCACGGACCTCCAAATTATATTTCGAACACGCTCCTAAGTCTAAAATCACCCAAAGAAGCTAATTGAATCTTAAAGTGCCAAATTCGAATTTGATTACTCATAAATCACCTTCGAGTTGACTTTTCTAACTTAGCTTTATAACAAAGAGATTAAGTGATCATTTCCCTCCAAACTACTCCAAACCCAAACCTACCTACACGATACAACTCAACACAACTGAAAAACACATAAAGAAATAAAAATGGGGGAAATGAGGCTATAACTCTCAGAACAAACGATCGTGTCATTACAATTCTCTTTGAGATCCTCGAAATTCGAATATTATGAAATACTTTCTTTGAGAGCTTTTCGTTACAATTTTCTTAAATACCTCATACATATTTTAAGAAAGGAAAAAAAATATTTTTCTTTGGGGGAGGGGAATATATATATATATATATATATGAGAGATATATGAGAGAGAGAGAGAGAGAGAGAGATTTATAGATATCGACATTGATCGTGTGGAACCCCCTCCCCTTATATATTTTCATTAAGGTTAAGCCAAGCGACAAGCTATTAAAAGTCGCTTGGCAATATTAAGGAGATTTTATAGATATTGTCAAACAATAAAAAATTGGTTAAGAACTTGGCACGACCCCAGTTCTCCCTCCATGAACATGTCATGATGGCACCTAGTCCCTACGATTAGGGAAGCCTAACAATGGGGAAGATAAACCATGATTTTGGAAGAAAACAATTAAAATTGAACTAGTAAAAATAAACAAGGTTCAAGGTAACGCTCGACACACACCACCACAATTCTCGAAGCTAACAAACTCCCAAAACCTAGAAACTTATAAATCACAAGCTAAGGGATACATAAGAGACTTTGACTCAAGAGTATCTATGTAAAGGAGAAAATACTGGAAGAACTATACTTATTACAGAAAAAGCTAGAAAGGGACTCCTCGGTCTGCGGACGTAGCAGATATACCTTGAAGTCTCTACCGAATATGCCTAATTCCAAGGCTGACAGAGTTAAACGTGAGTACCTGTATCTGCACAACAAAAATGTGCAGAAGAGTAGCATGAGCACACCACGATGGTGCCTAGTAAGTATCAAGACTAACCTCGATGGAGTAGTGACGAGGAACAGTCAAGGCACCTATTTGTCAATAAACAGTAAAATCATAGGAATGATGGTTACTACATGAGAATGTATAAGACTGCATGAATGACCAAGAATGCTACAATTCACAACAAGGGATAAATACAACAATTAGCAATGAGAGTATAACAAACAATGATACGAAATGACGACAGAATCACAATCCAAGTCCTAAGGTCACAACACAGCAAGGGGAGAAACAAGTTAATAACTCATATCCTACAATGATGTCCATGAGAGGTCTTATTCAAATCTTTCCACAATTTCACCAACCCCGGATAACCACAACTCATATAAAGACCCAACATCTAAATCCAACAAATGAGCATCCCGTGCCCCATCAACCACATGATCAAGCTGAAAACTAACTGGCCACTAGGACCACTCTTACAAATATGATAAACAATGAGGTCATACCTCCACCCTTAGAAAAATTAGGAGGAATTCACCTCTAATAGTCGTGTTCAGCTACGTGTATGCTTGTGCGAGTGTTTCTAACCAAAATGCTACCAGTACGTGAACATGAAAAAGGGAGAACGAACTGCACGTATGATGTTTCCTCAAGACTCCCAAGGAATAACGCTCACACAGGTAAACAACCCACAACCACAATATAAAACAAATAGGAATGCCTCCACAGGCCGTCACAACTCTATACAATCAATCCCTGACATAGCGCCCTTTATTTCGCCATGTGCGCAATAATAATATAATAGGCACCGCCTTATTTCACCACACGTGCATAACAATGTCCCACCTTATTCCACCACATGCGCAACCCATATATAGAATATAACATATCTTGCCTTATTACACTGCATGTGCAAAACATCAATAATAACAACAGCACAGAAAAGACTTCGTGCATCACAATCTCAAGTACAACACAATAAATGACCATAATGAACAGTGTAAGGCAAGGAATAATCTGGAAGAAAAACAATGATAAAAATAGGAGAGAAGCTACAAGTCAATGACAATTAAGCTAAGTAAGGAAAATAACACAACCAAGTATCCCTCAACATCAGGGTGCCATGTGGACCTCCCAGTATACCGTCCAGTAGTCCTTTTTTCTGAACTGTCCAGTGGATATCTCGATAATCGAACTCATAGTCTATCACATTTAAATATCTGGGATCTACTAGGAATCGAACATGTAGTCCATCATATCAATAGCAAAGGATCTACAGGGAATCGAGAACCCGTAGTCCATCATATCAATAGCAAAGGATCTCCCGGGAATCGAACATGTAGTCCATCATATCAATTTCTAAAGGATCTCCCGAGAATCGAACCCGTAGTCCATCATTCCAATACCCATTACTGGGGAAATCTACTGGTTCCATTGTCGTGGTTCCATAATACGTAATTCAACAATAAGAGAGTTAACATAAGTCACATAAATCTCAATAAGGAAATATCAACTAAGCATGGGGTATCTAACTTCTTTTTAATTAGGGCCAATTAATTAAATGAGAAATAGAAATAATGATTTCCAATTTAAGACAAGCAGTTAAGAAAGATAACGTGGCTAGAACAAGTAAATGTCTTCAGTTAAACAAGTATAAGTCAATTAGGCAACAAGAATAAACCAAAAAGGTAATAAGTCATGTAGAAGTGAAACTAATAACATGAAACTCAATTGTATCAAGAACAACTCCATATTCGATGATTTCAAGGATCTAAGAGTCTAAAAGTGGCAATTTTGCACAAATAAATCCGAGAACGCACTTGTCACCTCATGTACAAGGAATAAAATCAACAAATAAGACTCAAATCCAAAGGGAAAGTCCCCCACACAAGGTTAGGCAAGATACTTACCTCGAACGGCAAAAAAATAAACTAGCAACCACGTTCTTGCCATGAGTACTCGACTCCAAATGGCCCAAATCCATTCAATTAAATCACACATTATAAATAACATCTCAAGTAGCTGATTCTACTATTTAATTCAAAGCTAAATGTGAAATTAGGCAAAATGACCAAAATGCCCCTCAGGACAACGTCTCAGAATTAGAAAATTTTCACATTTCAGAACCCTCATACTCTCATGAGTCTAACCATATAAAAGTCTCTCAAATCGGAGGTTAAACACCACCTAGAACTAAATAATTTGGTCTGTGAAGTTCTACACATTTTTATTAAAAATCTAAAATAAAAGGATGAAATTAAGAGGAGATTCATGGAAATTAGTCTAAGTTGAGTGAGAAACATTTAACCAAGTCACCCAGGTGAAAATCCTTCAAAAATCATCAAGAACCTAGCTCCAGAAGTTAAAAATGTGATAAAATGAAGAAACCCTCGAATTTGGGATTAAATCTGTCTCCCCAGACATTATGTTCATCACGATCGCGTAATAAGGATCGCGATTGCGTAGAGGAATTTGAGAAGGCCCAGAAAGTATACATCACAAACGCGATGGCAGGAACGCGAACGCAGAGAATAGGAAGATAGTGCTTCGCGATCGCGTGGCCATGAGTGCGAACGCGTTGAAGAAATACCATGGTGTGATGACCCGGTCCGTCGTCACGTTAGTTACCACCCCATTTTCCCTGTTATATGCTTTTTCATATTTCAATATATGTATTTTGTGAGTTTGAGTCAATTCGGATCAAGCTTGGTAGGAAATGGGACAAATACACACCTTGATAAAGGAATGGTTTGGAAAAGTCAACCAAGCATTGACTTGTGAGTTACAGGGATCGGAATCGAATTCTGATGGTTTGATTAGCTTCGGGGGATGATTTGTGACTTAGGAGAGCGATCAGAATTGAATTTGGCGGTGCGGTGTAGAAATAGGCTTGAATTGGCGAAGTTGGAATTTTGGCAAATTCCGGTCGATAGGTGAGATTTTGAACCGGAGTCAGAAATTCCGACAGTTGCAGTAGCTTTATTAGGTGATTTTGGATATGTCTGCAAATCTTTAGGCCATTCGAACATTGTTAGGTCAGGTTTTTTATTGAAGGTAGGTTTCGGAAGTTTTAGTTGAAACTTAGGCTTGAATCCGCCGTTATTTGAAGATTTTTTTGTTTAAGTATGTGTTTTATATGATTGGAACAAGTTTGTATCATATTTTGGAGTAGGTTGGTGGTTTTCTTTGAGGCCTCGGGGTGAATTCGAGGGTCCAAACGGATCAATTTTAGCTTATTGAGAGGTCAGATTGCTGCTGGTATATGTTGCAGAAGATTGCTCCATGCGATCGCATAGGTGTCATTGCAATCGCATAGAAGGATGGAAGAGGGGTCTGGGTTTGTTTTATGCGATTGTGTAATAGGTGTTGCGATCACATAGGTATGAAGGTTTCTTCTCTGCGCTCGCATGGTTGGGAGTGCGAACGCGTAGTCACGTAATCTACTTGAATGCCTATCTTATCAATCTCATTTTCATCCTTCTTTGGTGAAATTAATGTCCATTTTTTCGAAAATATCAAATTGGCTCTCAAGTTTTTCAATACCACTTTCAATTTTGGAATAATAAACTTTGATCTAGGGTCGATTTCTCCATCTTTTCAACGCCAAAAATCACATGCTTTAGCACCCTGTCATGAATAGCAATAAAATTGGTATTTCTTTATATTCTAACTGATTTAATCTTGAAAAATAAATCAACCTACCCCATAGTATGAAAAATGCTAATACCTTCTACCTGGATTCCTATGGGTCCAAGATGTCAACAATGACAATAAATATCCATGATTACATCACACTTCTTAAGTAGATGCATGATCATCCCCTTCCGCACAAAGCGTACTCAACTTTTTTGAAGCCATTGTATATCCTTGATGTAGTTCAAAACACAAGAAAAAAAACATAAACTAAGTGGAAACACACAAAATTTAACTAAAATTACCTACTGTTGCCTTCAAAAATTGAATCTTAAACGTCAATTGTGGCTGATTTGGTAGTAAAATAAATTAGGGCTAGTGAAGTTGGTATGGTGGGAGAAAAAATAGGGTGGGTTAGGTGTTAAATTGGAAGAAAGAGGAATATATTACTGTTGGGGGTTGTAAATAGTGCTTACAAATTTTTTTTCCTTTGTTTTCACAACTATAAAATAGAAATAAGCGTGCCTTTTTTTTATCAATCCACTAGGCAGTGCCTAGGGCTAGTTTATATATATCAAATAAAATAAAAGGAAATACAATTATAGTGTTAATATGTCTAAAGTAATGTAAAAACTAACCTTGACTAATACATAGTACCTATGACAACAATTAAACAATGTGCTCAAATATGATCTTACATAATGATTATAACCCTTTGATAAATATAAAACTAGCCCTATGATCATCATATTATAATGCAGCAATCCACACTTGTTTGCACTGATCCAGTAGTCCATTTCGCATAACAATCCATCCAGGGCCAAGCAACTGGCCCAAACCTATCGCCTGTATCCACTGAAATGTCACCCTTAAGCAGCTCCCGCATGTAGCCCAATCACCAGGCCCAAACAGTTTCCATCTGGTCGTCCAGCTCTTTCTCTCGTACCCATGGTCATGTATACCAGTTTGGTTATTCTCGTAGCCCCTTCTGTGCATTATAGCCACTTTGTATTGTTTCTCCGCTTTACACAAATAATCCATTTTCCCCTCCAGATATTTTAGCTTGTTACATACTAGCCTCTTATCCACCCATTGTGCATGACAGCTGGCTGTCATTATACAGTCTTCCAGAGACTTTCCTAAATGACTAACACCCCTAAGTCGTCCTTTCATTTTCATTTCCCATCTCCCAAGCCATCTCCTCTTCTCCCTCATCTCAGAGAATTCTCCCATGTTCACCTATTCATCTCCCACGGTCTCCTGTTCATCTATCCCCAAACTCATCTGTTGGCTTCCGATCTGCCACCATCGGAGCTTCTCCATCACTACTATGGCCACCCAAATCCGTCTATTCATCCAGGTAAAGCTCTTTATATTCCTCCTCTCTTTTAGTTGTTTATGACTTCTTCTCCTTTGCTTTCTTCTCCTATTCTTCTCTATTCTTTTGTTTTCTTTTTCACCCTTTTCTCATCTTCTTCGTCTCATGATTTTCTTCATTTATTGCACGAGTCCATCAAATCCATCACTTGAAGAACTGTCGCTTGAGCTCCTCCACCATTGAAGCTCCATCTCTCCAATAACCATTCCCCAGGTAATCATTTCCTCACTTCTTCTTCCTTTCTTATTCTTTTTCTTTTCTCTCCATTTATTTTCCTTCTTATTTTTGTTTTGTAAGTCGCTGCCATATCCCAGTGTACAATACTGGTTGTAGAATTTAAGATCCTGAAGATGAAGCTTTTGGACCATCAAAGAGGATTTTGGTAAGTTCTTTCCTCTCAGTATTAATCTCGTCCTTGTCTCTTTCTTGTTGCATGTGTAGATCCGATACTCACTCCCCATTTTCCTCTTGTTTTTTCCCATGAATCTTGTGGATGCACTGGTGTGATTACTTGCCTCGTTGATCAAGGCCTTGTCTTTCTGCCATAGAATGTGTGATGCTCCAAGGAAAATCCTATGAAGATGCACCCTTGCTACCTTCAAAAAGGCCATGTCTTGTACAATCTTTGTATTTCCCTTTTCTCCATAATTTATTCTCGCATGTCTGCCTTGTATGTATTTATGCTTTCCCTGTAAACTATATGAACATATACCTGCCTAGTAAATTTCTACCTCGTACCTCATCCAGCAATTCCTCTTTAGAAATGAAGAAGGATTTGTTGTCCGCACTCTCATGAACTTTCGAGTTCTGATGTGTGTGTACTTGGAGGTCCTTATCCTTATAAGACAAGATTATGACCTTCCTTGTACCTAAATTGTACTCAATGGTTAATTTCTCTCCAGCGGATTGAGTACTAAGTACTAATACCACCACCTGGAGCATCCTTAACCTCAAGAGTACATGCAATCTTAATTGCTTCCCTAAATGTTATTTCTTATTTCATCCACTGTGTTTACTGCTCATGTTCTTCATCCAGTTGATGTTACTGTCAGCACTACCTTTGTATTGTATATGGGTCCATAGTATATATGGACCCCGGAGGTATCTAAACCTGGTTCTGATGTGACCTATTTGTATGGAAGTGCTTGCTTCTTCTTTCTTGTGTGCATTGGTTAATTTGTTGAACATGAGGCTATTTTATACTAGGCTACTTGCTATGCCTAAGTTCCACCATGTGGGTTGAGTACATAAGAGTACTAATACCACCACCTCAGTTTTACTTAAAACACAGCTTATAGCTAGCATAGAAAACCGGCAAAAAAGAAAACTATGTTAGTAAAACTAGGTTCCTTCTGTTCTCTTTGTGTGAATTTGATTTCTTCTCCCCTGGAGTTTCTGCATGTGCTATTGCTTAGATGCAACTTTAATCCATTGGATTGAATGCATGGCATTGATACCACCAATAGAATTATCATTTCATCACAGAACAATAACAGAGACCAATAGCATGTAGCACAACTGCAATTGTTTATTGGACTTATGCTCTCCTCCAAGAGGATTTGAGAATGCTGACCAGTACAAAGGTCCTTTGTCTGTTCTATATTCCTCATGTCCTTTTCCCTAAGGAATTGGACATTTGTCAGCATTCCTTTTCCATATTTTGATAATATGCTAAAGCCTCTATCTCCTAATTCCTGCTTCCTTTCGCCCAATAGCAATAGGGAAAGGATATAATCTGAGACTATTGCATAGTCAGGCCCAATTCTCTTAGATATTCTGGGCCCTATTAACACCTGTGGGACTCCTATGATTGAATCCTTCTTCAGTTGTGGGAGCTGCTCAATGGATTGAGTACACTGTACTAATACCACCACTTGAGTTTTTCCCACAACATGAACAAGAAATTCATCTTCAGTACCTGCAAAACAATAAACTTTGTTAGTGAAAAAGGCTGTCACTTTGCTCTCCTCTTTCCAGATTTGAATAAAGTGTGTCTGATTATGGCTAGAATTCTCTATCATTGGTATCTCCTCTTTCCTCCTCTTCACTTTGAGACTGAGACTCTCAAGTAAGGGCATTGTGATTTGTCTGAGTTGAGGAGTTTTCTTCCCTGAACATCTAACTCTTCAAAGCTATAGCATTCCATAGTTCCAACATCCAATGCATAATTAGCAAGGTGATCAGCCAATTTATTGCCTTCTATGAGAGTATGAGCCACTTTAATATTGACTGTATTCATTAGCTCCTTTATGTCCTCCACCGGGGTACCTATACTCCAATGTGGTTTCCATTCTCCTGTTATTACCTTCTTTAGTGCCATGGAGTCTGTATGTAAGTCTATGTGAAACTAGCTATGTTGCACACAAAACTTTAATGCTTCATAGATGGTTGTGGCCTCTGCTACAGTATTAGTACCCTCTTAAATCTCCTTTCCACATGCATATATAACATCTCCCTCTTCATTTTTTAGAATAAAGCCAATAGAGCTCCTACCAGGGTTAACTCTAGAGGCTCCATCAGTGTTTACTGTCACCCACCCTTGTTCTGGAAACTCTCATAGGACCTTTATGTATTTAAGGGCTGGTGTGAATTGTTCCATCATTCCTATCATGTCTGGCCATCTGTGAGGAACCTGCTGAATACTTGGCTTCCTTACTTTAATGAGAAATTGCAATATAGTAGATATCTGATATACCACTCTGTTGATAGTGACTGCCTCCCCATATTTGTACCCATTTCTTCTCTTCCATAGCTCCCATATGATTACAGCTGGCAATGCTTGCATAATAGGCTTCAGTCTTGATACTACATTTGCAGTCTAGCATCTAGTTAAAGCTTGATGAAATGTAATCCCTTCTATGATGATTCCTGCATGTCCCAGAAAATACCTCCATACCTTGCCTGCTGCATATGAAGTGAAAAACATGTGTTGTGTTGTCTCATCTTGTGGTTGTGCATAGCACTAGCACTTAGATACCATGTGGTAACCCAATCTTCTAAAGAAATCATCCAATGGAAGTTTATTCCTCCACACCTTCCACATAAAAAAATGATATTTTGAATGGCAATCCCATTACCCAAATCATCTTGTATGAATTCATATGATTAGATCTCCTTCTCAAGTAGTCCCATGCAGTCCTTACAGAGAAATGACCTCTAGGTTCTAGCATCCATTGAGGTGTGTCTTTAACCCCATCCTGAATTGGTGGCTTAATGTTCATGAGGATGTGATCTACAAATTCTTCAGGTAATAGCTCAAATAGCTTCTCAGCATTCCAATTGCCCCTTTCCATTACCTCATGTACATTATGAACTGATTCATCTATTCCAAAGTTTTGAGGCATTATGAAATATAAGGCCCCCAATCCTGTCCAATTATTAAACCAAAATAGGGATGATCCCATTCTAGGGCACCACATAATCTGATGATATATCAACTCCCTGTATTCCAGCATCTTCCTCCAAATATGTGTCCCTCTCTTCCAAGGCACAATCACTGTATTTAGTTTTTTGAAGTACTTATTGCTCATAAAAGTGCTCCAAAGGCTTGATTTTGTTCTGTAATTTCACCATAGCTTACAAAATAGAGCTGTAGCCAGACCATGTAATGATCTAAACCCAATCCCCCTTCTTCTTGTGGCATACATAGTGTAGACCATGATGCCCAGTGTCTATTATTCCCTGTAACTGAGCTACTCTAAAAGAACTGAGCAAAAGTTTTATGTAATCTGTTGATCACATACTTTGGTGGGTTAACTACTGATAGGAGGTGAATTTGCATACTCTGTAGTACATGTGCAATAAGAACAGCCCTGCCCCCTATTGACAACATCTTGCCCTTCCAGGATTGAAGCCTGTCTAACACTTTTTTAATCATGGGTTGGTAGTATTCCATCTTCCTTCTTGAGTAGAATATAGGGCACCCTAGGTAGATAATAGAAAAATCTTGCCTTTGGAAGCCTGTAATTCTCTCAACTTTCTCTGCCACTGCAGTGTCTGAAAAGATGATGCATGTACACTGCAGATTTTGCCTTGTTTACCAACTGACCATATGCATTTTCATATGCTGTTAGAACTTCCATAATAAGTTTCAGTGATTTCTCATCAGAGGAGGAGAAACTTATTGTGTCATCTGCATATGCAATGTGATTTATTTTAGGACTCCGCTTAGGCATTCCATATCCACAAAAATGTGGATTCAAATGTAGTGAGTTAAGTCCTCTTGATAATGCCTCAGCAGCTAGGATGAACAATGTAGGAGATAGTGGATCCCCTTGTTTTACCCCTCTTGTAGACTTGAAGAATCCATGAGCTTGACCATTGATTAAAACAGAATAACATTTGTTAGACACTATGCCAAACACCATGCCTATGAATCTTTCTGAAAATCCCATCTTTCTTAACACCTTAGTCAAGAAACGCTATGATAGTGTGACGACCCAAAAGGTCATCACCTGTTATCCTCACTTGTTCTGCACTATCGAGGCCTTGAGAACCTCACTTTATGTTGCCTCTATTTACGTGCATGATCCGACATGTAGCCAAAAAGATTTTGTGATAGAATATGTAAATTCTATGAGAAATTTAAAGAAAAATGATATAAATATTGATATGGTTGGCTTCGATCAACATTTTGGGTAAACGGACCCGGACCCGAGATCGGATGATCCCGGAAGGTCCGTAGGAAAATATGGGACTCGGATATGCGTTCGGAGTCAAATTCTAAGGCCTAGAGCCTAAGTTATGGATTTTTCTGTTAAATTGTTTTTGCTAGAATTATTAAAGGAAAATGAATTAAATGACCTTGTTATCGGGCTCGTATTTTGGTTCCGACGCCCGGTACAAGTCTTAAATATTATATATGTGCTTTCTGCAAAGTTTGGTGACATTTGGATGTCGTTTGATGTGTTTTGAACCTTGAGTTCCAAATTTGAAAGTTTTGAAACTAAAAGAGAGATAATCATGAACTTGAGGCTTGATTTGATGAAAATGATGTTATATTGGCGATGTGATCGCACGAGCAAGTTTGTAATATGTTTTTGATGTTGTGTACATGTTTAGTTTGGAGCTCGAGGGGCTCGGGTAAAGATTTGATAGGTCGTTGGTGAAATTTCTGAAAAATAATACAGCTGGTTTTTCACACAGCTGGTGTCTTCGCAAATGCGAAGAATTTATCGCAAATGCGAATGGGGCAAGCTAGGCCAGTGTTCGCAAATGTGAACCCATGATCGCAAATGCGATGAATGCCCAGAAGTCCTTGGGTTCGCAAATGCAAATAAAACCTCGCAAATGCAAGGCCTTCAGTAATACGCCTAGGTTCGCAAATGCGAACATACTGTCGCAAATGCGAAGCCCCCAGTGTCCCAGCCCAGTTCGCAAATGCGAACTCTTTCTCGCAATTGCGAGAACCTCAGACCCAAAACCTGTAGTGTTCGCAATTGCGAACAAATGTTCGCAATTGCGATATCCGCAGCTGTGCAATTTTATACTTAAACGAATTTTCAAGCTCTTTTCTTCTTTCTTTCAAAACCCAACACACCACACACGAACCCTTAAGAGAAAATTCACTCCAAAGCACTTGTAAGTCACTTTTTACTTAATTCTTTCAATTCCTAACAACATTAAACATGTTTTTCAATAGAAATCAAAGGTTTTCATGGTAGAAATTCTTGTTTTTGGGTAGAACATAGGGTTTTCATGAATTGGGGAATTGGACCTCGAATTGAGGTCCGATTTTGAAACAAATCATATATTTGAACTCGTGGGGGAATGGGTAACCGGATTTTGGTCTGAACCCCGAGTTCCGATGGCGTGGGGCTAGGGGCATTTTGGGAAATTTTGGGGTAAACTTTAAGGAACCCATTTTTAAGCATCCAAACTAAGTTATATAGTATTTATTAATGTAATGGAATCAATTGTGATTAGATTCAAGCAAGTTGAAAGCGGAAATTCGAGGTAAAGCTATAGTGGAAGGATAATTTGGACTTCAAGGCTAGAGGTAAGTGTTTGTTCTATCCTAGCTTGAGGGAATAGGATTGTGTGCTATGTGCTATGTGATCGAGTGCGGTGTATGGGCTATGGTGACGAGCATCCATACACAGGCGTCTAGCATGACCGTGAGTCGTTGTTGATACTTGTTGTGAGAAGTTTAAAAGATAAATTATTGAACCCTTGTCGGGTTGTGGAATTGTACACTGTTTTCCCTTGCCAGGACTTATTGTAAAGTGAAATATTGTTTTCCCTTGCCGGGACCTTGTTGTGATGATTGTTGTGTCCCTTGCCGGGACGGTTCATGATTATTATTTTCATTCTTTGCCCTTAACTGTGATTGTTATTTGGGTGAGGAAGAGTGATAATGCACGAAGGGTGATGTCGTGCCTTGTTTTACTGTTTTAGCATGAAGGTTAATGTCGTGCCTTACATTATTGATTATGCACGAAGGGTAATGCCGTGCCATGTTATTGAACCATGCACGAAGGATCATGCCGTGTCTTGTGATTGATTATGCATGAAGGGTAATGCTGTGCCTTATTATTGAACCATGCACGAAGGATCATGCCGTGCCATGGATGTGAGGATGAGAGTAAGAGCACGAAGGGCGATGCCGTGCACTTTTAATTGCTTATCTGATAAGGATAAGAGTAAAAGCACGAAGGGTGATGCCGTGCAACTATTTGTCATTCCTTGACCTGATATTAACTATTTTCATTATACTCTGATTTCCATTGTTGATTTGATAATTGTTGCTAACTGTTGAGTTACCCCTCTTATAATATTCTTGTTGAATTTGTTTACTTGATATCTCTTGTTATCTTGTGGTGTACATATATATATGGAATTGCACAGGTTTATGTGAGTGTCTGGTCCTAGGCTTGTCACTACTTCGCCGGGATAGGCCAGGCACTTACCAGCACATGGGGTCGGATTGTGCTGATACTGCACTTCTGTGCATTTTTGCACAGGTCCAGGTTTTGATCAGGAGCAGCAGCAGCAGTAGTCGAGTATATTCGTGGGAGTTGAGCATTCCGAGACCGAGGTAGCTTGCAGGCGTCCGCAGGTCCGGAATCTCTTCCCCTTACTTATATTATTTGTTGTGGTCTCTTTGTTCCGAGACAGACAGATATATGTTATTTTCTTTCAGACCTTTATGTGTAGTATTCAGTAGTAGTTCGTGAGCTGGTGACTCCACGTCTTGGGTAGAGGATTTCATTAGTGTTTTACCTTGGTATTACTTATCTCTATTTTGAAAGTCTTCCGCACTTATTTAATTAATGTTATTGTTCTTGTTGATAAAAATGAGTATGAAATAATGATAAAAACAGGATAATGTTGAATGTAGTGGCTTGCCTAGCTACTACGAGTAGGCGCCATCACGATCCCGATGTTGAGGGAAAATTCGGGCCATGACAAGTTGGTATCAGAGCTCTAGGTTACATAGGTCTCACCACTCACGAACAAGCTTAGTAGATTTTGAGAGGTATGTACGGAGACGTCTGTACTTGTCCTGCAGAGTCTATTGAGTTAGGAAAGAGTCTCTCATTTGTTCCTTCTGTCGTGTAATTTGTTCCTCAAATACTAATTGAATTTCTACTCTGTCCTTTCTCAGATGGTGAGGACACGTGCTTCTTCGTCCGCTGATCAGTAGCCTGAGCCCCAAGCAGCTCCCGTGAGGGGCAGGGGCCGAGGTCGTATAGTAGGCCGTGGTAGAGGCAGAGCTCAGCCCCGGCAGCTATTCCAGAGGTGCAGCCTCATATTGAGACTGGCGAGGAGGTTCCAGTCCCAGCAGCTCCAGTGGGCCCAGCTCAGGTCCCAGAAGAGGCTTTATTTACCCCGGATCTTCGGGAGGCTCTAGTCAGGATAGCGGGTTTTATGGACAGCGTTGCTAGAGCGGGCTTATTACCAGTTGCACCAGCCGCTTCTCAGGTTGGAGGAGGGGCCCAAACCCCTGTTGCACGTACTCCGGAGCCAGTAGCCTCTCAGCCTCAGGCACTAGTGGTTCAGCTAGCTGTGGCCACTCTATCAGGTACCACAGCTCAGCCCTGAGATGGAGCGGCCATGACTTCTGATTCTTTATGGAGACTTGATCTGTTCTCCAAGTTGTTTATCACTACTTTCAGCGGTGCCACATCAGAGGATCCTCGGGATTTCTTATTCAGTTGCCACGAGATTCTCAAGACTATGGGGATAGTGGAATCAAATGGAGATAACTTCTGCACATTCAGGCTTTCAGGATCCGCCAAGACTTGGTGGAAAGATTATTGTTTGAATCGACCAGCAGGGTCCCCGGCTTTATCCTGGGATAAGTTTACAGAGTTATTTCTGGAGAATTTTCTCCCTGTTACACAGCGGGATGCACTTCGGAGGCAATTTGAGTACCTCCAGCAGGTACTATGACTGTCACTCAGTATGAGACGAGATTTGTTGGTCCGGCATGTCATGCGGTGGTGATATTCCCCATAGAGCGGGAGAGGGTCCGCAGGTTTGTTTATGGGCTTAATCAGCCGATTAGACTTCAAATGGCTATGGGAATTGGGAGTGATATATCGTTTCAGGAGGCAGCTAATGCAGTTCGTAGAGTTGAGATGGCTCTTGCTCGGGGAGGTGGTTACCCTTCAGACAAGAGGCCTCGTCATTCAGGCAGGTTTAGTGGATCTTCTTCCAGAGGCAGGGAATCTTTTGATAGGGGCCAGTCTTCCAGACCTTTTCATTCAGCCCTCCAGACTTCACAGGGTGGACCAGGTGATCGTGGGTTTCGTGAGCAGTATTCAGATCAGCCTCCCATTAGTGCCCAACCTCTTCAAAGTGTTCGTGGGGGCCATTCGAGTCGTCAGGGACAGCAGTCCCATCAGCCTAAATGTTGCTACGGTTGTGGTGACCCAGGTCATCTTGTCAGGTTCTGCCCTCGAGCGACGGGCAACACTCAGCAGCGGGGCCCTCGTCCCATAATCCAGGCCGCAGCTGACCCTCAGCCTGCCCAGCTAGCCAGAGGTGGGGGTAGAGATTATAGAGGTGGAGGTGGAGACCGTAGAGGTGGAGACCGTCCAGCCAGAGGTAGAGGTCAGCCAGTTGGATGACCATCCCAGAGATGTAGCTTAGAGGGGAGGTGCTGATCCCCAATTTTATGCTTTACCAGCCAGACCAGAGGCAGAGGCATCAGATGCCGTGATTACAGGTACCATTCTTGTCTGTGACAGAGGTGCTTCAGTATTGTTTGACCCTAGTCAACATATTCATATATGTCTTCCTACTTTGCACCGTATCTGGTCGTGCCTAGCTATGCTCTGTATATTCCAGTTTATGTGTCTACACCAGTGGGTGACTCCATTGTAGTCGACCGGGTGCATCGTTCGTGCGTAGTTATTTTTGGGGGTTTTGAGACCCGTGTTGATCTGTTGCTATTAGACATGGTGAATTTCGATGTCATATTGGGGATGGACTGTTTGTCCCCATACCATGCAATCTTAGATTGTCATGCTAAGACCGTCACCTTGGCCTTGCCAGAATCACCCTGACTAGAGTGGAGAGGGACCTCAAGCCACTCCGTTCGCACTGTTATTTCCTATGTTAAGGCTCGACACATGGTCAAGAAGGGGTGTCTAGCTTATTTGGCGTATGTTGGTGATTTCAAAGCAGAAGTTCCTTCTATTGATTCAGTTCCTATTGTACGGGAGTTTCCCGAGGTTTTCCCTTCAGACCTGCCGGGCATGCCACCTGACAGGGATATTGATTTCTGTATTGATTTGGCATCGGGCACTCAATCCATCTTTATTCCACCCTATCATATGGCCCCGCCTGAGTTAAAGGAGTTAAAGGATCAGTTGAAAGACCTTCTAGAAAAGGGCTTTATCAGGCCCAGTGTTTCCCTCTGGGGAGCACCTATGTTGTTTGTGAAGAAGAAGGATGGCTTGATGCGGATGTGTATTGATTACCGGCAATTAAACAAAGTGACGATAAAGAACAAGTATCCACTGCCGAGGATTGATGATTTGTTTGACCAGCTCCGAGGAGCGAGGGTGTTCTCAAAAATAGACTTGAGGTCGGCTACCATCAGCTGAAGATCAGGGCGGCTAACATTCCTAAGACATCCTTTCGCACTAGATATGGGCATTATGAATTCTTGGTCATGTCCTTCGGGTTGACCAATGCCCTAGCAGCATTCATGGAGTTGATGAATCTGATATTCAGGCCTTACTTAGATCTGTTCGTGATAGTCTTCATAGATGACATCTTGGTGTACTCCCGCAGCCAGGAAGAGCACGAGCAGCACCTCGGAGTGGTTCTTCAGACTCTGAAAGATTACCAGCTATATGCCAAATTTTCTAAATGTGAGTTCTAGCTGAGTTCGGTAGCATTTCTGGGTCACATTGTATCGGTGGAAGGTATTCGGGTAGACCCAAAGAAGATTGAGGCAGTCCAGAATTGGCCTCGACCAGCTTCAGTGACTGAGATCCGGAGTTTCTTGGGATTAGCAGGTTACTACCGTCGATTTGTAGAGGGGTTTTCTTCTATTGCATCCCCGATGACCAGGTTGACTCAGAAGGGTGACCAGTTCCAGTGGTCGGATGAGTGTGAGGCGAGCTTTCAGAAGATCAAGACAGCCTTGACTACAGCACCAGTGTTGATACTACCGACGGGTGCATAGCCTTTTACAGTTTACTGTGATGCATCCTGTACAAGGCTTGGAGAGGTATTGATCCAGGATGGTAAGATTATTGCTTATGCTTCGAGACAGTTGAAAATACATGCAAAGAATTATCCAGTTCTTGATCTTGAGTTGGCAGCAGTGGTTCATGCCTTAAAGATTTGGAGGCATTATCTATATTGTGTGACATATGAGGTGTACATTGATCACAAAAGCCTACAGTACTTGTTCAAGCAAAAGGAGTTGAATTTACGACAGCGGAGATGGTTAGAGTTCTCAAGGACTATGATGTCACTATCCTATATCACCCAGGTAAGGCCAATGCGGTGGCCGATGCATTGAGTAGAAAGTCTGCCAGCATGGGTAGTCTTGCATTCATTCCGGTCAGTCAGAGACCATTTGCTCTAGATGTCCGGGCCTTAGCCAATCGGTTCGTGAGATTAGACATTTCTGAGCCTAGCAGGGTGTTAGCCTACACGGTCGCTCGTTCTTCTCTATTAGAGCGTATCTGTGAGAAGCAATTTGATGATCCTCATTTGCGTGATTTGAGAGATACAGTACAGCGGGGAGGTGCCACGAAGGTAACTCTAGATGATGGCGGAGTATTGAGATTGCAGGGTTGAGTTTGTATGCCCAATGTTGAGGGGATTCAAGAGTTGATCTTAGCAGAGGCCCACAGTTACGGTATTCTACTTAACCGGGCACCGCGAAGATGTATCAGGATTTACGACATCACTATTGGTGGCGCAGGATGAAGAAAGACATTGTCGCATATGTCGCTCGGTGTCTAAATTGTGAGCAAGTGAAATATGAGCACCAGAGGCCTGGTGGTGTATTCCAGAGAATCGAAATTCCCGAGTGGAAATGGGAGCGGATCACTATGGACTTCATTAATGGACATCCCTTGACTCGGAGGAAATTTGATGCTATTTGGGTCATTGTTGATAGGCTGACCAAGTCAGCACACTTCATTCCAGTATCTGTCTCTTACTCATCGGAGAGGTTAGCAGAGATTTACATCAGGGAGATTGTTCGTCTTTATGGGGTGACGGTGTCTATTATCTCAGATCGGGGTACGTAGTTTACCTCGCATTTCTGGAGAGCGGTCCAGCAGGAGTTAGGCACCCAGGTCCAGTTGAGTACAGCTTTTCATCCTCAGATGGACGGTCAGTCCGAGAGGACTATTCAGATTCTAGAGGACATGCTCCGAACCTGTGTCATTGATTTTGGAGGCTCGTGGGACTAGTTTCTGCCATTAGCGGAGTTCGCCTACAACAACAGCTACCAGTCTAGCATTCAGATGGCCCCGTATGAGGCGTTATATGGTAGGCGATGTCGATCTCCTGTCGGATGGTTTGATCCGGGAGAGGCTCGGTTGTTGGGTACAGAATTAGTTCAGGAGGCCTTGGATAAGGTCAAGACTATCCAGGAGAGAATGCATTCAACCCAGTCCAGACAGAAGACTTATGTGGATCGTAAGGTTCGAGATGTAGATTTCATGGTTGGCGAGCGGGTATTGCTCTGAGTGTCGCCTATGAAGGGTGTGATGAGGTTCGGGAAGAAGGGCAAACTCAGCCCTAGGTATATTGGTCCATTTGAGATTCTGGACCGAGTGGGAGGGGTGGCTTACAGACTAGCTCTGCCGCCTAGCCTATTAGTCGTGCATTTAGTTTTTCATGTATCTATGCTTCGAAGGTACCACGACGATCCCACTCATGTGTTAGACTTCAGCACTGTCCAATTGGACAATGATCTATCTTACGAGGAGGAGCCGGTGGCCATTCTAGACCGGCAGGTTCGACGGTTGAGGTCGAAGAGTTATCCTTCTGTGCGTGTTCAGTGGAGAGGTCAGCCTCCTGAGGCATCGACCTGGGAGTCCGAGTCTGATATGCGGAGCCGCTATGTCACGACCCTAGTTCACCAATTGTGAACATGTCGTGATGGCACCCAGTCCCCACGACTAGGTAAGCCTAACACGTTGCGGAATCCATAAATTATAAACACTTAAATAGGAAACAGCGGAAAATAACATAAAAGATATGTAATCCGTGCCGCTTGGCACATACATCCGTCACAAAATAAATAAAACACTACCAAGATCCGGAACCCCACGGTAACACAGACTAAAAGAGAAATACAACTGTGGCTCTATGTGTAAAGAGTATCTAACAACGAAATGAAGAAAAATGTCAACTAGTAATACTAGAATAGAAGGGAAGCCTCCGGATCCGCGGACGTAGCGGATCATACCTCGAAGTCTCCCAGAAAGCTGCAGAATCACCTAGTACGAGCCTGCTCTGATGTACCTGGATCTGCACAACAAAAGTGTGCAGAAGAGTAGCATGAGTACACCACGGCGGTACTCGGTAAGTGCCAAGCCTAACCTCGATGGAGTAGTGACGAGGAAGGTCAGGGCCCTACTGAGAAACAATAATAATATGATGATAACAAAATAAACAGTTTAACAGATAACAACAAAATTTCCAAAATAACAACATTTACCGAAACTGTCTACAACCAAGCTAATAACAAATAACCAACTCAAATAAACAATATCACATCGGGTCTCTGGGAATCGAACCCACAGCCCTGGGTCTCCGGGAATCGAACCCGCAGTCCACAAGCACAGCCAATTAAGGAAATCCAGAGAGAGAAATAATTATGCTCAACTATAACTTCACCGAAAAATAGTGCCAATAATTAACAAGGAGTTCAAATAAGGCAATTAGGCAACTAAACAGTTAAGTGCTACCTAATCATGCTCTTCTAACCACTACCGCGTAAAATATCAAATTAACAACCAAGACAAGGATATCGCTCATCGAACATTTGAATAAAGTACGTGTTCAACAACCAGCCGCATGTACACGCCCGTCACCTCGCGTACAAGGCATTTAAACTATCACATAATATCCTAGGGGTGAAAATTCCCCCACACGAGGTTAGACAAGCCACTTACCTCAATTCCGGTACAAAACCGCTAAGCAATAACCCTCTTGCCACGAATGTCGGCCTCCACAAGTGTAGAATCCGATAAAAATCAATAGAATCACATCAAAATAGGCCAATTGGGCATTACCCAATCAAATTAACTCAAAATTCACCAAAACCCACAAGTTGCCAAAACCCGACTTTCGGTACGCTTATCGAAAAATCACGAAAAATATATATTCGGGTTCCTTATCTCAATACGAGTCTGAGCATATCAATTTTACCAAAATCGGACTCCATTTGCCCATTCAAAACCTTGATTTTCTAAAGTCCAAGACTAGGGCTAAACCCTCCATAATTACCCCAAATTCCTCCATTTTCATGATATAATTGCATGATATTATCAATACTAATCATAATATGAGTTCATAGTTGATTACCTGGTGATTTCCCTTGATTTCCTCCTCAAAATCGCCCAAAATCGCCCTTAAGCCGAGACCCCCAAATGTTAAAATGTTTCTGAAATTTTCTAACTTCTGATACACTTACTTACAGCAATTTTCGCTTCTGCGGAACATTTTCCGCTTCTACGCTCCCGTATCCGCGACCAAAGGGTCGCTCCGCTTCTGCGATATACGGACCGCCTCTGCGCGTCCGCTTCTGCGAAGATATTCTCGCTCCTGCGGGTTTTCCCGCTTCTGCGACTAAGCGTCCGCCTCTGCGGACTCGCCTAAGCGGCTACCATTCCGCTTCTGCGATCCTTCGCCCCATAGCCCTTGGCCGCTTCTGCGGCTCACCGTCCGCTTCAGCGATGCCGCACCTGCGGGCTCAGCTCCGCTTCCGCGATCACAAGCGCTTCTGCGCTCCAATATCCGCTTCTGCGGACTCGCTCCTGCGATCACATTTCCGCAGGAGCGGAAACAACAGAAGCAGTGCACCAGTTCTGCAATTTTCCATGTTTTTCTCCCGATTAACCATCCGAAAACACCCCGAGGCCCCCGGGACCTCATCTAAACATACCAACACATCTTAATACCTAATTCGAACTTGCTCAAATCCTCAAAACACGTCTAACAACATCAAAACCCATAATTCTCATCGAATTCAAGCCTAAATTTCTTAAAACTTTCCGAATTGCATATTCGATCAAAAACCCGTCCAAACGACGTCCGAATGACCTGAAAATTTGCGGACATATCCAAAATCTCATAACGAAGCTACAGAAATTGTCGGAATTCCATTCCGACCCCCGGATCGAAATCTCACCTATCGATCGGATTCGCCAAAATTTCAACCTTCGGCATTTCAAGCCTAATAGAGCTACGGACCTCCAAAATACATTCCGAACGCGCTCCTAACCCCGAAATCACCTAACGGAGCTAATGGAACCATCGGATTTCCGTTCCGAGATCGTCTTAACACTGTTCCGGCTACGAACCGTTTTCTAGTTTCAAAGCTCTTATTTAGGGACTAAGTGTCTCAAAATGCTCAATTTTTTTGGAACCAACTCTCCCGGCAACCCACAATAGCAGAAATGAACTTAGGGGAACAATTAAATTAGGGATTGGGGCGTAATTTTCTAAAACGACCGGTCGGGTCGTTACATCTTCCCACACTTAAAGATTCGTTCGTCCTCGAACGAGCATAGAAAACATACCTCGAGTAGTGAAAAGATGAGGGTACTGGCTGCGCATATCCTGCTCGGTCTCCCAAGTCGCCTCCTCGACCGGCTGGCCCCGCCACTGAACCTTTACCGAAGCGATGTTCTTTGACCTTAGCTTTCTGACTTGCCTGTCTAGAATGGCTACTGGCTCCTCAACATAAGACAGATCCTTGTCTAGCTGAACAGATGTGAAATCCAACACGTGCGACGGGTCGCCATGGTATCTCCGGAGCATGGAGACATGAAATACGGGGTGAACTCCGGCAAGGCTGGGAGGTAAGGCCAACTCATAAGCAACCTCCCCAACACGCCTCAAAATCTCAAAAGGGCCAATAAATCTGGGACTCAGCTTCCCTTTCTTCCCAAACCTCATAACGCCCTTCATGGGCGAGACGCGAAGCAGAACCCGCTCACCAACCATAAAAGCCACATCGCGAACCTTTTTGTCCGCATAACTCTTCTGTCTGGACTGGGCCGCACGAAGTCTGTCCCGAATCACCTTGACCTTGTCCATAGCCTCCTGAACCATATCAGTACCTAGCAACCTGGCCTCGCCCGGCTCAAACCAACCCACGGGAGACCCGCACCTCCTACCATATAGGGCCTCGTACGGTGCCATCTGAATACTAGACTGGTAGCTGTTGTTATAAGCAAACTCCGCCAGTGGCAAGAAGTGATCCCATGAACCTCCAAACTCAATCACGCACGCACGGAGCATATCCTCCAAAATCCGAATAGTGCGCTCGGACTGCCCATCAGTCTGGGGGTGAAATGCTGTGCTCAACTCCACCCGAGTACCTAACTCTCGCTGTACAGCTCTCCAGAACCGTGAAGTGAACTGAGTGCCTCTATCTGAAATGATGGAAACTGGAATACCATGCAGCCGAACTACCTCTCTGATATAGATCTCCGCCCGTCGCTCCGATGAATAAGTAGTGCTCACCGGTATAAAATGGGCGGACTTGGTCAGCCGATCCACAATAACCCAAATAGAATCAAACTTCCTAATAGTCCGTGGAAGTCCAGGTACAAAGTCCATGGTGATGCGCTCCCATTTCCACTCTGGAAATCTCAATCCGCTGCATCAATCCACCCGGACGCTGATGCTCATACTTCACCTGCTGGCAATTGAGGCATCTAGAAACGTAATCAACTATATCCCTCTTCATCCGCCTCCACCAGTAATGCTGTTTCAAGTCCTGATACATCTTCGCGGCACCCGGATGGATGGAATACCGCGAACTATGGGCCTCTCCTAGAATCAGCTCTCGAAGATCATCTACATTGGGCACACAGATACGGCCCTGCATCCTCATAACTCCATCTTCCCCGATGGTAACATCCCGAGCATCACCACGCCGAACTCTATCCTAAAGGACAAGCAAGTGAGGGTCGTCGAACTGACGCTCCCTGATGCGGTCAAATAGAGAAGACCGAGAAACCACACAAGCTAGAACCCGGTTGGGCTCCGAAAGATCCAGTCTAACAAACTGCCTGGCCAAAGCTTGAACATCCATTGCCATAGGCCTCTCCGAAGCTGGTAGATATGCTAAACTCCCCAAACTCTCTGCTCGATGACTCAAGGTATCGGCAACTACATTAGCCTTGCCCGGATGATAGAGAATAGTAATATCATAGTCCTTCGATAGCTCCAACCATCTCCTCTAATGCATATTCAGGTCCTTCTGCTTAAGCAAATGCTGCAAGCTCCGGTGATCAGTGTAGATTTCACAAGGAACCCCATACAAGTAATGACGCCAAATCTTCAAGGTGTGAACAATGGAAGCTAGCTCCAAATCATGAACATGGTAATTCTTCTCATGCACCTTCAGCTGTCTCGACGCGTAGGCAATCACCCTACCGTCCCGCATCAATACCGCACCGAGTCCAACTCGTGAGGCATCACAATATACGGTATAGGACCCCGTACCTGTAGGCAACATCAATATAGGGGCCGAAGTCAAAGCTGTCTTGAGCTTTTGAAAGCTCGCCTCACACCCGTCTGTCCACTGAAAAGGGGCACCCTTTTGGGTCAATCTGGTCATAGGTGCTGCAATCGAAGAGAACCCCTCTACGAAATGACGGTAATAGCCCGCCAAACCAAGGAAACTGTGAATCTCAGTAGCGGAGGAGGGTCTGGGCCAACTTCGCACGGCCTCCACCTTCCTCGGATCTACTCGAATACCATCACTCCACACCACGTGGCCTAAAAATGCCACTGAACTCAACCAAGAATTCACATTTAGAGAACTTGGCATAAAGCTGCTTCTCCCTCAGAATCTGAAGCACTATCCTCAAATATTGCTCGTGCTCTTCCCGCTCCGAGAATATACTAGAATATCATCAATGAAGACAATCAGGAACGAGTCCAAATAAGGCCTGAACACACTGTGCATCAAATGCATAAATGCTGCTGGAGCATTAGTCAACCCAAAAGACATCACGAGGAACTCATAGTGACCATACCAGGTCCTGAAGGCAGTCTTCGGGATATCTGGCTCCCGAATCTTCAGCTGGTGATACCCGGAGCGCAAATCAATCTTAGAAAACACATGTGCGCCCTGTAACTGGTCAAATAAATCATCAATACGGGGCAAAGGATACCGGTTCTTCACTGTAACCTTATTCAGCTGACGATAGTCAATACACATACG
Source organism: Nicotiana noctiflora (assembly GCA_032618575.1). Lineage (NCBI taxonomy): Eukaryota > Viridiplantae > Streptophyta > Magnoliopsida > Solanales > Solanaceae > Nicotiana > Nicotiana noctiflora. The sequence goes on along the minus strand of JASVEL010008192.1, from coordinate 104,967 downwards.
CATAGAACCGTCCTTTTTCTTCACAAACAATACAGGAGCACCCCAAGGCGAAACACTGGGTCGAATAAAACCCTTGCCCAATAACTCCTGTAACTGATCCTTCAACTCCTTTAATTCAGGAGGAGCCATACGGTACGGTGGAATAGAAATGGGCCGAGTGCCCGGCAACAAGTCAATAGCAAAGTCAATGTCTCTGTCAGGCGGCATGCCCGGAAGATCAGCTGGAAATACATCAGCAAAGTCACGTACCACATGAACAGAATCAATAGAGGGAGGGTCAATACTGACGTCCCGCACATAGGCAAGATAAGCAGCACACCCCTTCTCAACCATACGCTGAGCTTTGAGAAAAGAAATAACACGGCTGGGGTTGTGATCTCGACTACCACTCCACTCAATACGTGGAATGCCTAACATAGCCAGCGTCATGATCTTGGCGTGACAATCAAGAATAGCATAATGGGGCGACAACCAGTCCATGCCCGAAATTATATCAAAATCGACCATCCCGAGCAACAATAGATCCGCTCTAGTCTCAAAACCACAAATAGTGACCAAACACGACCGATATACGCGGTCCACTACCAAAGAATCACCCACCGGAGTGGAAACATAAATGGGGGCACTCAAAGAATCCCGAGGCACACCCGGATGAGAAGCAAAGTAAGAAGACACATATGAAAAAGTGGAACCAGGGTCGAATAGAACCGATGCCTCCCCGTGACTAACCAAATAATACCCGTGATAACGGAGTCAGATGCAACAGCCGCCGCGCGATCGGGAATAGCATAGAATCTGGCCTCTGTCCCCCCTCTCGAGGGCGGCCTCTAGAACCCCGACCCCCGCCCCGGCTGGCCGGGCGAGTGGAATAGCACTCGGAGCCGGAATGATAGCTCGCCGACCCCGAGAACCACGCCGATGTCGCGAAGACCGGCGAGGTGCCCCCTCCTACGCCCGGGACACTCCCTCACCGGGTGGCGAGTATCCCCGCACCCAAAGCAAGCCCCAGGAGGACACGGTGACCGTGATCGACCGGCCTCTCCCCACTAGCCCGACCTGCGGAAAGACCCCGCGCGGAGGTGCACCGGAAGCCGGGGAGCATAATAAGGCTCCGAGGTGGCTGGAAGACCCGGAGTACTACCCGCTGCGGGCAATGCCAAATGAACCGGTCGACCGGAATAACCCCCGCCAAAACGACCGGCCGATGAAGTGCGGGCACCGGAGAAATGGCCCGACTCACGAGACCTCTCGGCCTCCCTATCTCCCCGCTCTCTAGGGAGCATACTCTCGATCCTCCCGGCAATGCTAACCGCCTGCCGATAAGATATATCTGTCTCCAACTCTCTGGCCATGCTGGATCGGATAGGCGGAATCGGGCCCTCAATAAATCTCCGTACTCTCTCCCGAACCGTGGCTACCAAGGCCGGTGCATGCTTGGCCAGACGGGTGAAACTGATGGCATACTCCGATACTGACATGGAGCCCTGTCGCAACCGCTCAAACTCCGAGCGCCAAGAATCCCTAAGGCTCTGTGGAACAAACTCCCTCAAAAATAGATCTGAAAACTGCGTCCAAGTCAATGAAGCAGACTCCTCTGGACTATCCAACTCATACGTGCGCCACCAATCATAAGCGGCCCCGCGAAACCGAAAAGCAGTGAAGGAAACCCCGCTGGTCTCCACAATCCCCATAGTACGAAGAATACGATGACACTCCTCCAGAAAACCCAATGCATCATCTGAAGCCAGGCCACTAAACACTGGAGGATCATATTTCTTGAACCTCTCTAATCTACGCTGCTCGTCCTCAGAGGCAGCTGGTCCACCTCCTGGTTGTGCTGGGGCGGCAGGAGGCATAACCAAAACATCTGGAACATGTCCCACTGGCACACGCTGCTCCGGTGTAACGGCTACGGGAGTCCGGGCCCCTCCCCCGGCCTGAGATGTAGCTGCAACAAGAGGAAGCAATCCTGCCTGGGCTAAAGTGGTATACATGCTCGTGAACTGAGCCAGGGTCTCCTGTAGTGCTGGAGTAGTAGCAGCTGTAGTCGGTGTACCAGGTGCCTGCGCTCCAACCTAGTCTACCTATGGCACCTCAGCGGCGGCGCGCGCGGGTGCCGTGGCTGCACCTCGGGCGCGTCCTCGTCCTCTACCTCGGCCCCGGCCCCGGCCCCTGACGGCGGCAACTGGGGGCGCGGGTACCTGATCATCGCGGTTAGCTCGTGTCCTCACCATCTGTGAGAGAATAGAAAGCAATAGTTTAGATTTTTGATGCCAAAAATGTCGCACGACAAGGAATCCAAAAGAAATGAAGAGTTTCCTAAACAGTTACATAGCCCCTCGTAGATAAATACAGACGTCTCCGTATCGATCAGCGAGACTCTAAGTAACCGGTCTGTGTCCCGTGACTCCTATGAACCTAGAGCTTTGATACCAACTTGTCACGACCCTAGTTCACCAATTGTGAACATGTCGTGATGGCACCCAGTTCCCCACGACTAGGTAAGCCTAACACGTTGCGGAATCCATAAATTATAAACACTTAAATAGGAAACAGCGGAAAATAACATAAAAGATATGTAATCCGTGTCGCTTGGCACATACATCCGTCACAAAATAAATAAAACACTACCAAGATCCGGAACCCCACGGTAACACAGACTAAAAGAGAAATACAACTGGGGCTCTATGTATAAAGAGTTTCTAACAACGAAATGAAGAAAAATGTCAACTAGTACTACTAGAATAGATGGGAAGCCTCCGGATCCGCGGACGTAGCAGATCATACCTCGAAGTCTCCCAGAAAGCTGCGGAATCACCTAGTACGAGCCTCCTCTGATGTACCCGGATCTGCACAACAAAAGTGTGCAGAAGAGTAGCATGAGTACACCACGGCGGTACTCAGTAAGTGCCAAGCCTAACCTCGATGGAGTAGTGACGAGGAAGGTCGTGGCCCTACTGAGAGAACAATAACAAAAAGACAATAACAATAATAAGCAGCTCAAATAATAATAAATCCGAAATAGCAATAATAAAGTGATTACTGCAACCGGCAAAAATTAAGCTAATAACAAGTAACAAAACTAAATCAACAAGTCCAGGACCTGTGGGAATTTAACCCACAGTCCTACTCTATAAATCGAACCCGCAGTCCACAAGCACAGCCAATTAAGGAAATCCACAGAGAGAAATAATTATGCTCAACTATAACTTCACCGAAAAACAGTGCCAATAATTAACAAGGAGTTCAAATAAGGCAATTAGGCAACTAAACAGTTAAGTGCTACCTAATCATGCTCTTCTAACCACTACCGCGTAAAATATCAAATTAACAACCAAGACAAGGATATCGCTCATCGAACATTTGAATAAAGTACGTGTTCAACAACCAGCGCATGTACACGCCCGTCACCTCGCGTACAAGGCATTTAAACTATCACATAATATCCTAGGGGTGAAAATTCCCCCACACGAGGTTAGACAAGCCACTTACCTCAATTCCGGTACAAAACCGCTAAGCAATAACCCTCTTGCCACGAATGTCGGCCTCCACAAGTGTAGAATCCGATAAAAATCAATAGAATCACATCAAAATAGGCCAATTGGGCATTACCCAATCAAATTAACTCAAAATTCACCAAAACCCACAAGTTGCCAAAACCCGACTTTCGGTACGCTTATCGAAAAATCACGAAAAATATATATTCGGGTTCCTTATCTCAATACGAGTCTGAGCATATCAATTTTACCAAAATCGGACTCCATTTGCCCATTCAAAACCTTGATTTTCTAAAGTCCAAGACTAGGGCTAAACCCTCCATAATTACCCCAAATTCCTCCATTTTCATGATATAATTGCATGATATTATCAATACTAATCATAATATGAGTTCATAGTTGATTACCCGGTGATTTCCCTTGATTTCCTCCTCAAAATCGCCCAAAATCGCCCTTAAGCCGAGACCCCCAAATGTTAAAATGTTTCTGAAATTTTCTAACTTCCGATACACTTACTTACAGCGATTTTCGCTTCCGCGGAACATTTTCCGCTTCTACGCTCCCGTATCCGCGACCAAAGGGTCGCCTCAGCGGTTACAGGCCTAGCCGGCCATTTCCGCTTCTGCGAATAAAGGGCCGCTTCAGCGGACCCGCTCGCGAAGAAGCCTACGCCTCGCGGACAAATCCGCCTCGCGCATCACTGACCGCTTCTGCGGTCTCGCCCAAACGGAAAAACGTCCGCTTCTGCGGACCATGCCCAATTTCTCTCGTCCGCTTCTGCGATCCCAGGCTCGCACCAGCGACCCCGCTTCAGCGGAAATTCTTCCGCTTCTGCGGAACCACCCGCTCCTGCGCACCTCGTCCGCTTCTGCGGACTCGCTCCTGCGTCCAAAAGTCCGCAGGAGCGGAAACAACAGAAGCAGTGCACCAGTTCTGCAATTTTCCATGTTTTTCTCCCGATTAACCATCCGAAAACACCCCGAGGCCCCCGGGACCTCATCTAAACATACCAACACATCTTAATACCTAATTCGAACTTGCTCAAATCCTCAAAACACGTCTAACAACATCAAAACCCATAATTCTCATCGAATTCAAGCCTAAATTTCTTAAAACTTTCCGAATTGCATATTCGATCAAAAACCCGTCCAAACGACGTCCGAATGACCTGAAAATTTGCGGACATATCCAAAATCTCATAACAAAGCTACAGAAATTGTCGGAATTCCATTCCGACCCCCGGATCGAAATCTCACCTATCGATCGGATTCGCCAAAATTTCAACCTTCGGCATTTCAAGCCTAATAGAGCTACGGACCTCCAAAATACATTCCGAACGCGCTCCTAACCCCGAAATCACCTAACGGAGCTAATGGAACCATCGGATTTCCGTTCCGAGATCGTCTTAACACTGTTCCGGCTACGAACCGTTTTCTAGTTTCAAAGCTCTTATTTAGGGACTAAGTGTCCCAAAATGCTCAATTTTTTTGGAACCAACTCTCCCGGCAACCCACAATAGCAGAAATGAACTTAGGGGAACAGTTAAATTAGGGATTGGGGCGTAATTTTCTAAAACGACCGGTCGGGTCGTTACACGCTACCCACATGTGTTCCCCGACTCAGGTACTTCCTTCTCTTGTCCATTCGAGGACGAACGGTTGTTTTAGAGGTGGAGGATGTGACTACCCAAAGGGTCATCACCTGTTTTCCTCACTTGTTCCGCACTTCCGAGGCCTTGAGAACCTCACTTTATGTTGCCTCGATTTACGTGCATGATCCGGGCATGTAGCCAGAAAAATTTTGTGATAGAATATGTAAATTCTATAATAAATTTGAACAAAAATTATATTAATATTGATATGGTTGGCTTCGGTCAACATTTTTGGTAAACGGACCCGTACCTGAGATTGGACGGTCCCGGAAGGTCCGTAGGAAAATATGGGACTCGGACATGCGTCCGGGGTCGAATTCCGAGGCCTAGAGCCTAAGTTATGGATTTTTCTGTTAAATTGTTTTTGCTGGAATTATTAAAGGAAAATGAATTAAATGACCTTAGTATCGGACTCCTATTTTGGTTCCAACGCCCGGTACAACTCTTAAATATTATATATGTGCTTTCTGCAAAGTTTGGTGACATTTGGATGTCGTTTGATGTGTTTTGAACCTTGAGTTCCAAATTAGAAAGTTTTTAAACTAAAAGAGAGATAATCATGAACTCGAGGCTTGATTTGATGAAAACGATGTTATATTGGCGATGTGATCGCACGAGCAAGTTTGTAATATGTTTTTGATGTTGTGTACATGTTTGGTTTGGAGCCCGGGGGGCTCGGGTAAAGATTTGATAGGCCGTTGGTGAAATTTCTGAAAAATAACATAGCTGGTTTTTCACCCATCTGGTGTCTTCGCAAATGCGAAGAATTTATCGCAAATGCGAAGGGGGCAGGCCAGGCCAGTGTTCGCAAATGCAAACCCATGATCGCAAATGCGATGAATGCCCAGAAGTCCTTGGGTTCGCAAATGCGAATTAAACCTCGCCAATGGAGGCCTTCAGTAATCCGCCTAGGTTCGCAAATGCGAACATACTGTCGCAAATGCGAAGCCCCCAGTGTCCCAGCCCAGTTCGCAAATGCGAACTCTTTCTCGGAATTGCGAGAGCCTCAGACCCAAAACCTATAGTGTTCGCAATTGTGATATCCGCAGCTATGCAATTTTATACTTAAACGAATTTTCAAGCTCTTTTCTTCATTCTTTCAAAACCCAACACACCACACACGAACCCTTAAGAGCAAATTCACTCCAAAGCACTTGTAAGTCACTTTTTACTAAATTCTTTCAATTCCTAACAACATTAAACATGTTTTTCAATAGAAATCAAAGGTTTTCATGGTAGAAATTCTTGTTTTTGGGTAGAACATAGGGTTTTCATGAATTAGGGAATTGGAACTCGAATTGAGGTCCGATTTTGAAACAAATCATATATTTGAACTCGTGGGGGAATGGGTAACCAGATTTTGGTCCGAACACCGAGTTTCGACAACGTGGGTCCAAGGGCATTTTAGGAAATTTTGGGGTAAACTTTAAGGAAACCATTTTTAAGCATCCAAACTAAGTTATATAGTATTTATTAATGTAATGGAATCAATTGTGATTAGATTCGAGCAAGTTGAAAGCGGATATTCGAGGTAAAGCTATAGTGGAAGGATAATTTGGACTTCAAGGCTAGAGGTAAGTGTTTGTTCTATCCTAGCTTGAGGGAATAGGATTGTGTGCTATGTGCTATGTGATCGAGTGCGGTGTATGGGTTGTGGTGACGAGCATCCATACACTGGCGTCTAGCATGACCATGAGTCGCTTTGATACTTGTTGTGAGAAGTTTAAAAGAGGAATTATTGAACCCTTGCTGGCTTGTGGAATTGTACACTGTTGTTTCCCTTGTCGGGACTTATTATAAAGTGAAATATTGTTTTCCCTTGCCGAGACCATATTGTGATTATTGTTGTGTCCCTTGCCGGGACAGTTCAAGATTATTGTTTTCATTCTTTGCCCTTAATTGTGATTGTTATTTGGGTGAGGAAGAGTGATAATGCACGAAGGGTTATATCGTGCCTTGTTTTACTGTTTTAACACGAAGGTTAATGTCGTGCCATATATTATTGATTATGCACGAAGGGTAATGCCGTACCTTGTTATTGATTATGTATGAAGGATCATGCCGTGCCTTGTGATTGAATATGCACAAATGGTAATGTCGTGCCTTGTTATTGAACCATGCACGAAGGATCATGCCGTGCCATGGATGTGAGGATGAGAGTAAGAGCACAAAAGGTGATGTCGTGCACTTTTAATTGCTTATTTGGTGAGGATGAGAGTAAAAGCATGAAGGGTGATGTCGTGCAACTATTTTTTATTCCTTGACCTGATATTAATTGTTTTCATTATACTCTGATTTCCATTGTTGATTTAATAATTGTTGCTAACTATCTAGTTTCCCCACTTATGATATTCTTGTTGAATTTGTTTACTTGATATCTCTTGTTATCTTGTGGTGTACATATATATATATATGGAACTGCACAGGTTTATGTGAGTGTCTGGTCCTAGGCTTGTCACTACTTCGCCGGGATAGGCCAGGGCACTTACCAGCACATGGGGTCGGATTGTGCTGATACTGCACTTCTGTGCGTTTTTGCATAGCTCCAGGTTTTGATCAGGAGCAGCAGCACAGTAGGCGAGTATATTCGTGGGAGTTGAGCATTCCGAGACCGAGGTATCTTACAGGCGTCCGCAAGCCAGACGTCTCTTCCCCTTACTTATATTATTTGTTGTGGTCTCTTTGTTCCGAGACAGACAGATATATGTTATTTTTATTTCAGACCTTTATGTGTAGTATTCAGTAGTAGTTCGTGAGGTGGTGACTCCACGTCTTGGGTAGAATATTTCATTAGTGTTTTACCTTGGTATTACTTATCTCTATTTTGAAAGTCTTCCGCACTTATTTAACTAAGATTATTGTTCTTGTTGATAAAAATAAGTATGAAATAATGATAAAAACAGGATAATGTTGAATGTAGTAGCTTTCCTAGCTACCACGAGTAGGCGCCATCACGGTCTCGATGTTAGGGGAAAATACGGGTCGTGACAAATAGTCTGTCATAAGCCTTTGTCATGTCTAGCTTCATGATCACATTTGGCCCAGCTTTTGTTCTTAGTCTCATGCCTGTCACTATTTCTTGAGTTAGCAGAACATTTTCAACAATACTCCTACCTTTGACAAAACCAGATTTCTCCTTTGAAATTAAGTTTAGCAACAACCTCACTAGCCTTTCATGGATTACTCTAGAAATGATCTTATTAGAGAAGTTTCTCAAACTAATTGGCCTCAAATCTGAAAAGGTACAGACCTCTTTTTTCTTAGGTAGCAAAACCAGGTTAGTATGTGTAACACACTTAGGCAGGTCATGACCATTAAAGAATGTTCTTACCATTTCCAACACATCCCCACCTATTATATCCCAAAAGGATTGGCAGAATTTACCTGTGAAACCATCTGGACCACATGCACTATCTCCATTAAGGCCAAACACTACTGATTTAACCTCTTCTAATGTAGGCTTCTTTGTTATCTCTGAATTCTGTTCCATATCCAGTATTGCTGGCACATGATCAATAATGTCAAATGAAGTAGGGATTGATCTTTCAATGAATTGGTCTTCAAAAAACCCAATTGCTTCCTTTGCTGTATCTTCATCCTCTTCTATCCACACACCCTGACTATTCTGAATTCTTGTAAGCTGCGGTTTCTTCCTTCTTCCCCTAACTTGTGCATGAAAAAATCTTGTGTTTCTATCACCATCCTTATACCAAGTCATTCCTGCATTCTGTTTCCAAAATTTCTCCTCCAATGCGAGAACACTAATAAGATCAGCCTGCACTTTTTGTAGTCTTTGTCTATTCAGCCTTGTAGGATTTGCCTCAAACTCAGCTTCATAAACAATGACAACCTCTTGCAAGCTAGCAATCTTTTGAAATATGTCTCCAAAAGTACTCTTACTCCATTCTGTTAGTATCCTCTTAAGCTTCTTCGGTTTGTGGTTGAAAACCACATATGGACTAGCACTGAAATCAGCTGTCTAGTTTTGTCTCACCACTTCTTTGAAGGAGTCATGGTCCACCCAGAAATTCAGAAACTTAAAAGGTTTCTTCACAATAGGAGCCTCCAAATCACACATTAGTTGAAGAGGACTATGATCAGGACCTATTTTTGGGAGATGCTGAACCTCAATGCCTGGAAATGCCTGTTGAAACTCATTATTTGCTAGACACCTATCCAACTTCTTGAAGATTCAATCTTCTTCTGCTCTTCCATTCCACCATGTATATATGCTTCCCTTAAATCACAAATCCATCAAGTTGTAAGTATTAATGCAACGCCTGAAGTCATCTATTTCATTTAAAGAAATAGGTAGACCTTCAAATTTTTCTTCCTCATCACAAATGACATTGAAGTCCCCTCCAACTAACCATGGGACTATCATATCTTGTGCCAAGTCATATAATGAATCCCAAAGTTCAATTGTTTCTAGGACATCACACTTAGCATACACCAAAGTCAGCATAAATTCAAAGTGTGATTCTGTATGAAATAACTTCAGGGTTAATTGTTGTCCCAAGTTATTTCCTATAGTGACCTCATAAACATCATATATGAATGCCCAAATCTTATTTGAAACATTAGCAATTGCCTGAGAAAAACCAATTCTATTTCTATACCTTTCCAAAGTTCTAGCATGTTGTTTGGGTTCCATGAGTCCCATGAATTCATAATGATTCTTTTATGCATTTTGATGAGCAATTCAAATGCCTGATATGTGTTAACTGATCTTATGTTCCAAATAAGGGCATCCATTACTGTTTAGATTGGGAGAGTGATAAATTCCTCCTTGTTTGAACTCCGCCTATACAAATAGAGGAATTCTCCTTTTGCTGCTTCTTCTTTCCTTTTAGAAGAGGTTTCACCTTATCCATGTGCCTTGGTGAAATATCTGCTTGCCTGACTATATTCTTGAAATTCTGAGTTGTGGATTCTTGATCCATGTCTTGTCCTTTTCTATTTGCCTCTTCCTCTTCTTCTTCATTCTGATCCATATGAGCATTTAGGTTTGCTTGTTGAGCAGGAGTATGTGACACTGTCTCCCCTCTCTACAACAATTTTAGTAGCTGTTGCTCCTTAGATGTTGTGATTAACTCTGCATTTTTGACATTCTTCTCCTTATTACCCTTGACCTGCTGCTTTTCTTCCACATTAGCCTTGTGATCTGTTGTTCCTCCAGGATCAACTACTTCCACTCCTATTCCTTCTATACCTTCTGCATGTTGCCCAGTATTCTCCTTTACATCCATTACCTGAGCTTGATCTTTGTATGTGATTTGCTTTGGAAAATTCTGGTTGATAATATCCTCTATACTCACAATTGCATTATCATTAACAATTTGTTCCTCATCCTCTTTATCTTCATAGATTGGTTCCTCATCCTCATTGACTCCTAGAGGCACAATGTCTGCATCTGAGTAATCTTCTTTTTTATCTGCCCATAGTTTACTACTACTCCATTGCACCTTCTCAGCTGATTTGGGCATGAAATTATCATTTGCTTGGACTTCTAGAATATTAGGCATCTCATTTTCCACCAATGTGTTTTGTGAAGGTACCTCCTTGCATGAAGTATTCATTCTGACTTGAATCTCCCCTGAATTGACATTGAATGCTCTGTGTACCCATTGAGCTGTTGTTTCTTGTACACCTGCTCCTTCATTAGTAGACTCTACCCTTGCTGAATTTTTATTATGTGTTGGGACCATCAAATTGATTATGTCTCCTGTATTTTGTGCCCATGCATCTGTTAACTCCTGGACTTGTTGTTCATACACCTCCAATGCTTTAGTCTTTATTAGTTCTTTGTTTTCCTGTGTGTTAACATTTGCTGGTGTTCATGTGGCTGCTGAATTAGTGACTGTATCCTTCTTTCCCCCATTCTTTCCTTTATTACTCCCTGGATATCTTGGGTTAAATATTGGGTATGCAGGGTTTAAGTTAGCTTTAGGCATTGCACTTTGTTCCACTTGTTGCTCTACCATGTTTTCCTGGCTTTTCTTCACTATTCTCCACTATGGTTAATTGATTGTTACCATTATCTTCACTAGCATCAATCTCTAGCAATGCAAACTTATTATTAGTTTGCACTTGTTTAGCAGTTTCAACAGGTACATGATCTTTTCCCACTTCTTTTGCATCATCATTTGTACTTTCTTTAGAAATAGCTCTTTTATCTCTCACCTGTTTCCAGTGTGGGCCCACATTACCCACCACTTTTCCACTTGTTAGAATCATTAGTGGAGCATTAGTCTTGCTCTTCTCATCATTTGCAATTGCCTGTATTTCTATATTTGTTTGCCTTTTTCTCTCCTATTAGCCATGAGTTCAGGATTAATCCTCCAGCATTCAATTATGTCATGACCTTGTATTTTACATTATTTGCAATATTTAGGCAAGTAGTCATAATTTATGTTAACCCATTCAGTTTGCATATCTCCAGTATTTTCATTTATAATATCCATGCGTACCTTCTTAGGAAGATCAGCTGTTAAATCCACCAACACTTTCACACGAGCACAACTTGGTCTAGTCTTATTCACTGTAGCTTGATCAACGTGCAATGGCTTGCCAACAGCTGAAGCTAGTGAGAATAGGCATTCTTTAACAAAATATGTAGGCAATAATTTAGCAAACGATATCCAAGCCATAACTTTTGGTGTTTCTTCTCCAACTTTAAACTTGACATCATATAATAAAGTTCTAAGTTGATATTCGTCTCCAAATTTGTCTTTCACGTAATGCACTGCTTTCGAAGAGAAATCAACATAATCTTGCCATAATGTCATTCTTATTAAAACATGCCTCTCCCGTAAATACCCAATGTTACAATCTCCTTTAATTCCAAATTGAATAGGCAAAATTCTACGTAACTCATTAAGCTCAGGCCAACCATAGGAAAATTTGCAAACTACTGCGTACTGCAAACCTTCAATAATGTTCATTCGTTCAACCTCTGTCTCCGCAAAGCATACTAATGGTTGACCTTGATGTATCGTTGCACGCCTGAGAACAATAGGTTCAACAGCTGGTGCTTTATCGTGCGTGGCAGCATTAGTGGTTTTAGGTTTAAGAGCTTTTAAGTAGTTCATGGGCTGTTGTTGGTTGTTTATAGTAGCTGGGGGCTGTGCGACATTAGGGGAAGGCTAACTGGCCACTGTAGGCGGCTGGCCGCAAGCCAAGTTGCCCATGGCAGCCACGAAAAAACTGTTTCTCTCTCTAAAATGGGAAAATCGCCAGAGTTTCTCTCTCTAGATAGGGTTTCTGATCAATTTAGTGACTGAGGCACAATAATAAGCGTGCCTTTGTAGTTGTTGATACCCAATTTTTCCTTTATGTATTTTTATATCCAAAAATACCTTCAAAATAGTATGTGTCTACATATATAGGCATGCCCACATGTTTTAGTATTTTCCCCAAAATTTAAAAAAATTTAAAATTAATTTATTATATATTTTAACAATGCAAAATTCAATAATTATTCCTAAAATTATTATTTTTGGTGAATAATTTATTTCCATCCTTATATTTACACAAAATATACTTAAGATGATTTTTTGTATTTTTATAAATTTATTTGGTATTTTTAAAGTTAAATTGCATATAATAGGACTTTTGCATCTATGTAATCGCTTAAAACTAATAACGCTTAGATAACTTGCTTATAGGAATAATCAATAGAATCAGCCTCGTCTATTTTATCTATATGTCTAAAATCAATCATAAGGTCATTTAAAATCTGCAGATCTTTATTTATAAAACCAGCAATCTTTTCCTTGAAATCAATATGCTCTGTTAGATATCATGCTTATAGGTCTCACTTAGGCAAACTATTAGGTAATTAATTAATTGTGTCAGTTCTTGATAAACTACATCAGACAAGGCTAATTCGGACTCCTCATATGAAATATATGATGTATTAGCCTATCCTACACTTTATAATTCAGACCATAACCAGTATTTGAAGTCATGCTACATAATTGCCTTTGAGTAAGGAGGCATGTTTGAGCCTTAAATGTTGTTTGTTTCTCCCCTATTTGATTATGTGTTTTGTTTGTCGCCTAGCCTTTTATCCTTTTTAAACTTCTGAAAGGCCCCAATTCCTTCCTTTTAGGATTATTAGTCTCACTACATCCGAGACTAATAGGATTGGGGCGGGTAATAGCATGCAATAAGTAACTATACCATTCTGCACTTTAATACCTTAACATGGTGGGAATGGTAGATATGAATATGATGACCGGTGCACCAATATCACGTGCGACCCCTCTTCTGATGAGTGATTATTGGATATTACATTGATGTGATCCATATTGATTATAAACCTAGGACCCCCTTCCCTTTACTTGTTTTCCATTTATTTTTTAAATCTTTTCTTAAAATTTCTGCCCTCTTTACTTCTCTTCAAATTTCAATTTACTTGAAATATTATGTGAAAACTCCCTCTACTTGAACCCTTATTTATTTACTTGTTAAGTGAAGTCATAATTGTATTGAGAAAAACCTGAATTTATATTAGAGGTGACGTGGCATGACCGAAGATTGGTCAAAAGGTCAACATATAGTTGTTAATTGAGAAGAAGAACTCATAATAGATACGAGGTGAAATTCAGATACGTATCTCGTACTAAATGAAGCATTTAGGTCAGGGGATGCTTGAAGATTCTAAAGACAAGAATTTGGAGATGGAAGATACGGAAAAAGAAAGTTAAACAAGCACGAAAAGCGATTTTAGACACGAGTCCCATACCAATTCAAGACATTTAAAGCCAACAAAACAAAAGGCGTTAAACACATGGATTTGAAGACAAAAAGGAGTCTAAATTCAATATTAAATACCTGATATGTTGGAGAATTGGTATTTAATAGGAATGATTGTGTAACGGCTTATTTAATGTCATTTATTACTCATAATTATATCATTAAAGCTTAGGTATCATTCTTCTACCTAGGATCAGCTATAAAAGGGAGAAGTCGCATCCTTTGTACACACGAAAAAACCTTCGACATCGTATTGGAATACAAATTTCTTTATTGCTTATTTTTATTCAGAGAAAGCCTATTATATTTTATGGTCTCTTGATTATCAGTAACCCAATATTTTCTCTTATTTTCTAGTTTTAATCGAAATTCCATATTTTGGTTAAACAAATTGGTTCCGTTACAAGGAATATGATAATCTATTCTTTCCAAGCTTGCACATTTTACTTATTATTAACATCATGTCAAACACCAACAACAACAACAATGTTGTTGAAAACCAAACCCCTCATGCTCAAGGGGACTTGCACAATGTTAACATAGTTCCTTTGCCTCAAACCTCTCCACGCCAATTCAGTATTGTATCACATGTTGTTGAGCAAGAACCATCAAAACTACCATCACCTAAAATAACAGTGAATGTCATCAATGGAGGAGAGGATATCTACAGAGTAACATACACGGCTTCAAATAAGATTTCTAAAATGATGATGACGCACGGGAAGCGGGTGCACCAAACCTTAGAACATGAAAGCATAAGTTTTGATGATGTAGATGCGGAAGAAGTAATTACTCCTCACAATGATGCACTAGTTATATCATTATTTGTACATGACACCAAGGTAAAACGAGTCTTGATTGATCCAGGAAGTTCTGCAAATATCATACTAAGGGTGTTGCGAGAAATGAAAGTTGAAGATAAAATGACACCAAAAGCACATACGTTGTCAGGCTTCGAGAATTCGAGCGTAGTAACTACAGGAGTGGTAATTATAACAACTTATGCTGCGGGTGTAATTAAAGAAACTAAATTTCAGGTAGTAGAGATAGAAATGGCCTACAACATAATTATGGGAAGACCATGGATCCATAATATGGACGTTGTCCCGTCAATTTTACATCAAGTTATCAAATTTCCACCACCTTGGGGGATATGTCAAATTCGAGGGGATCAACAAATAGCCAGGAGTATCAATGATGTGACAGATACAAGCATCATAGATATAGAAAACAACAATTACAGGAAACAACTGGAGGCATTAGTAATCAAACTACAAATGAGAAAACAGATTTAGACTTGAGACCTGATGTAATTTAGGAACCTGAAGAGAATGAGAACATTAATACAACAATAGAGGAACTCAAAGCGGTGGTGTTATTTGAGAAGTGGTCTAAAAGAATAATTTACATAGGAGCTAATCTAAAGCCCGACATGCGAGGTATGTTAATTGAAACTTTAAAAGCTAATGTGGATTGTTTTGCTTGGTCCCATGCTGATATCACAGGTATACCACCGGATGTGATGACTCACAAACTCAACGATGACCCATCTTTTATTCTAATCAAGCAGAGAAAAGGAAGCAGGGGACTTTCAAAAATCAAGTAATTCAAGATGAGGTTCAAAATTTGCTAAAAGTTGGATTAATTCGCGAGGTAAAATAACCTGATTTAGCCAACACGGTGGTCGTACCTAAAAACAACGGTAAGTGGCGAGTTTGTGTAGATTATACAGATCTAAATAAAGCTTGCCCGAAAGATTCTTTCCATTTACCCCATATAGATCAAATGATAGACGCAACTACAGGCATGAACTTTTGAGTTTTTTAGATGCATATTCGGGGTACAATCAAATTGAAATGCACCCCGATGATGAAGAAAAAACCTCCTTTATTACAGACCGGGGGACTTACTGTTACAAAGTGATGCCCTTTGGTCTAAAAAATGATGGGGCAACCTATCAAAGGTTAGTCACCAAAATGTTCCAAGAACATTCAGGAAAAATTGTGGAGGTATATATAGATGATATGCTCGTCAAAACCCAGCATTCTAATGATGATATTTCTCATTTATCTGTTACTTTTAAAATTTTGCGAAAAATTTAATATGAAATTCAACTCAGAGAAATGCGCGTTCGGAGTAGCCTCAGGTAAATTTTTAGGTTCTTGTTTCTAATCATCGCATTGAGGTAAATCCTTCTCAGATTAAAGTGACTGAAGAAATACCCGATATTCTTACAAATAAAAAAAAGGTTCAAAGGTTGATTGGTAGAATTGCAGCACTAGGAAGATTTATTTCCAAATCCTCAGAAAAATTCTTCAATTTTTTCTCGCCACTCAAAAAGCAAGATCATTTTGAATGGAATGAAGATTGCCAACAAGCCTTTAAAGACTTGAAGGTTTACTTGTCGAATCCCCCTCTATTGGCAAAACTAAAGGAAGGTGAAAAGCTATTGATTTATTTGGCAGTCTCAGAAGTAGCAGTAAGTGCTGTTTTGACCCGTGAAGACCAAGGTAAGCAATATCCTATTTATTATGTAAGTAAAACTCTACTAGATGCTGAGACAAGGTACCCGCGGCTGGGAAAGTTAGCATTAGCCTTAATCATGGCATCAAAAAAATTAAGGCCTTATTTTCAGTGTCATCCTATTATAGTAGTTACTACTTTCCCTTTACGAAATATTTTGCATAAACATGAACTGTCAGGTAGATTAGAAAAATGGGCTATAGAGTTAAGTGAATATGAAATAACATATAAACCTAGAACTGCTATCAAATCCCAAAGTACTCGCTGATTTCGTAGATGATTTTAGTCAAGGGAAACATTTAGAGGTAGAAAAAGAATTACAAGTTTTTAATGGTGCAAACCCGGGAATCTCGGTATTATTTACTGATGGTTCATCTAATGTGAAAGGGGCAGGCTTAGGAATTGTTCTCATACCACCTACGGGTGAAATAATTAGACAGGCTATAAAATGTCATTCAATAACTAATAATGAAGTAGAGTATGATGGTGTGATTGCAGGTTTAGAATTGGCACTTGAACTTGGCATCAAACAAATCATAACCAAAAGTGATTCACAGCTTATAGTAAATCAAATACTAGGGATTTATGTAGCCAGAGAAACAAGAATGCAAGAATACCTCGAAAAGGTATGAGAATTGGTAAGACAATTCGAAACTTGGAAGGTAATACAGATCCCAACAGATGAAAATGCAGAGGCGGGCGCTTTGTCCAACCTCGCATCCACATCAGACATAGCAAATGATGCAAATGCTTCAGTGGTGCATTTATTTCATTTCGTGCTCGAGCCTGATAAGAATGAGGTAAATTTTAATCATTTAACATGGGATTGAAGAAATAAAATTATTGCTTTTTTGCAGTATGGAACCGTCCCTAATGACAAAACAAAAGCTCATGCATTACACAAGAAAGCTGCTCGATAATGTTTACATCAAGGAAATCTATATCGAAAAATATTTGGGGTCCTTTAGCAAGGTGTCGCGGACCTTCACAGACAGAGTATGTAATGAGGGAAGTACATGAAGGACATTGTGGAAATCATGCAGGAGGTAGATCACTGGTAAAAACACTTATACGAGCAGGATATTATTGGCCTAAAATTGAAGAGGAAGCCAATGACTTTGTATCTAAGTGTGATAAATGTCATAGGTATGGCAATAATATGCATAAACCAGATGAACTATTACACCCTGTTATAGCTCTGGGGCCCTTTATGAAATAGGGTATGGATAAATAGGGTATGGATATCGTAGGTCCACTACCTCAGGCAAAAGGTCAAGTAAAGTTTCTACTCATGTTTACTGATTATTTCACTAAATGAGTAGAAGCAGGGGTGTTTAAATAGGTACGAGTTAAAGACTTCATTTGGAGAAATATAATATGCCGTTTTGGAGTACCAAAGGAGATCGTGTGCGATAATGGTCCATAGTTTATAGGAGCACAGATCATAGAATTCTTTCAAAGCTGGCAAATCAAAAGAATAACATTGACACCATATCATCCCATGGGTAACGGACTGGCGTAATCTACAAACAAGATAATTATCAAAAACTTAAAGAAAAGGTTGCAAGAATCAAAAGGTAATTGGCCTGAAGTATTGCCAGCTATATTATGGGCTTATCAAACAACGACAAAACAAGTTCGGGAGAGACGCCGTTTTCAATAGTTTATGGTGCAGAAGCTTTGATTCCAGTAGAAATAGGAGAACCAAGCACGCGATATATCCAAACAATGGAAGACTCAAACAATGAAGAGTTACTCAATTTGATTGAAGGAAGAAGAGAAGCAGCATTAATAAGATTGGCAGCTCAAAAGCAAGTAATTGAGCGAAACTACAATAGGAGGGAACGCCTCAGGTTCTTCAAAATTGGGTACTTCGTGCTTAAGAAGGTGTTCCAATCTATGAAGACTGCTAATTCCGGAAAATTAAGTCCAGTGTGGGAAGGACCATATAGAAAACGTGATGTTGCAGGAAAAAGAGCATACGAGTTAGAGACAATGGATGGCAAGGTTCTACTTTCACATTGGAATGCAGTACATGTAAAAAGATATTACTTCTAAAAAAGTGATCATAATCAGGTATCTTTATGTTAAATTTTTTCTGAATTGTTAAAGTTTTACTAATGGTTTTAGATGCTAGGCAAAAACCTTAACTCATACCAAATGATGAGTTACAACCTGCACGGCAAAATGGAATATCCTTAAATTTCGTGGCTAGTGTTATATTAATCTGATGGAAATACACACGGGTTAGGCAGTCTTCATCTATAATCGTACCTCCGGGTCCCGTATATTTTTTTGTTTTAGGAAAAGGACAAATTATGAGGAATAAGCAAGTGCTAGAGGCTTCATTCTTTAGCACTCAAACACTTGAGGGAGCATATACTATACATGGATTCATACAGAAAAACAGATACGGGTATTGAGCAAAAGTTACTCAACTCAATATTCAAATACGAGTACCGAGCATAAAATTGATCAAGATTCAGCTACAAATAAATAAGTGTTGATGGGAAGATGAAGACATTCAACATAAAACATTCATCAATGTTGCAAACACTTCTCAAAACCCTTCTAAACACGTAAAGATTGGGTTATGATTATGTGCTAAAACGGGTTACTATGAAAAACCTTGTCTATTTTATATCATGAAAAAATCTGTTACAAGAAAAATAGTTGTGAAAAAGTTATAGATCTACTTTTACACATGTACAGAGTAAACTTATCAAAGTTTATGAATAAAAACTTATTACATACAAAACATGTGCATTAATATTACTTTCATCGTATTATAACACCATTATGAAGTTAAGACGTCTTCTTCATTAAGTGTCTATAAAATAAAAGGACCTCTTTTATTATCTTCATGTTGATATTCCATGAAGAAAATCATAAAGAAATTTCAAAGAATAAAAATGCTAAATTATTTTGTAAGTCCTAAATGAGAAAATAGGCAAGAATAAAATATAAAGAACTCATAAAGCTTCTAAACATAAAAGACTAAGAAAGATACTTAGTCATTGAAATGTATTTGTCTTTAAACAAAGTTCCCCATTATGGAAACTGGGGACACCTGGGGATTACATCACAATTACAAAAAAAGACAAGGATTGAAACATTTCTAATTGGTCACTGAGGGAATTGGAGCATCAAAAGTTGTAGCTTTATTTTCAGCAATAGGCTCAATAACAACTTCTAAACGAGCAGCAACATGAGTAGTTTCAGCCAAACTTGAAGTATTAATGTCATCGAGGGAAGCAGTAGTCACGGGAATTTCAATCCCTATAGACTGTAATATAAATGTTTCACCCTCGATCACTTGAATCATAACTTCAGCTGCTTCAGTAATTGTTTCACAATTCAAGGGTTCTGTTGCTTTAGGAGTTCCAAGTACTGGAGAAGATATATCAATCGGTTGCTCTGGCGAAGAAGTGTCAACAGGTTGGTTATTCTTTTCAATTGCATCTAAACTTTGGCTAACTTAGATTGAAAATTGAAATTTTCTTGAGTAGCCTCCAACAAAGCATCCCTACGAGACCTCAGAAAAGCCCAATTGACTTTATAATTAAAATTCTCCGCAAGAAAATTATATTCCTCCTCCAGGTTTTCATAATCCATTTCCCATTTATCAAGGGTGTTTCCTGCTATCTCTTGCTCAGCTAGGTGAGAATTAAGGGACGTCTCAAGTGTGGTATGTAAACTCTCTAAAGCATAGACCTTATCTAAAGAAACCCTCAAATCAGCCCGAGTCTGATCTAAGCTCTGCTCTAACTCCTTGGCATACGCTTTTCTTTCTCCACAAGAGCTTTGAGTTTATTGATTTCTTCATTAGCCCCTGACGAAGAATCATTCAAAAGATCTCTATCATTTTTTACCTGACTTAAGGAAGCTTTAGTGATTCCTAAGTCTGTAAATAAAATACAATTTTGTCGTTCCAGATGGGCTTTGCTATCTCGTAGCTCTTCCATGCTCCCTAAGGTACTTTTAAATTGCTCCTTCCAATTTTGAGCTTCAAGATGGGCTCCTTCAACTATTCTATTGAAATGGCCATATCAAACTCCCGAACTTTCCTTTCCAAAGTGGAGACTCTTCCCATTAACTCCATCCCAATCAGGTTAGCCTACAAACATAAGGCACAAAAGTAAGAATCTAAAGCAATAGAAAAACAAATGTCTAAGTTAAAAGAAGTTACCTTCAAGGTTGAGTGAACTATGTCATTCATCAAAGTGAAGCAGCTGTGACTTTGCATCTTTGCTCTCTCCATATCTCCTATTAGATGCTTAAGCCAAACATCAGCCCCACCAGTCTTCCTCAAAAGGCTATAAGTAGCAGGTAATTCCAGTGTAACCTTTCTCATAGCTATACCTCTTTAAGGAAAGCTTATGTTGGAAAAGTCAACCCAACATTTACTTATGAGTAAGAGGGCTCGGAACTGAATTCTGATGATTCAGTTAGTTTCGGGGGATGATTTAAGACTTAGGAGCACAATCGGAAGTAATTTTGGAGTTCCGGTGAAGAAGTTAGTCTATTTTGGCGAAGTTGGATATTTGGCGGAATCCGATCGATAGGTGATATTTTGATCTGGGAGTCGGAATGAAATAGTTGCAGTAGCTTCGTTAGGTGATTTTGGATATGTCTGCAAATTTTCAGGTGATTCTGACGTTGTTTGGTCGAAGTTTGAATCGAATTCTAGGATTTTGGTGATTTTTGATGTCTAAGGTAGCGTTTTTATGATCCGAGCAAGTTTGAATGAAGTATTAGGTTGAGTTTCTGTTTTTGGTTGAGTTCCCGAGGGCCTCGGGGTGATTTCGGATGCCTAACGGGCATTTTTGGTTTTGGAAAAAGCTGCTGAAATGCAGCAGATTTTCAGTGCTAGTAGGCTACTTTGGGAGCTCATATCTTGTAATCTAGAAGGAATCACAAAAAGTGTAAAACACAAAAGTTATAGACCTTCGTGTCTAATTTCCAGAAAGCTAAAGAACTCATAATTTGGACATCGGTACTATAAGTTATTATCTAAGAAAATCGATTGCTGGAGCAATAGGATGTACAACTTCTATAGTGCAGGTACAAGGTACAACTCGACGAAGCACGGGCAGATTCTTTATTACACGAAATTGGTTTATTTCTTTCATTTATTTCATATGGTTTGGATGATTTTGGAGAGCTTCAAGAGGGTATTTCCTTCATCAATGTGAAGGTAAGTTATCCCCACCTATTTTGAGTTAAGTACATCAGTTATGTATGGAATTGAGCATGAAAATTGTAGAAAAATTGAGGATTTAGGCCTAGGGATTAGAAAATAAGATTTGGTGATTTGAAGGGACAAATTAACTCTGATTTTGATGAACTTTATATGTACGGACTCGTGGCGAGACGAGGATTCTGAAAACATGAGTTTCATAATTTTTCGAGAAGTGGGCTCGGGGCTCGGGTTTTGGCAACTTCATGTTTTTGGGTGTTGTTCGAGTCCTTTTGATTGGGTTATGATTCATTAGCCTATTTTGAAGTATTCTTATTGATTTAGATCAAATTTGGCACCCGAGGAGGTCGATTTGCGAGGAAAGCGCAAGGTGAGCTAGGACTTTTGGCCGGTTCGAGGTGAGAGATGGTAGTAAATGATGTACTGAGGGTTTGAAACCCCGTACTTGCACTATACAGTGTTATGTTGAGATGAAACACGCATTGTGTGACGAGCGTGGTGGCATTGTGACTGGGAATTTGGACTTGGTCCTGACGAGCGTGGTGGCATTGTGACTGGGAATTTGGACTTGGTCATTCCCGATTGATGGTCTTACTGTGTATTATGACTGAGATTGAGATTATAACTCTGTAATTGGGCTTGTAGCCATGTTTGGGGCCTTGTGCCGATCTGTAGAGTATTAGGGAAGCCTGTAGAGTTAGGTGACCCTTATATCATGCGACATACATACACTCAGCCGTAATTATATCTGTATAGCTTATCATGAGCCATTACTAGATGTGTACTTTGAGAGAGACTACCTAGGGTGGGATTCCCTGTTCTAGCTGAGTAGGCCTGAGAGGCCAAGTCTGTATTGGCTGAGATAGGGTCGAGGACCCGCTGTGAGGTATGTCTATTCATACCGGATCGAGCTGCACGCCGCAACATTTTACATATATATACATATATATTGGATCGGGCTGCACGCCGTAACATTATATACATATATATTGGATCGGACTGCACGCCGTAGTAATATACATGTGGACCGGACTGCATGCCGCAGTAATATACATGTGGACCGGACTGCATCCCGTAATACTAAGAGCAGTACTTGATGTACACTGCAAGATATAGGTTATTTAGAGTGGAAACTCCCTGAATTAGCTGAGTGGGCCTGAAAGGCCAATCATATACTAATTGGGACAGGGTCGAGGACCCGTTAGGAGGTATTATATACATATATATAAATATTGGATCGGGCTGCATGCCGCAGCAGTATATATATTGGATCGGGCTGCACGCCGCAGCAGTATATATATGGGATCGGGCTGCACGCCACAGCAGTATACATATTGGATCGGGCTGCACGCCGTAGCAGTATATATATATATATATATATATATATATATATGGAGCGGGCTACACGCCGCAGCATTATACTTATTCAGATACTTATACCTTACAGACACATGTATATGTCACCATATATTGAGATGGCTGTACACCGTTGTGGTACGAGTGAAGATTTAGTCAGTGTGAGACCTTGATGAGATGGATGTGGACGCAGCAGTATGAATGAGGACTAGGTCAGAGTGGGACAGTTGTGAGGCAGATGTGGACTGGAAATAGGATTATTCATTGTAGAGATGACTTACCAGTGAGGGTACCCCCTTCGAACTGTTTAGTGACAGTATAGGTGTTCTTACTTTCAGTTGTTATTTATTATTATTACTCACTGAGTTGAAATATACTCATCCCACTCCCCTGCACTTTTTGTGCAAATCAACAGGTTCGGGAGAGCAGTTGAGCTATCGCAACTGCTTTATTATTACTATTCTGAGGAGACTTCGAGGTAGCTGCCGACGTCAGCATGACCTGGTCTCTCCCTTTCTATCTTTATGTGTCATGACCCTAGTTCACCAATTCTGAACCTGTCATGACGGCACCTAGTCTTCGCAACTAGGTAAGCCTAACACAATGCGGAATATACAAATTCATGAACAAAAGATAAGATAACAGCAGAATAATGTAAATGAAATGTAATAAATGCCGCTCGGCACATACACTTCACCAAATACCACTAGGCAACATACTACCAAAACCCGAAAACCCACGGGTAACACAGACTAAGAAAGAGTACAATTGTGGCTATATACATCAAGAATGTCTATACAACGAAAACAAGGGAAATAACTGATACCACTAATGAGAATAGAAGGGGACTCTCCGGATCTACGGACGTAGCAGATCATACCTCAAGTCTCCTGAAAGTACCCCTAAATCACCTGTAATATGCCTGATCAGATGTGCCTAGAATTGCACAACAAAAGTGTGTAGAAGAGTAGTATGAGTACACCACGGTGGTACTCAGTAAGTGCCAAGCCTAACCTTGATGGAGTAGTGACGAGGAAGGTAAGGGCCCTACCGAGGCAATAATAATATAGTGATAATAATAATATCGAGCAGTTCAAATAATAATAAGACTGAATTAACCGCCATAAAGTAAATACTACAACCGTCTACAATTAAGCTAACAAGAATAACCGACATAACAAAATATAAATCAACCAGTCCAGGATCTCCGAGAATTGAACCCGCAGCCCCACTTTATATTCATCAACTCGGGATCTCTAGGAATCGAACCCGCAGTCCATACATCGGTATCTTTGGGTCTCTGGGAATCGAACCTGCAGCCCTCGGATCTCCGGGAATTGAACCCGGAGTCTGTATCTCAACATCTCAATATCTCAGGATCTCCAAGAATTGAACCCGCAGTCCATATCTCAATAACTCAGGATCTTCGGGAATCGAACCCGCAGTCCATACATCAGTATCTCTAGGTCTCCGGGAATCGAACCAGCAGCCCTCGAATCTCCAGGAATTGAACCCGCAGTCCGTATGTAAACATCTTGATATCTCAGGATCTCCAAGAATTGAACCAGTAGTACGTATCTCAGCAACTCCAGGGTCTCCAGGAATCGAACCCGTAGCCCTTGGATCTCCGGGAATTGAACCCGCAATCCACAAGCACAAACACAATCAATAAGAGGAAAACCACAGAGAAATATGTAATAAATAACTACAATTTACACCAACACCAGCATCAACAAATTCCAGGAAGTTCAAGTAAGACAAGTAGGTACTTAGACACATAATCCTATCTAATCATGCTTCTCTAACTAATATCAGGTAAATATTACAATTTAATCAATTAATTAACAAGAGTATCACGATTTGAACAGTTCAAGTAAGGTGGTTTTCCAACAATCTACGCATGTACACGCCCGTCACCCTGCGTACAAGGCATTTAAACCAACACATAATATCCTAGGGGAAAAAGGTTCCCCAACGCAAGGTTAGACAAGTCACTTACCTCAATTTCGGTACAAAACCGCTAAGAAACGACTCCCTTGCCACGAGTATCCAACTCTGAGTGGCCTGAATCTAGTCAAACCAATTACACGGTGTAAATAACATCGCAAGTATCTAATTACAATGATAAAATTACAGCTACGGCGCGAACATAGGTGAAATGACCAAAATATCCCTGCATTCATCCGCTCGGAATCAAAAAAGAAAAATAGCAATAAAAGGGGAAATCCGCAGAGGATGACTCACTCAAGTTAGCACGAAACCTACACAAAATAGCAAGGGAGGTATTATATTTTCAAAACTCACACCCTAGTTATCAAACTAATGGAATATTTTTCTGCATTTTCATTTCATGCATCAGGCGCCCACCTGGATAATAAGGGAATATTTTTCTGCATTTTCATTTCATGCATCAGGCGCCCACCTGTATAATAAGGGAATACTTTTCAGCATTTTAATTTATGTTCAGGCGCCCACCTATATAACAAGGAAATACTTTTCAGCATTTTAATTTCTGATCAGGTGCCCACCTGGATAATGACGGAACACTTTTCAGCATTTTAATTTCTGTTCAGGCGCCCACCCGTATAACAAGGGAATACTTTTCAGCATTTTAATTTCTATTCAGGCGCCCACCTGTATAACAAGGGAATACTTTTCAGCATTTTAATTTCTGTTCAGGCGCCCACTTGTATAACGAGGGAATACTTTTCAGCATTTTAATTTCTGTTCAGGCGCCCACTTGTATAACAAGGGAATACTTTTCAGCATTTTTAAAGTTTTTCTAACGGAATAACACCGTATAACAAGGGAATACTTTTCAGCATTTTAATTTCTGTTCAGGCGCCCACCTGTATAACAAGGGAATACATTTCTGCATTTTTAATTGTTTTTTTTTCTAACATGAGTAACACCATAACACATGAAAAACCCCACACTGGGGCAGAGGAAAAGTTTTCTTTGTTTTATTTTTATTTTTAAATAGGTATTGACCTAGAGGTGAGAAACACATTTGGATGTCACGTGAAGTGATGGAAGCAGTATATCAGAAACAAGAAATAATCAAAAAATCCACACAAAAAAAGAAGGATGCAAATAAAAAGCAACATGCGATATGGTAAAACAAAGCAATGCAAGAAGACAAGTCATAGATAGGATTTATTGTAATTCATAAGATCATAGCTTAGAATAGCTTCTTTATTTTTCATTTTTTATCCCGGTGTAACAAGGAGTTAGTCAGTGATTATAGCAACAATAGTAGCCGCAGCAAGTCTTGTTAGTTTCAAACTACCAGACCTTCCCGAACTACACTGACCTGATTCCTGTTTAGCCCAGGATATGTAGGCAACCTCTGCAAATCAATTTTAGAGAATATTTGTGAACCATGCAATTGGTCAAGCATATCATCTAAACGAGGGATAGGATGGCGATACTTTACCGTTATTTTATTGATGGCGCGACTGTGAGCACGTGATTTTTGCCCTAAGCAAACATATTCCAATATAAAAATGAAAATAAGATTTTTGATGTGGAATTGTGTGTTTTAATTGAAATACTTGTGTGTTTGCTTGTTAAAATAAGTTTGAAATTAAAACTACAAAAAGAATTAACTAGAAAATGTCACAAAAATATGGCATATTAGAAAAATCAACAAAAATACAAAAATACCGAAAAATATCATAAAATACCAGAAAAATCAGGAAAAATAGGAAAATAAAAGAAATATAATAATTGAAAATAAATGCAAAAGAGAAAATGAAAATCAAAAGAAAAATACCAAGAAAAAATACAAAAATACAATAAATTGGGCTGAAATATGAAATACAAGCCCAAACGTGTAACAGCCCAAGAGATCAGCTGGTATGTTTATGCTTTCATCCAAATGACGACGTATAAGGGCTAATTAATCTTAACCGTTGATAATATTAATCCAATGGATCACAAAAGGCGTCCTAATAGAAAACTAAACGACGTCGTATAGGAATTTAATCTTGACCGTCCAAGGAATTGATCAAACGGATGGTTTTAATTCTCATTAGAGAACTAAACGACGTAGCATTATGAATTGATCCTGGCCGTCCATGTTTTAACATCTAACGGACATAAGGAGGCTTCTCATTTAATTGAACGACAACATTACAAGGGAAGAGATCCTGGCCATTGATTTCAGTTGATCCAAAGGCCAGGATCACACGAGACTAAGGGGGTATATAAGCGGCAGTCTCGTTCATTACATACACATTATACATTCATATACACAGACTCAAACCCTAGCCGTCTCCTTCTTCATCTTTTTCATCTTCGTCTCTAATGGAGACTGGCCGGAATGGCCTGAAACCATGGCAGTCTCCGGCTCAAACCACCATCAAACGTCTTATCCCTCATCCCCACACACCACAACCACCATGAAAACCCAGAAAAACTAAAAGCCCCTTCTTTCTTGAAAGTCCGATTGCCGGAACCCTAGCCGGCGACCTCTAACTTATGAACCAGGCACCCAGTTTTACACCATATGACGCCTTTCACCTCATCTAGGTGGCTAGCCTCGAATCAAGCCGGAACTTCTCGAATAAAGCAAATAATATCACCGGAACCCTACTCCGGCGAACACCCAAAACAAGCCCCACCCCCAATACTTCTCAAACAACACCGAGACCACCCCCTTACCCACTAAAACTTCAAAATAAGCCCCATCGAGGAAATCTGATATTTAAAAGACTTTAAGTCTTCAAGACTTTCTGAAGTCTTAAAATAACAAAAGAAAAATAAAGAAGAAATAAAGAAGAAGGAAATAAAGAAAACAAGGAAAGAAAAAAGAAAGGAAAAGAAACACTGAAAAGCTAAGTTCTTCCTACCCTTTATCTTCTTCTGTGCAAATTTGCCTTCTGTAACGTTCTTAAGATTCTTATTAGCCTGTGTTAATTCCATGCTTAAGATCTATTCTATTTCTTTACACATGCCTAGTATGTTTTAGTATTTTTACTGTTTAAATGATTATTACACATGATTCATGATTAAATATGCTTCTTTATGTGATTTGTTCATCATGCCTTGTCTGAAATTATGCTTTGATTAATTGGGATTCTACCTTTATCAATACTTCTCTTTGAGTCCTAATTTATTGGAAATTGATTTACGATTAAGGCTATGTGTGCAATACAACATGAATTGGTTATATTTGTAATCCGATTCATTTGTTAGATTATTCTGAATCCTGATGCTTTTATGGTTTGGTTATAGCTGTAAAGATCTAGGGTTAGTTTCTGAAAATGATTAAGTCTTTCTATTTTTGAAATTATTAAGTCTGGATATTCCTGAAATGATTAAATTGGTTATATTGCTAAGTGACTTATTTCTGGTTAGTTACTTAGTTAATAAAGGGGTTACATTTTAAATAAGCTTAAGTCTATTAAAAGGGGTTTAAATTGAAAATGGGTTTAGGGTTTAAATTTGGTTAAGTTTTAAATAGTTATAGGAAAATGGCCATTAGCTAAATAGGTACTAAACCTAGTCTGCCCAGACCTTAGTAGGTCGGGTAAATAAAGAACAACAATAAGGGTATAACAAGAATAATAAATGGCATAATTAAAGATTTAATAGAGCCTATATGGATAGAAAAGACTTTACTACTTAGTATTCTTGTAATTAACTACAAAATAAAGGGTAAGATAGGTATAATAAAAAGGAATAATTGAAATTACACTTAGCAAGTGAGGGCAGCTTAGTAAAATACCACTAATAGAACATAGAAGAACTACCTAGAACCTTCCAACAAGGGCGGGAAGGCATTTCGGCACCCAATTCAGGGGATTAAACTGTAAACAATAGAAAATTAAAGGGGAGGGGATTAGAAATAAGTTATTTGAATTTCCCCCTCAAATTTACCCCAAATTAGTCTATAAAGAGGCTTCTAGTAAGCCTGAAAAAGGGGTTGAATATTCGGCATTCTACAAAAATAGGTTACAAAAATATGCTGGATTTTAGAAACTCAAGGGTTGATCTCTGAGGTCCAGATTTTGAATTAAGAAAAGTGATTCTAAGCTTTAGATACTGAAATTCTAGCTGACTTCTTTGGGAATTACTATGGAGTTCTATTAGAGTCTATTGCTCTTCAACTTTGCTGGATTCTATTCGAGCTCTTCGATCCTATTTGTTGATTTGCTGAATTGCTGAACTTTGGGATTCTATTTTGCTGGTATACTTGCTGCTTTGTCTGCCACTCTACTACTGCTCTATTGCTGCTATTGCTGACTATTCTTCATCCGATCTAGACTTATAAGCTATTTTTTTTGTGAATCGGGAACATTTTCTTTTCTGGAAATGTAATTACAAATTGATTGAAGAAATGAAAGTCTCATGAGCTATTTGGACGAATTTTGTTGTTGTTTTCTTCTAGTTTTATAATCATCATGTTTTAGAGTTCATGTAATTTAGTAGCATGGTTTGTAATAATTAAATATTGTATGTAGTTGAGACAAAGTAAGTAGATAGTATAGTAGTAGTATATACGTAAAATACAGCTATTATTAGTCTTAAGTTGAAAACAGACTAACATATGAATCTAACTCGCCTAGTGAAATAAGTATAACAAATGAAATGGTAATCAAATAACCTCTCTAATTAGAACCTGATAATTAGTCTATAAAAGGAAATGAGTAGCTGTTTTGTCATTCAAACTAGTTTAACAATAACTTACATAAATATAAGTTAGAATCCTGTAATTAATAATAGTCAACCTATTCTATTAGTATTATCATCACTGTTTAAGTATCATGTTAAAGTTTAATTAGTAATTAGAGTCCACAGTTGGTATTGATAAGCATGTATTTTAGAACTTTATGAATTAAAAATGACTTTTGTTGATCTGTTCTGTTATTTGAAGATCGATTATTTTGTTTCTGTATTGAAATTATGTTCCAGCTATACAATTCGTTCGCTTATTCTGGGCCTGAACGAGAATACAGGCCCAGATTCAATTAAATTAGCTTCTGGATTGCTAAATAATGGTACATGTATATACTGGGTTTCAGAAGCCCAGTTGCGTGTAATAAACTGTCAATACAGTCTACAAGTCCAGGCCTGGAAATGGATAGTTGGCCTGGACGAAATAACATCAAATTCAGAAAAATACCAAAAATTATAACATAATTAGGAGAAAAAACAAAAATAGTGAATATAGTACTTGATAGGTTTGACTTAAAAAATAACGGGATGAGCCTCGTATAAAATGAAAAACACGCGGGGCCCCCATATGAACATTAATAAGAATGACAGAGTCGGGAAGACCGTTTAGCGAATTTCACGGTCTTTCCTAAAGATAATAAGACGTAGACGCTATATGCATGATTAAAATATACATTCCTAAACACGAGTGCACATTTATGTGAGTCAAACCTCAAATCCCAGCGCAGCTGAAACGTATTAAAGTCACAGGCATACTGGTTGCGCTGTGACTCGAAATGCTTTTTCGCAACGTCGCAAGTCGTTAAAATATCAAAACGGGACATTCACATTTTGTAAAAGCATATAAAGAAATAAAATAAATCAAAAATGACAGTTGAGTGACCGTGCTAAAACCACAGAATTCGGGAGTGCCTAACACCTTCTCCCGGGTTAACAGAATTCCTTATCCGAATTTCTAGTTTAGCGGACTGTTAAAACCGAGTCAATTTCCTCGGATTCGGGATTAAACCGGTGACTTGGGACACCATTATCTTCCCAAGTGGCGACTCTGAAATCTAAATAAATCCCGATCTGATTGTCCTTAAAGTGGAAAAACTTCTACCCTATTGTTATTAATATATCCTATCCCGGGGTGTATTAGTAATTAACGGGGTATACCTTATTCTTCGTAAAAGGGTAGTAAAAAGGGAGGTGTGACAGCTCTGGCGACTCTGCTGGGGATAAGTAACCCAGAACTTCGGTTCAGGGTTTAAGAATTCGAGCTCAACTAAATTGTCATTCTTGATATGATTTGATTTCGTTATATGCTTTGATCAATGTGCTACATGTTTACCGCTTTGATATTACGTGGATTGTATATAAAATTCTGTTGAAAACCCTTTTCCTCTCACCTCCGGAGATGTGCTTACTGGTTAAGACTCCCCTTTCTGTTAGTGTCATACCTTAAATAAGAAATAGAGGCCGGATAAGTTACAAAGCCGGACGACCCCGCGGGTCCCCGGTACTTAGCCCCTCCTCGATCCGAGTTGTCCACTCGGGTATACAGTCTAGCACCATGAAAATATCAGAATATTGAGCCTACATTTAGGACGATTATTTGCATCATATCTGACTTAGGGGACTCAACACAGGGGTTGGGTCCGTCTAGGACAGGTGACCCGGTAATCAAAGACCGAGCATATTATATATTGTATTTATTTGTTCTGGATTATTATGCAGACCGGCTAAATTCCTGAAAAACAAAAAAGAGAGAAATATGTTAGAATAGAAAATATTGAAATATTGACGAAACATTGCCGAAAGGTTGAAAAGAAAGTTTGAAAATAGGTAGAAGAAATTTTGTTGAAATAAGTGGTCACAAAACAATTTGACCGAACTACGCAGGTTTGATTCTCATCACTAGGTGATATACGTAGGCAACCCTTGACGGGTACAACCACCTCTTTTAGAAAATGACCAAAAAATGTCGAATTTTAGTTTTCAATAAATCAAAGTGATGCTGTTTTGAAAATAGCCGAATGTTCCGAAAGGACGCCGGGAGGCTGTTTTTGCAAAAATGGCCACTTTGAAGTCATGTCTTTTCTTTTAAAATAATAGCCCGAAAAGGCTAAATATTTCAAAATAATGAAAAATTGTCTTTAAAAAATATTTTCCTTTTTTGAATAAAATCACCTTTAATAAATGTGCAGGATGAGCACAATACAAAATGAACCCTTTACTCTAATGAACGAAATCCCTTTGGAGTTGCGGTTATTGTGGAACGGTCTAGGCTAAGAGGGACAGGTTTAGGTTAACCGATATCTGAAAGATCTTACTAGGTTGATGGACAGAATACCCCGGGGTGATATTATTCGGGCTCTCATTGCTTGTAAAGATCCTGCGCATAATGTGCTTCACTTCTCAGATTTTGAGATCACTCTAACATTAGAAGAAATTGCTTATTACATCGGGAATGGCGAGGTTCCCCTAAAGGATAAATTTTTGGTGGCTCCAAGGGCAATTACAGTGCATAGATTCCTTGATTCCCTAAAGATCGCCAGGAACGTTCACAATGAAGACTTGGCTCACGGGTTTTGTACTATGAGTTTCATCTACCGTAGATATGGTCATATTGGGGGATTTAACGACCCAACGAACAAACTCTGTAGTAAATCTAACCAAGTCAAGTGGGAAGAACATAGGCGAATCGCCTTTATGGTGGCTGATTCACGTCCAAGCAACGGTCGTAGTCAATATAACCTGGTCTAATAAGTCCAGAATCTATCCCACAGAGAATTAACCTACCAATTACAACTTCCACAACCCAAGAACACTTCCGAATCAAGTTCCCAAAATTTTGAGTATATGTTTGTGAGTGGTTCGACTAACTACTTTTGCAAGAATTAAAAAGGCTTAAAAGAAATAATTAAATGTTGAGTAAAATAATATAGAGAAAGACTAAGGTATTGATTTCCCCTATTGATGGAATCCCTTATCGTTATGCTCATACAAATTGTTAATATATTCTATCAATCATGAACGCTATTAGTATCGTAACCCTCTCCCGAGCAATTACAATAATTTACTAGTGCACTCTCCCGAGCTACCCTAGCTAGCTTTAATTTAAATAGTTCACTTAAGATTGCACCCAAGACTTCGTTATTCCTAACCCCGTCTTTACGCCTAAAGTTATAGATTCCTCCAATAGCCTAGGTGTGGTGTTGTTCAACAATATACCTAAATATGCACTCTTTTCCAAGTTATGCACACTAAATAGGCATAGCTAATCGGGTGCTCTACAAATTAATTGCAATAAGAATGTAGTTGAACAAATAGAAATCTACCTAACAATTTGTAATCACATAAACGATAAGTCCATCACTCAATAGGTTCCATCAAAACCTTAGAAAAGGATTTAGCTACTCATGCTCAAAGAAACAAGAAGAATAATTGAATTCATAAATAAATACTTGATATAAAATAAAGGAATGAGTTGAGAGAGTTCTCTCTTTCTAATTGTCTTGCAAAGTAGTGAAAAATACACAACTTGCCTCTATTGGGCGAACTAGGAGTTTATATAGAGGTTTTAGGGCTAAAAAACTGAATTTGTACACAACTAGGAAAACATTCTGCGGCGCCTTCCGTGGTTCGTCCGTGGCCGCGGGTGAACCGCGAACAGAGCAGTCCTCTGATTCTTCCGAAAAGTTCAGAGAGCTTGATTTCTCGCGGTTCATCCGCGGTCGCGAGTAAACGCGGATGAACAGTACTTCGGATTCTTCTTCAATTTTTCAAGCTCACTTCACGTCAACTCTTCACTTGGCCTTTTCATCAACATGTGATCCTTTAGCATCCAATGGTTCCTGTGTACCTATAACACACCAATAAACACTAATCAAATCATTTTGTCATCATAAACAACATTAATTCAACAACAAAGTGTGATTATTTAGGGCATAATTATAGTCAAATTCACCTATTATCACTACCCCACACTTAAACCTTTGCTAGTCCTCGAGCAACCTTAATCACACTTTAGGATAATTTTATTTATGTCTCCCCCAAATTATGTCACAAAATCTCATTTTCATGATTAAACTAAGATATGCACAATCTTCATCTAACCATAAACTCTCATGCCAGCACATTATTGCTTACTCTAGTTATTATCAAAAACTTGCAAATTTACCGTTTTCCTCTTGAGTGTCATGCCCTCACTCACTTTATTGAGAGAATTTCCCACACATACACAATTAAGAATATGGAACTTATATATATCGGAAAAATTCACTCACTCTCAATAAAGAACATTCATATGTATACAGACACACCATAGGCTTGCCCCTAGTAGAATACTCCACTAATCGAGTTATTCAATCATAGATCAAGAGGTCTTTAAGGATTGTAATGTTGGCTACGGGACGGGTAGGATACTTTTGGTTATAGTGACTAACCTCCCTAAGCACTTTTCTTTTCCTTTTCACAACTTCCGTTTTCGTTTTCTTCCTTATGTCTCCCCTAAACATTCATTCACTTTTATTTACCTTTAATCCCCACTTTTCTTTTGTTGGTGTAACTGGCCTTTCTAATTTTCATATATACATTGATATAGCTCTTTTTCTCAAAATTTTCTCTTCTTCTTTTTTTTTTCTCATTGCTTTGCAACACATTTACACTATTTTGGCCAGCTCACTATTTTCTACCATTCATTCTTGATTTTCCCTGTTTTTCAATTTCCCTTCACCCCACACTTAGACTTTTGCATATTCATTACAATACAAGTGCATCTAGGAGGTAAAGTAGAACAATATAATAATTTGAAGAACATTTAAGGGTTATCAAAGAATAGTATTTAAGCTCAAAGGGGTTAACTAGGATATTATTTACGGGTGGATTCATGTCTATTGATTTATGGGGTTACACAAAGAAATGCCTCTATCCTTTCTACAACTAAACAACTTCTATTTCGCTTTGCAAACACACAGGGCAAGTTCTAGGCATCATGTAAAGCATACAATGTAAGTAAAACCTCACACGCACATAGCATGCAACTCATTTGGAATCCGGTTCATCTACAAAGTCCTATCGATGTTCAAGTA
Organism: Nicotiana noctiflora; assembly: GCA_032618575.1. Lineage (NCBI taxonomy): Eukaryota > Viridiplantae > Streptophyta > Magnoliopsida > Solanales > Solanaceae > Nicotiana > Nicotiana noctiflora. Next base: position 70,224 of record JASVEL010008192.1, on the reverse strand, counting down.
AGCATTAATGTGCAAATTTAAGGCATATTTAGATTTTACTGTCAAGCTTAGAAAAAACATTCTCAAGTTCAATTAAGCTTTGCTAATGTTCATACTTGGGGTTACATGTTACCCTTTTTCCTCTAATCCTAAGAAAAGAAAAATCTACCTAACCCGGTTCAATAAAAACCCTTGGAAAAGAACCGTGATAAAAAGAAAAACCAAGGGGGAGGTGATACACTACCTAGAAAAAGAAAATAAAAGAAAGAAAATTCATACATGGACTACTTCCCTCAAGAGTACTTGTCCTAAATAGTCCGTCATCGGGAAGAGTCCTCTACTCATATTTTTGGATTTTTAAATTTTCTGATTTTTTTGTATTTTTTATTCCGACTTGGACCCTTAAGAAACTCGTCGCCAAGTGTCCATCATCGGGCCAAGCCAGCTATTTATATTAACAACTACAACTAATATATACAACATATACAAGATAAGTCACCCACCCCACACTTAAAATCATGTCATGTACTCATGACATCAAGAAAGATATAGCTCAAGAGGGGCGAAAAAACTTACCTGAGACTCACTCGGAGTCGGAGACGGTGGAAGGGTCGACGTGACATGCTCGACCAAGTGCTCGGAGCCATGCCATGAACCTGTTTTTTGACCGAGCTTGCTTCTGAGACATCGCGTCTAAACGCGTGTGCAAGCCATCTACGGAGGTGCGCAGATCAGCAACCTCCTCCTCCATGGACCTAATCATAGGTCGAGTAGATTCGGACCTAGACATACTCGCTCCACGGTGAGCATGCCTGGAAGGTCCGACTGAGTCAGTGGAATGCCTGGCCCGAGCAACCGACACAGGGCCAACCTCAGCATCCAAGTCAATAGGGTCATTGTCTCGGCCGACCCGGATTTGTGAAGCTCTAAATGGAGCTTTTGGTGGGAGATCACCATTCGCGGCCAGGACCGGGATCTGATGGCTGAGACACAAAGTAGTGACAAGAGATGGGTAATAAAAACCCTTGGCTTTGAGGGATCCCCTCAATACCATCTCGCCACTAATTAAGCGGGTGATGTCCACGTCCTGCTGTGTTACAAAACACCATGTTAGAAGTGCCCTATTAAAATTGACATTTGTGGTGTTGCTGGAGGGCAAGAGCCGGTTACATATGATAGAAAACCAGCATTTAGCAGTATGTGTAAACTAGTTAGAATGTAGTGTTTTATTTCTTATTCAAACAGGGATGCCATCAACACATAAGGCCTTAATTAGCATGTCCCAGGTGACACCAGGCTTATCGTGGTAGTCCACGACACTAGTATGATTCTGCAGTCTAAGTGCCTGCCTAATAGTATGAGCATAGGCGTAGACGTACTTACCTCGGACGAATAACCTCCTAGCCATCCCGTAGGGAGCATTGGCATAAAACTCACTAACAAGCATCTTGTTCACTAGGGCCGGTGCGTCAAATAGGAACTCCATTTTGCGTTAGCGAATTTCATCATATATTTCTGGCTTTTCAGACCGCAGGGCCAACCTGTCAACTTCAACTTCCTGGAGCCAGGACTTAGCCGCCTTGGCGTGGAAATCACCTTCCGCCTCCTCGCTGGCGAACCTTGACTCATCATATGTAGGTTGCCTCGAAGAGCTAGCACCCTGTCGTGATCTTTTGGGGGCCATGATCCTGCACAAAATAGACAACCGGAAATTTGCATAATGTTAGAACACCGGTTGGCTACTCAGACTTCGCCATCCGTGGAATACCACAATTGTCTCTTCAGTGCAATCATCCCATAACTCCTATACTTAATCACTTGTCTAACAATTTCACACATCCATATTCAAGCACCCCACACTTATTTATTTTGGCATTCTAACATGGCCCAATTACCCTAAACCATTTCCAATAATATACAACAACAAGAAATTCATTATTTGGGCATTATTTCCCTTAAAATTCATTAAGCAATTACTACAACAATTTGCCCACTTGTCCAACCAACCAACAATTATAATTACCAACACTTTTGGGTCTCCAAAACAACATAATTAGCATTATTAACTCAATTGGAGACCTAACAACACGATCTCTACCATAATTCCATCCATAACGCAAGGTTCTTAAAAAAAATTCATCTAACATTCAACTACAACAAAAAACCAAGTAATATATATGGATTCTACTAAACTAGCAATATATACTACATATTATACAAATTAAACTACAATTAACTAATTAAGTCTACAAATTAAAAATTAAAGACCTAAAAGAAGAAAGAAATAACAAGAGCAAGAAGAAGAAGACTTACTAGTAAGAGTAGTAGATGAGTAAGATTGAAAAGGGGGAGTGATTTGGAGAAGAAAGGGGGAGAGATTGTATAGAGAAGGAGGAGAGAATTTAGAGAGAGAGGGGGGGTTTTGGGAGGGAGTGGCGGCTGTTGTGGGGGAAATAAGGGGGGTTTGTGTTTTAGGGTTATTAAAGAATGGGGGGAAAGAAAATAAAAAACTTTTTTTTTTCTGCCGAGCGCGGAGCTAACCGCAGTCGTTCGCGGTTCGTTCGTGGTCGCGGACGAACCGCGAACAGTCAACTTCAAAGAGGTCATTTTTTCGAACAGAGGCCCTCTCTGAATTTTTTTTTTCGCTGGTCAGAATTTTTTTTTTTTTTATATAGACTAACTATAATGAGAATACTTACAACATGTTCGTGGGTTGCCTCCCACGTAGCGCCTTATTTAACTTCGCGGCACGACTCGTCTTAGCGCATTTTAAGGCTCGCTAGATCTTTGAGGTTCATCTAACCGCAGTTCCACTTTGTCCTCGATGTCATCCATGCCTACATAAGGTTTCAACCACTATCCATTTACCTTGAATGTGCGTGAACCATCAATGGTCTGAATTCCCACAACGCCTGAATCAAATGCCTCTATTACCCGAAAGGGTCCTGACAACCTTGATTTCAATTTACCCGAGAACAACCATAATCTTGAATTGTATAGTAGTACCTTGTCCCCGATTTTGAAGTTCTGCTCGATAATAATTTGATCGTGAATCCGCTTCATCCTACTCTTTATATAGTCTAGTGCTTTCAAATGCCAGATACTGGAATTCTTCCAATTCATGCAACCCGGTCATTCTAAATTTCCTCGCTTCATCCCAGTCGAGATTCAATTGCTTCAGTGCCCACCATGCTTTGTGCTCTAGTTCCACATGTAGATGACAAGCACTACCAAATACCAATTTGTATGGTGACATGTCGATTGGTGTCTTGAATGCTGTCCTATAAGCTTATAATGCGTCGTCATCAATCTTCCTGGACCAGTCGGTCCTTGTGGCGTTCACTGTTTTAGTTAATACACTCTTTATCTCCCTGTTGGAGACCTCAACTTGCCTGCTGGTCTGCGGGTGATACGGAGTGGCCACTCGGTGTTTCACATCATACTTGGCCAATAATTTCTCAAACGCCCGGTTGCAAAAGTGTGTGCCCCCGTCACTGATGATAGCCCTTGGAGTCCCGAAATGGGTGAAAATGTTATTCTTCAAAAATCCCACCACCACCTTAGCATCATTAGTGGGTAATGCTACAGCTTCCGCCCATTTAGACACGTAGTCTACCGCAACCAGTATGTACTTATTGTCGTATGAACTGATAAAGGGCCCCATGAAGTCTATTCCCCAGACATCGAACACTTCTACTTGCTGGATTGGGTTCATTGGCATTTCATGACGCCGGGAGATGTTCCCGATGTGTTGACATTCATTGCAACCCTTCACCCACAAGTGTGCATCTTTAAACACCGTTGGCCAATAGAAACCAGCCTCAAGTATTTTGGCGGTTGTACGCACTCCTCCAAAGTGACCACCATATGCTGAAGCGTGACATGCCTGCAAAATAGAAGATTGTTCTATCTCGGGGACGCATCTCCGGATCATGTTATCGAGACATATCCTAAACAAATAGGGTTCATCCCAATAATAACGTTGGCTTTCATGAAAGAATCTTTCCTCTGGACCGACGAGAGGTCGTGAGGAACAATACCGCTGGCCAGGTAATATGCATAATTGGCATACCATGGCACTTCAAGGAGAGTGGTAGTGAGCAGCTGCTCGTCTGGAAAGGTTTCCAGAATGTCCCCACTCTTTTTGACAATTTCAGCTCCTTCAAGTCGTGACAAATGATCAGCGACTTGATTTTTCAGTTCCCTTTTTATCACGAATTTCAAGGTCGAACTCTTGGAGCAGCAGCACCCAACGAATTAGGCGCGGCTTAGAGTCCTTTTTATCAATTAAATATCTTAAAGCTTCATGGTCAGTGTATACAATTACCTTGGATCCTATGAGATAGGACCGGAATTTGTCAAATGCGAACACGACCGCAAGCATCTCCTTTTCCGTCACTGTGTAGTTTAGTTGTGCTCCACTTAAGGTCCTACTTGCATAGTATATTGGATGCATCAGCTTGTCTTTCCTTTGGCCCAGCACTGCCCCCACTGCATAGTCACTTACATCGCACATTAGCTCAAAAGGTTGCTCCCAGTCGGGGGTAATGATGATGGGTGATGTGACCAACCTCTTCTTTAGTTCCTCAAAAGCAATCGTGCATTCATCAGAAAAAATATTTGATATTTTGGAGAAGTCTTTGATGAACCTCCAGTAAAAACCGGCGTGTCCAAGAAAGCTTCTTATGGCCTTGATGGATGTTGGTGGAGGTAGCTTTGCAATGACATCAACTTTGGCACGGTCTAGCTCAATGCCTTTGCTTGAAACCCGGTGCCCCAATACTATACCTTATTGTACCATAAAATGGCACTTCTCCCAGTTTAGCACTAAATTTGTTTCCATGCACCGTTTCAGCACTCTTGTCAGGATTGACAAGGCATTCATCGAATGAATTCCCTACCACCGAGAAATCATCCATGAACACCTCCATAATGTCTTCCACCATGTCGGTGAAAATGGCCATCATGCACCTTTGGAATGTGGCAGGGTGCATTGCATAGTCTAAATGGCATCCTCCTGAAGGCAAAAATGACATAGGGGCATGTGAAGGAGGTCTTCTCTCTATCCGCGAGGTCTATGGAGATTTGATTGTACCCCAAGTATTCATCCAGAAAGCAAAAGTGTGACCTCCCTACCAACTTTTCAAGCATCTGATCAATGAAGGGAAGTGGGAAGTGATCTTTGCGGGTGGCTAGATTCAGCTTCTTGTAGTCCATGCATATTCTCCATCCAGTGACGGTTCTAGTTGAGATCAACTCATTATTCTTGTTTTTCACCACCGTCATGCCACCTTTCTTTGGCACACATTGGACTGGGCTAACGCAGCTGCTATCAGAGATTGGGAAAATGATTCCCGCGTCTAGCCATTTTATTACCTCTTTCTTCACCACTTCCTTCATGTTTGGGTTCATCCTTCTTTGATATTCCCTAGAAGATTTGTGACCCTCTTCCAAGAGAATTTTATGCATGCAATATGCAGGGTTGATCCCCTTTATGTCTGCCATGGTCCACCCAATGGTAGTCTTGCATTTTTTTAGTACCTGTATAAGCTTTTGAGCCTGCACATCTAACAAACTAGATGAGATAATAACAGGTAACGTGGAGTTAGGACCAAGAAATTCATACTTGAGATAAGATGGTAGTGGTTTAAGCTCAAGCTTTGGTGGCTCTTCTATGGATGGTTTTGCAGGAGGGGTCTCTCTTTTCTCTAAGTGTAGAGGCTCGAATTCAAGCTCTCTTTCCCAAAACCCCTTGCCTTCCAGAGATAGTACCCATTCTGCTAAACTTTCACCATTTACCTCTTCCATATTCATCAGGCATGCTTGAAGTGGGTCTTCCATGGTCAACTCTACATCGTCGGTCTCTATTATCACATCAACCGCATCAATAAGAGAGCAATTCGCGAACTCACTAGGGCGCCTCATGGATTATTGCACATTGAATATGATCTCCTCATCATTCAACCTCATCTTGAGTTACCCAGTTTCACAATCAATTAGAGCTCTCCCGGAGGCTAGGAATGGTCTTCCTAGGATTATAGGAATTTCCTCGTCCACCTTGCAATTAAGAATCACAAAATCGGTGGGAAACACGAACTTCCCTACATGGATAACCACATCATCTAAAATACCAAATGGATGCTTAACCGTCCTGTCAGAAAGCTGTAATAACATAGAGGTAGGCCTGGCTCTCCTAATGCCTAGCCTCTTATAAATAACCAAGGGAATGAGATTAATGATCGCCCCTAAATCACACAATGCCTTTGCAAAGGCATAATTCCCTATAGTACATGGGATGGTGAAGCTACCTGGATCAGATAGCTTCTCAGCAATGGGTCTGGAGATCACTGCACTATAAGTCTGGGTAAGGGTTACGGTGGCCAAGTCTTGGAAATCAAATTTTCGCGACATCAAGTCTTTCATCATCTTATCATACCCAGGCATTTATTTTAAAGGTTCAATTAAGGGAATGTTTACCTGGATTTGCTTGAGCATATTAAAGAACTTTTTGTATTGCTCTTCTTTCTAGTACTTGGCCAACCTTTGGGGGAATGGTGGTGGAGGCCTCTTCTTCTTAATGACTTAGGACTTATCTTTCTCTATCCCTTTCTCTTCAACCTGCTGCTCTATCTGTTCAACTACTTTCTCCGTTCCCTGCTACGCCTCTTTATTTTTAGCAACTGGTTGGACTATACTTTCTGTCAACCCTATGGACTCATCCAGTTCAATGGGCACTGGAGTGAGTGTCTCAGCCTGTGTGTTGATTTTCTCTTTGTCTTTATCAGCATCAAGATCTCTACCACTTCTCAGAGTCACTGCCATCAGCTGCTTTGGGACTTGGTCTTTTGGGTTTGTTTGTGTATCTACAGGCAATGTCCCTTGAGGACGATAGTTGAGAGGCATAGCAATCTGGCCCACCTGTACTTCAATATTCTTGATGGCTGCATCATGTGCATCTATCCTCTCATTTGTTTTGGCATTTGACCCAATTACCTGCTGCATCATAGCTTCCAACCTTGCAAACCCATCATCATGTCTACCCCCATGTTGTGGTGGAGGTGGATGGTATCCCTGCTGCTGATTTCTAAAATTTTGAGGTCTAGGATATGGAGCCATGTTGTGTGGTGGCCTCATACATGTTGCATTATACTGTAGTTGTGGAGGCATGTATTGTTGTGGAGCCTGCTAACCCCAACTCAGATTACTTTGTCTCTGCCCTCCATAATTTGCTACATAGTTCATATCCTCATGCTGATGTTGATGTTCTTGGTCTGCAGCCCATGGATTACCTATGGGTTGGCTAATGCAGGAAGTGCATAAACCACCATTGGTAGTATCAACAATGTGAACCTGCTGCTTGACCCCCGATTCTTCCACCTTCTTTGTCAGGATGCTCATTTGTGTCAATAAGGTTGCCATGTTCTCCTCCATAGTGCTGGATGGATTTAGAGGTACAGAGTGTACCACTGGTGTGATAGGAGCATTCCTGGTCGTCCACCCGGAATTTTGAGCCATCTTGTCTAGCAAATTCTGGCCCTCTCTCTATGTCTTACTTAGAAAAGCCCCACCTGCTGAAGCTTCTACAATGTTCTTCATACTATCTGAAAGCCCCATGTAGAACCTTTGACCCAACATCTGCTCCGGAATCCCATGGTGAGGACACATAACAAGCATACCCTTGAATCTGCCCCAAGTTTCATGTAATGTCTCCATTGGTTTCTGCTTGAAGCTCACAATCTCATCAATTTGTTGAGCTGTCTTATTAGGTGGATGAAACTTGTTGTGGAATTGCTTGACTAACTCATCCCAAGTTGCAATAAAGTTTATGGGGAGTGAGTTTAGCCATACCTGTGCAGCCCTTGTAACTGAGAACGGAAAAAGCAATAGTTTGATGGCTTACGTAGTCACATTCGGTTGCCTCTGTGTCTTGCATATCGAGAGAAAGTTCTTCAGGTTCTCCTGTGGATCTTCAACCTGAGACCCAAAGAATAATCCCTTATTTTGCAACAAGTGTAGCATGTTGTTAGTAATCTGGAAAGACTCGGCTTGAATTGCTGGCACAACAATGACAGTTGCCAAACTATCCGTTGTGGGTTGTGCCCAGTCATATAGTGAACCTTCATGTGCCTCCTTCGCCTCTTGCATATTTCACCCAGCTTGCTGGTTTGGTTCATTTACATCACCCATGTCGAAGTCTAGTTTGATTGGTTGTTGAGATTGCTGAATTTGTTTGATAGCCTTGTTACGTGCCCGGAAAGTTTGCTCGGAGTCTGAGAGTCCTTCAATTAGTTCTCCAGTCCTTGCAGATTTTCTAGGCACACACCTGAGTACCCAAATCAACAATCGTCAAAATATTCAATGTAAAGTGTAGAAAGAACCTGACTACACAAGAATCTTGAAGTTATGTCAATGGCAATTGATAATTCCGTTAATTCCCCGGCAACGGCGCCAAAATTGATTCACGTCCAAGCAACGGTCGTAGTCAATATAACCTGGTCTAATAAGTCCAGAATCGATCCCACAGAGAATTAACCTACCAATTAAACCTTCCACAACCCAAGAACACTTCCGAATCAAGTTCCCAAAATTTTGAGTATATGTTTGTGAGTGGTTCGACTAACTACTTTTGCAAGAATTAAAAATGCTTAAAAGAAATAATTGAATGTTGAGTAAAATAATATGGAGAAAGACTAAGGTATTGATTTTTCCAATTTGATGGAATCCCTTATCGTTATGCTCATACAAATTGTTAATATATTCTATCAATCATGAACGCTATTAGTATCGTAACCCTCCCCCGAGCAATTATAATAATTTACTAGTACACTCTCCCGAGCTACCCTAGCTAGCTTTAATTTGAATAGTTCACTTAAGATAGTGTTACAACCCATATCCACACACGTTAGTTCATTCCATATGTTAGATAACACAAATCCAAGAAGGAATTATCCTTGAGATGATAAGAAGTTAATCCGATTAATCTTAAGTGATACAAGGGTGCATAGGGTGATTAACAAGTATTAGAAGTTAAACGAATCAAGGATGCTGTAACTCGTACTTTTGGGTAAACCTATAGATGCTTAGTATACTTAGGAGGTCATGATTTAAGGTATTTGAATCATATAATATCCGTATCATAATTCTTGAAGTCAAACGAGTTATGAAACAAAAGTCGACAAAAGTTGTTGCAACTTAGGTTCATAGTTTTACCTAAACTTTAGGTCAAATGTTATTAAGTATTTCTCCCAATATACTTGGAATTACGGGGTGATCTACCCACCAAATTGAAGATCTATGAGTCTAGTTTCCAACGCATTAAACGTTTTAGCAATACGACATTGGAATAGAGAGATATAGACATTTTCGTGAGACTGCACAAGCTGCTAGGTGCAAGTAGGTGAGTCACCTACTTGGTTTAATGTCGGCCCAAAAGAGGGGATTTCGGGTCAGATAAGCAGCCCATTACCAGGCTTATCTTCTGCAATATATACCTCTTTATATTTCACAAATAACCAGACCTAAGACTCTGCAAAATTCCTCCCAAAATTATCCACAAACCCTAATTGATTTTCCCTCTCTTTCAAGTTCAAATTGGGGGTAAACACTAGAGTTTGAAGAACCAAGTTAAAGGCTGAGTTATCCAACAACAAAGGTGAGTTTACTGCTATATTTCATAAATTTCTTCTTCTGTAAATTCATGGCAATTCGTTATATACATGTAAGAACTCACGGGACGGTGATCGGAAGCCGTGAGTTCAAGTTATTCACTTGTAGCGGACTGTTTTGTGGACTGTTTTGTGTTGCTGTTGGGCTGCGTTTTTTATTACTGTTTTGTGGAGTTTTGGAGGAGGCAGGGTGTGGAGAAACACCATATATATGTTGGGTTGTGGTTTGCTAGTTCTTGGTAATATTTTTGGGTCGTTTGATACGACTATAGTGGCCGTCATATGTATGATGTGATTAGGTTGTGTGTGGACTGTTTTGGAAGGCTCAATATGTTTATTATTGATGTTGTTTAGGCTGTTTGGTGATTGTTTTGAATGGTGTGAAGTCCTATATATAGGGGAGGTGCTGTCCGTTTCATCACAAAATAGATTGTGGTTGGTACATAATAGTTGCGACGCTTAAACATTAACGATAGTGTCATTTCTCCTATTGTAGACTAAGGAGTCGTGACGTTTGCATAGCTTGAGGTTGTGGCAGTATATACAAGGTATGTGTGGCTGTCCCTTTCCTTCTTTTGCACGACTCCGATTGTACATAATGTAATGAACGAGCTTCCAAATATACTTTATTCTTAGAAGCTAAGCAGTACTTACATCATTTCCCCTCTTATGGAACGATTGATGTTGATGTTTCTTCTCTTATTCTTATGTTATCAATCTTGTTGGTACTTCCCGATTCCTATAAGGTTCATAGTGAAGAGTTAGTCCTAATAAGGTGTACATAGGATACCGACCTTACGTCACTCCGAAAGGTCTACAAGGTGTTTCCATGAGTCGAGCATGCATTATATGTATGTATCTATTTTACTCTACCGAGCCGCGCTATAGTCGGCCGGGTATGGCACCTATTGTGCAACCACTGATCAATTGGGTTTTACCGAGCTCCACGTGGCCGGGTACGATTCTACCGAGCCTTATAATGGCCGGGTATGTTTTTACCGAGCCTATTACGGCCGGGTACGATATGATAATGATGATGCCCACAGAGGCGTATGTTTTAAAAGATTATGTATTTATACATATGTATCATGTATTTCATGTCAGTAGCCCTCAGAGGTACTCAGATGTTACAGGTTGTATATTCTCTATCCCTGCTCACATTGTTGTTCATATTTATGGTTCTCTGCCTTACATACTCAGTACTTTATTCATACTGACGTCCTTTTATTTGTGGACGCTGCATGTCGTGCTGCAGGTCCTGATAGACAGGCAGGTGTAGCTCCCCCATCACAGTAGGTTGTCCAGTTCAGCGGTGATTGGCGAGATCCCTTCTCCGGACTTGCCTTGGTCTTGGTATGCATTTTTGTTATAGACATTATGGGTATGTCGGGGCCCTGTTCCGGCTATGTTGCAGCACTTATGTTCCTTTAGAGGCTCATAGACAAGTGTCGACTCATGTATAGTTTGTATGCCTTGTCGGCTGGTTTTTGTTGTATAGTCTTTCATTTTAGCGTGGAAGCTTGTACCATGTTTCTTGATTGTCTGGTCATCCCATGTTATGTAGGTTCATGCAAACATATTTTATTGTTGGTTGTCCATGATCCATGTCTACCATTTATATTGGTCTAGTCAGCCTAAAAGATAATAAAGAAGGTTAGATAAAATGTACGTTGGTGCTCGGCAAGTATGGTCGGGTGCTAGTCATGGTCCTCCAGTTTGGGTCGTGACAAACTTGGTATCAGAGCAAGTCTGTCCTAGGGATTGTCTATGAGCCGTGTCTAGTAGAGTCTTGATTATGGATGTGTAGCGCGCCACATTTATAATCAGGAGGCTACATGACATCTAGGGTTGTTACCTTCTTCCTGAATCTAGATCGTGCATAGAGTTGAGTCGTAAGTGTTCGTCTCTAATATTCACCTTGTTTTCTTTCAGCGATGCCTTCGACTAGGAAACAAACAATTAGTAGACGGCTTGATACAGCTGCGGGAGAGGGTACCAGTCAGGTGCCCCAAGCCAGAGCAAGCCAAAGTGAGGCTCAGAGTGAGATGCCGTCTCATACCTCATCTACTCCGTCTCCTCCAGAGGATATTAGGTGGCACCCAGCACCTCCAGCTCCTCCGTCTGGCACTACAGACCAGGATATGCGGAGTGCTTTGCAGTTATTGACTAGCTTGGTAGCTGCTCAGGCTCAGAGGCAGAATACAGGTGCTGCTGATAAACCAGTTAGTACAAGAGTTCGTGATTTTATCAATTTAGACCCTCCGGTGTTTACCGGATCAGACCCCAAGGAGGATCCGCAGACTTTTATTGACCAGGTTCATCGTACACTACGGGTTATGCATGTTAGTGATACAGAGGCAGTAGAGTTGGCTTCTTATCGGCTACGGGATTTAGCGATTCTTTGGTATGATAGTTGGGAGAGATCCAGGGGTCCGAACGCTCCTCCAGCTGTGTGGAAGGATTTTTCTGAGGCCTTTCTTCGTCACTATTTGCCAGTTGAGATACGACGAGCTAGAGCTGATAAGTTCTTGAACCTTAGACAAGGTAATATGAGTGTGCGAGAGTATAGTGTGCAGTTTGATTCTTTAGCAAGGTATGCTCCCCATATGGTGGCCGAGATGAGTGATAGGGTGCATTTGTTCGTGAACGGGTTGGGACCCCATCTGATAAATGAGTGTATGACGGCCTCCTTGGTAGAAGGCATGGATATTTCCCGTATTCAAGCTTATGCTCAGAGCCTAGAGGATCGTAAGCGCCAGCAGAGGGCAGATAGGGAGCAGGATAGGGGCCAGCATAAGAGGGCGAGATTTGCAAGGTATTCTGATGACTTCAGAGGCAGCGCCAGGCCCCAGTCTTCGAGGAGTTCGGCGCCATCTGTAGCTAGTGCTCCTCCACAGTTTCGGAGGCCTCGATATGATCGATCCTATTCTGGTCCAGGTCAGAGTTCGCAGGCATCTGGATCGCAACATCACAGGGATACTAGTCAGACAAAACCCCCAACACCATGTTGTGATCAGTGCGGCAAGGCCCACTTTGGACTGTGCCGTCGAGGTTCCGATGCGTGTTATTCTTGCGGACAGCCTGGCCATATGATGAGGGATTGTCCTAACAGGGGAGGTGATGGTATGGCTCAACCGACTAGATCTGTGTCTGGTTCTTCCTCATCGGTTCGACCTCCAGCACGGGGTTTTCAGCAGTCGACAGGTCGTGGTAGAGGTAGAGGTGCAGGACCGAGTTCGAGTGGTGCTCAAAATCGAACATATGCTCTAGTAGGTCGACAGGATCTCGAGTCATCTCCAGATGTTGTTACAGGTATATTATCTGTGTTTTCTTATGATGTATATGCGTTGATTGATCCGGGATCTACATTATCATATGTTACACCTTTTGTGGCTAATAAGTTTGGCATTGAACCTGAATTGATAAGTAAACCCCTTGCGGTATCTACTCCAATAGGAGATTCTGTGATTGCTAGAAGGGTATATAGAGGTTGCATTGTGATGATTTGTAGTCGTCAAACCTCGGCAGATTTATTTGAATTAGAAATGGTTGATTTTGATGTGATACTGGGAATGGACTGGTTGGCCTCATGCTATGCAAATGTTGACTGTCGTATGAAGATGGTTAAGTTTCAATTTCCTGGTGAACCCGTCATTGAATGGAAGGGGAACATTGCCACATCGAAAGGTAGGTTTATTTCCTATCTTAAGGCAAGGAAAATGATCTCAAAAGGTTACATTTATCATCTTGTTCGCGTTAGGGATGCGAAGGCGAAGCTGCCTACTCTACAATCTATCCCCGTGGTCAATGAATTTCCAGATGTTTTCCCAAATGAACTCCCAGGCCTTCCTCCAGAAATGGAGATTGAGTTTAGCATTGATGTGTTGCCTGACACTCAACCGATCTCTATCCCTCCATATAGAATGGCCCCGGCAGAGCTGCGAGAGTTGAAGGCGCAGTTAAAGGACTTGTTGGATAAGGGCTTCATTAGGCCTAGCACTTCACCTTGGGGTGCGCCAGTCCTATTCGTGCGGAAGAAAGATGGGTCATTACGGATGTGTATCGACTATCGGCAGTTGAATAAGTTTACTATAAAGAACAAGTATCCACTTCCAAGAATTGACGACCTGTTTGACCAACTCCAGGGTGCCAAGTATTTCTCCAAGATTGACTTACGTTCAGGGTATCATCAGGTGAGGGTTAAGGAGAAGGATATTCCAAAGACGGCCTTTCGGACAAGATATGGACACTTTGAGTTCTTGGTGATGTCGTTCGGGCTAACAAATGCCCCCGCAACTTTTATGGATCTCATGAATACTGTATTCAGGCCCTATCTTGATGTGTTCGTGATTGTATTCATTGATGACATTCCGGTGTATTCTCGTTCGGAGGAGGAACATGCGAGCCACTTGCGGATAGTATTACGGACGCTTCAGGATCATAAGTTATATGCTAAGCTCGCCAAATGTGAATTCTGGCTGAACTCAGTAGCATTCCTTGGCCATGTGATATCTGACGAGGGTATTAGTGTCGACACTCGGAAGATTGATGCAGTAAAGAATTGGCCGAGACCTACAACACCATCAGAAGTTCGTAGCTTCCTGGGGCTAGCAGGATATTATAGGCGATTTGTAGAAGGGTTTTCCTCTATATCAGCACCATTGACTAAGTTAACACAGAAAGCTACCAAGTTCCGGTGGTCTAACACTTGTGAACGTAGTTTTCAGGAGCTGAAGGATCGATTGACATCCGCACCGGTGCTCACTCTCCCTGAAGGAACAGAAGGATATGTGGTATATTGTGATGCCTCGGGTATAGGTTTGGGGTGCGTGTTGATGCAGGCATGGGAAGGTGATTTCATATGCGTCAAGACAATTGAAGAAGCATGAAAAGAATTATCCAACCCATGATTTGGAATTGGCTGCAGTAATATATGCTTTGAAGATATGGCGGCACTACTTATACGGCGTCCATGTTGACATCTACACAGATCACAAGAGTCTACAATACATCTTCAAGCAGAAAGAGTTGAATTTGAGGCAGCGTAGGTGGCTTGAATTACTGAAGGATTACGACGTCGAGATATTGTATCATCCCGGTAAAGCCAATGTTGTGGCAGATGCTCTCAGCCGTAAGTCAATGGGAAGCTTAGTACATATTGATGCAGGTAGATGGGGGTTGACTAAAGAGCTTCATAAGCTAGCCAATATGAGAATCGGATTGTTAGACTCTGATGACGGAAGTGTTACTGTAGAGAATACATCAGAATCATCTTTGGTAGCCGAGGTAAAAGCACGGCAATATGAAGATCCTATCTTACTACGATTGAGAGAGAACATTCAGCAGTGTAAAATTACGACTTTTGAGATCGGAGGAGATGGGGCACTGAGATACCGGGGCCGATTATGTGTGCCGAATGTAGCAGGGTTGCGAGAAAAGATTATGAATGAAATTCATCAATCCCGATATTCCATCCATCCTGGCTCAACAAAGATGTATCATGATGTCAAGGAGCAATATTGGTGGGATAACATGAAAAAGTCTATTGCAGAATTTGTAGCCCAGTGTCCCAATTGTCAACAAGTAAAGATAGAACATCAGAAACCCGGTGGATTGCTTCAGAATATAGAAATTCCGACCTGGAAATGGGAGGTGATTAATATGGACTTCGTTATTGGATTACCTCGATCTTATCATAAGTTTGACTCTATTTGGGTGATAGTTGATCGACTTACAAAATGTGCTCATTTTCTGCCAGTTAAGACAACTTACTCGGCTGAAGATTATGCGAAGTTGTATATCAAGGAGATTGTTAGGCTTCATGGTGTGCCGGTATCTATTATATCGGATCGAGGAGCTCAATTTACGGCTAACTTTTGGAGGTCTTTTCAGAAAGGTTTAGGCACACAGGTGAATCTCAGCACTGCATTTCATCCGCAGACTGACGGACAGGCTGAACGTACCATTCAGACATTGGAAGATATGCTACGAGCATGTGTTCTAGATTTTAAGGGAAATTGGGATGACCATCTTCCACTCATAGAATTTGCCTACAATAATAGCTACCATTCCGGTATTAAAATGGCCCCATATGAGGCACTATATGGGAGGAGATGTAGATCACCAGTTGGATGGTTCGAAGTCGGTGAAACAGAATTATATGGGCCAGATTTGATTCACCAAGCCATTGAGAAGGTGAAAGTGATACAGGAACGATTGAGGACGGCACAAAGCAGGCAAAAGTCTTATTCCGATGTCCGACGTCGTGATTTAGAATTTGAGGTTGGTGATTGGGTTTTCCTGAGGATTTCACCAATGAAGGGTGTTATGCGTTTTGGGAAGAAAGGTAAGCTGAGTCCAAGGTATATCGGTCCGTATAAAATTCTTCAACGAATTGGACAAGTTGCTTATGAGTTAGAATTGCCATCCGAATTAGAATTTGTCCACCCGGTATTCCATGTATCTATGTTGAGGAAATGTATTGGAGACCCTTCTCGAGTTGTCCCTATCAAAGATGTTCAAGTTACGGAGGATCTATCATATGAAGAAGTGCCAGTGGCTATATTAGATCGACAAGTCCGCAAGCTGAGAACAAAAGATGTAGCTTCCGTCAAAGTATTGTGGAGGAACAAGAATATGAAAGAAATGACATGGGAAGCGGAAGAAGAGATGAAGTCTAAATACCCTTACCTATTCCGGAATGATGATAACAAGGATGTTGGTGGAACGCAAGATACATTATAAAGGTGAAATGGCTTTATGAGGTAAGCAATAACTTGAGAACTCTCTTCCTTAATACAAAGTGGTGATATGTAAATAATGTCCATGTCCATAATGCTTTGTGTAGTCTTGTGTGGTCATACTTTGAGCTTCACTGCTTGCAAATTTTGCTAGTGACCATTTTATAGGGGAAAATTGACCAAAAATTTCCGCTAGAATACACGATGATTTGGACTCCCCATAAACCCTTACATTCGAGGACGAATGTTCCTAAGGGGGGAGGGTGTTACAACCCATATCCACACACGTTAGTTCATTCCATATGTTAGATAACACAAATCCAAGAAGGAATTATCCTTGAGATGATAAGAAGTTAATCCGATTAATCTTAAGTGATACAAGGGTGCATAGGGTGATTAACAAGTATTAGAAGTTAAACGAATCAAGGATGCTGTAACTCGTACTTTTGGGTAAACCTATAGATGCTTAGTATACTTAGGAGGTCATGATTTAAGGTATTTGAATCATATAATATCCGTATCATAATTCTTGAAGTCAAACGAGTTATGAAACAAAAGTCGACAAAAGTTGTTGCAACTTAGGTTCATAGTTTTACCTAAACTTTAGGTCAAATGTTATTAAGTATTTCTCCCAATATACTTGGAATTACGGGGTGATCTACCCACCAAATTGAAGATCTATGAGTCTAGTTTCCAACGCATTAAACGTTTTAGCAATACGACATTGGAATAGAGAGATATAGACATTTTCGTGAGACTGCACAAGCTGCTAGGTGCAAGTAGGTGAGTCACCTACTTGGTTTAATGTCGGCCCAAAAGAGGGGATTTCGGGTCAGATAAGCAGCCCATTACCAGGCTTATCTTCTGCAATATATACCTCTTTATATTTCACAAATAACCAGACCTAAGACTCTGCAAAATTCCTCCCAAAAATTATCCACAAACCCTAATTGATTTTCCCTCTCTTTCAAGTTCAAATTGGGGGTAAACACTAGAGTTTGAAGAACCAAGTTAAAGGCTGAGTTATCCAACAACAAAGGTGAGTTTACTGCTATATTTCATACATTTCTTCTTCTGTAAATTCATGGCAATTCGTTATATACATGTAAGAACTCACGGGACGGTGATCGGAAGCCGTGAGTTCAAGTTATTCACTTGTAGCGGACTGTTTTGTGGACTGTTTTGTGTTGCTGTTGGGCTGCGTTTTTTATTACTGTTTTGTGGAGTTTTGGAGGAGGCAGGGTGTGGAGAAACACCATATATATGTTGGGTTGTGGTTTGCTAGTTCTTGGTAATATTTTTGGGTCGTTTGATACGACTATAGTGGCCGTCATATGTATGATGTGATTAGGTTGTGTGTGGACTGTTTTGGAAGGCTCAATATGTTTATTATTGATGTTGTTTAGGCTGTTTGGTGATTGTTTTGAATGGTGTGAAGTCCTATATATAGGGGAGGTGCTGTCCGTTTCATCACAAAATAGATTGTGGTTGGTACATAATAGTTGCGACGCTTAAACATTAACGATAGTGTCATTTCTCCTATTGTAGACTAAGGAGTCGTGACGTTTGCATAGCTTGAGGTTGTGGCAGTATATACAAGGTATGTGTGGCTGTCCCTTTCCTTCTTTTGCACGACTCCGATTGTACATAATGTAATGAACGAGCTTCCAAAGATACTCTATTCTTAGAAGCTAAGCAGTACTTACATTGTTTTCCCTCTTATGGAACAATTGATGTTGATGTTGCTTCTCTTATTCTTATGTTATCAATCTTGTTGGTACTTCCTGATTCCTATAAGGTTCATAGTGAAGAGTTAGTCCTAATAAGGTGTACATAGGATACCGACCTTACGTCACTCCGAAAGGTCTACAAGGTGTTTCCATGAGTCGAGCATGCATTATATGTATGTATCTATTTTACTCTACCGAGCCGCGCTATAGTCGGCCGGGTATGGCACCTATTGTGCAACCACTGATCAGTTGGGTTTTACCGAGCTCCACGTGGCCGGGTACGATTCTACCGAGCCTTATAATGGCCGGGTATGTTTTTACCGAGCCTATTACGGTCGGGTATAATCTGATGATGATGATGCCCACAGAGGCGTATGTTCTAAAAGATTATGTATTTATACATATGTATCATGCATTTCATGTTAGTAGCCCTCAGAGGTACTCAGATGTTACAGGTTGTATATTCTCTATCCGTGCTTACATTATAGTTCATATTTATGGTTCTCTGCCTTACATACTCGGTACTTTATTCGTACTGACGTCCTTTTGTTTGTGGACGCTGCATGTCGTGCTGCAGGTCCTGATAGACAAGCAGGTGCAGCTCCACCATCACAGTAGGTTGTCCAGTTCGGCGGTGATTGGCGAAATCCCTTCTCGGACTTGCCTTGGTCTTGGTATGCATTTTTGTTATAGACATTATGGGTATGTCGGGGCCCTGTTCCGGCTATGTTGCAGCACTTATGTTCCTTTAGAGGCTCATAGACAAGTGTCGACTCATGTATAGTTTGTATGCCTTGTCGGCTGGTTTTTGTTGTATAGTCTTTCATTTTAGCGTGGAAGCTTGTACCATGTTTCTTGATTGTCTGGTCATCCCATGTTATGTAGGTTCATGCAAACATATTTTATTGTTGGTTGTCCATGATCCATGTCTACCATTTATATTGGTCTAGTCAGCCTAAAAGATAATAAAGAAGGTTAGATAAAATGTACGTTGGTGCTCGGCAAGTATGGTCGGGTGCTAGTCATGGTCCTCCAGTTTGGGTCGTGACAGATAGCACCCAAGACTTCATTATTCATAACCCCGTCTTTACGCCTAAAGTTATAGATTCCTCCAATAACCTAGGTATGGTGTTGTTCAACAATATACCTAAATATGCACTCTTTTCCAAGTTATGCACACTAAATAGGCACAGCTAATCGGGAGTTCTACCAATTAACTACAATAAGAATGAAGTTGAACAAATAGAAATCTAGCTAACAATTTGTATTCACATAAACGATAAGTTCATCACTCAATAGGTTCCATCAAAACCTTAGAAAAGGATTTAGATACTCATGCTCAAAGAAACAAGAATAATAATTGAATTCATAAATAAATACTTGATATAAAATAAAGGAATGAGTTGAGAGAGTTCTCTCTTACTAATTATCTTGCAAAAGTAGTGAAAATACACAACTTGCTTCTATTGGGCGAACTAGGAGTTTATATAGAGGTTTTAGGGCTAAAAAACTGAATTTGTACACAACTAGGAAAACATTCTGTGGCGCCTTCCGCAGTTCGTTCGCGGCCGCGAGCGAACCGCGAACAGAGAAGTCCTCTGATTCTTCCAAAAAGTTTAGAGAGCTTGATTTCTCGCGGTTCATCCGCGGTCGTGAGTGAACCGCGGATGCAGTACTTCGGATTCTTCTTCAATTTTTCAGGCTCACTTCACGTCAACTCTTCACTTGGCCTTTTCATCAACATCTGACTCCAAAATAGCTCCTTTAGCATCCAATTGTTCCTGTGTACCTATAACACACCAATAAACACTAATCAAAGCATTTTATCATAAACAACATTAATTCAACAACAAAGTGTGATTATTTAGGGCATAATTATAGTCAAATTCACCTATTATCAGTGGCCTTTCTGGGATTTATCATATTCCCGAGGAAAGATGGAAATATTGATATAAGAGTCACCGGGATTGCCAGTACTCTCCTTATGCAAGACAATAGCACACTGGCACCGATGATAATAGCAGATATCTTCCGTGCCCTCACATCCTGTAAAGCAGGGCATAACTTCTTTGAGGGATGCAATTTACTCCTCCGGATGTGGATGATTGAACATTTGTGTTGTCACCCTTAGTTCTCGAGTTACGGATCATCTGAAAAGACGTGCATTGAAGAGTTTTATGCGAGAACAAAAGAAGTTAAGTTACCAGAAGGATCAAAAGGTTGGATCACATACTTGCGATCTTTGACTGCTAGTCAAATTGATTGGGCATAAGGAAATGAGTAGCTGAGCTAAAGATGTTTTGTCATTCAAACTAGTTTAACAATAACTTACAAAAATATAAGTTAGAATCCTGTAATTAATAATAGTTCAAACCTATTCTATTAGTATTATCATCACTTTTTAAGTATCCTGTTAAAGTTTAATTAGTAATTAGAGTCCACAGTTGGTATTGATAAGAATGTATTCCAGAACTTCATGAAATAAAAATGACTTCTGTTGATCTGTTCTGTTATTTGAAGATCGATTATTGTGTTTCTGTATTGAAATTATGTTCCATCTAAACAATTCGTTCGCTTATTTTGGGCCTAGACGAGAATACAGGCCCAGATTCAATTAAATTAGCTTATGGATTGCTAAATAATGGTATATGTATATACTGGGTTTCAGAACCCAGTTACGTGTAATAGACTATTAATACAATCTACAAGTCCGGGCCTGGAAATGGATAGTTGGCCTGGACGAAATAACATCAAATTCAGAAAAATACCAAAAATTATAACATAATTAGGAGAAAAAACAAAAATAGTGAATATAGTACTTGATAGGTTTGGACTTAATAAATAACGGGATGAGCCTCATATAAAATGAAAAACACGCGGGGCCCCCATATGAACATTAATAAGAATGATAGACTCGGGAAGACTGTTTAGTGAATTTCACGGTCTTTCCTAAAGATAATAAGATGTAGACGCTATAGGCACGATTAATATATACATTCGTAAATACGAGTGCACATTTATGTGACTCAAATCTCAAATCCTAACGAAGTTGAAACGTATTAAAGTCACAGGCGTACTGGTTGCGGTGTGACTCGAAATGCATTTTTGCAACGTCGCAAGTCGTTAAAATATCAAAACGAGACATTCACATTTTGTAAAAGCATATATAGAAATCAAATAAGTCAAAAACGACAATTGAGCGACCGTGCTAATACCACGGAATTCGGGAGTGCCTAACACCTTCTCCCGGGTTAACAGAATTCCTTATCCGGATTTCTAGTTTTGCGGACTATTAAAACAGAGTCAATTTCCTCGAATTCGAGATTAAACTGGTGACTTGGGACACCATTATCTTCCCAAGTGGCGACTCTGAAATCTAAATAAATCCCGATCCGATTGTCCTTAAAGTGGAAAAACTCCTCCCCTATTGTTATTATTATATCCTATCCCGGGGTGTATTAGTAATTAACGGGGTATACCTTATTCTTTGGAAAAGGGTAGTAAAAAAGGGAGGTGTGACAGTACTTGGGACATTTGGTGCACATGATGACGATCAAGCCTAGGAGGGATGTGATCGAAGCTTTGATTCCGCATTGGGATCCTGAAAATAATGTGTTCCATTTTACTGATTGTGAGATGACTCCGACCTTGAAGGAAATTGCCCATTTCCAGGGGTGGGGCCATAATCTTCGCCGCCAGAGGCCCATAGTACCAAAAAATGTGAATGAGGGTAAGTTTCTAAAGCTATTGAATATAAACTATGGACATTATGAAGGTTTAGGAGGCAATTGGGTTAAATTAGGATTTATGTTTCATTTGTATGGCCTCGAATGCAATTTCGAAAGGAATGTGGGAAAACTGAAATCACAGGAAGACAAGGAAACATGGAAGGTACACCGAAGGTCTGTATTTATGTTTTTTTTGGGGCCGTGTAGTTTTTTTCGAAAAGGGAAGGACGCATTAACATCCGGTTGGCAGGAGTAGTTGAGGCGCTGATCTCAAAAGGGGATGATTATACCTTGGTCCTTATGATTCTTTCTTCCATTTTTTGTGCTTTAACTGGATGTAAATTGGGCGCACGAAACTTTGATGGCTGCAACATTTTGCTACAGATATGGTTCTTGGAGCATTTTTATCGTCATCCTACGATCTCTAATTTTTGTGAGCTCTGGCCCAATAACACTTTTGATCACCAGAAAGAATTGACAAATGTGACTTCCCTGAAGGGATTAATGCTTGGAAATAACTACTTCTTACTTTGTCTGCCAAACAGATCACATGGAATTACGACTGGTTTTCCTCGAAAGAGGTCATTTGTGAATCTGCATACCATTCTTACTTGGTACTTATAGGATTGAATGGTGTTCAGCCTTATGCGCCACTTCGAGTAATGCGCCAGCTTGCACGACGACAGGGGGTTCCACCAATAAGAGATATGAGCAAGTTCTATTATGATTTTGGTAAAGATCAACCCCATGACGAAGGGGAAATTATGAAAATTTGGTTTGCAAGTAATGTTTCGGAGTTCAATGAGATGGTAGAGGACCGAGATTGTGGAGAGGTGATCCCTGAATACATTACTTGGTTTCATGATCCTTCATCGCTCAAGGAAAATCCTAATGGATCAAACAGGAGGAGAAATGATCAAAGAACTATAGAAAAGCTGAAAGAGGAATTGGAGCATGCTCAGACGATTCTAGACAAGCAACAAATCCAGCAGCAAGCCGGAGTCGCTCATATTCGTTTAAACATTGAGAAAGATTATCAATCTGCCTTGCGAGGTCATGGATAAAGATCTTAAGCATGATAAAAATGAGGCAGCCCATTTAGAAAAAGAACTGGCAAATATAGTTAGTTTAGTCAGAAGAGTTGAGGCAAACACGAATGCTGAAATACATAAGTTGCAAGAAGACTTGAGTATCATAGAAGAGGATGCGCACCAGCAACAAATGGATTTTGATCAGCAGAAAAAATAGTTTGAAATAGAAAAGGCACGTTGGATATGCTCAAAGAGTCAGCTTTATCCACAACTAGAAGAAATAAAAAGGCAAAAGAGGGGTTATCAGCACACAGATTTTGAGGAAGAGCGGCGTCAATGGATGATTGCGAGATGTGTGTTAAACCGTCACATTGAAGAATATGAGGGATGTGAGGCTCAGATGGGGGATGCCATCAACACTACCCAGATGTGGTTGCAAAATTGTGTCATGAGTATGGGGTAAGCTAGAGAGCAGGTACTTCAATTATTAGAAAAAAGAGCATATGTTCATAATGATCATCGTCGTCTAAGCAATGAGGGAGTTGGTCAACAAGCACGTGTCCTCGTTCCACAGTTGCCGACCATGTTTCAGAATTTGTACGAGACTTTAGGAGCAGTGGAGGCCAAGGGATGCAGACTATTGATGATATAAGCTTAAGCAAGAAGGATATTGAAGATTAATGTTTAGTGCAGTCCATTAGTTCTTAGTTTCATTTAATTATCGCATTTTTAATTTTGGAGACTTTTTATTATTATTATTATCAAAGGTAGTTCTATTCCAGTCATGTTTATGTTTAGAGTCAGTAGTGTCAGTTTGTATATATTTCCTTTTCTCTCAGTCTATATATATAAAAAAATGAAAAATATTTTAGTTTGTTTTATTTATTTCAAAAAAAAAATTGCTATTATTTCTCTTGAACAACGTAATGGTCTGATTCATGTGGCGTCATGATACGTAGGCAATCCCTATCGTATGCGATCATAGCTGTTAGTAATTTGAAGAAAAGAGAGAGAGAGAGAGAGAGAGAGAGAGAGAGAGAGCTGAATTCAAGAAAAATAAACCAACAAGCCGGGATGAAGCATGAAGCCTTTCAAAATCATTTTAGAAATGAAAATGGCATTTGGTGCATGGCATACAATGTGTGATTAATATTTGAAAAATGCCTAATTCTAACACATTTGTTGTTTGTCATTTTAAGAGAGATAAAGTTAAACAGAGGTGGTTAGTTTGTGGTTTAAACTGGCGACTCATCCTTACAACACGAGGTCAAAAGGAAAAGGTAGAATGGGAAACAATAGTGAGAATGAGTCGGATAATGATGATGTTCATGGACAATTGGTCGAACAAGGTTCGGGACTGGTTGAAGAAGTAAGAGTGTTGAAACAATAATTGGCAGATATGTACCAAGCTTGGGTGAATGGACATGCACTGCCCTCACTACTTATAAGGCTTTCGGATAATCTTCATAATGTGTCAGTTGCAAATCAAGTGCCTATCTCCATAGCAAGTAACCCATTGTACCAACCAGGATTCAGTCCGAGCATTAACCTTCCCACTATCCCCAGTACCTCTATTCCATGTCCTCCAATGGGACCCCTCAAAAATGACCCACATGTTGTACCACTTGTACCGACTTTCACTATTCCTCAACTGGCTCTCGCTCAAAAGCTCTACAATGATCCACAACTAAACGCTCGTGATTCCCAACATCATTCTCCAGAACTGACTTTCAAGGTTTCTGACTCATACAAGCACATTCCTCAGAATGTATTCCTAGTTGAGATTGAAAAGCCCGACAAGAATATGGAACAAGAGGAAATGACCAGAAAAATGAAGAGCTTGGAGCAATCGATGAGAAACATACAGGGTTTGGGAGGCCACAAGAGTGTTTCGTTCAATGATTTATGCATGTTCCCCCATGTTCATTTGCCACCCGTCTTCAAGACCCCTAAGTTTAATAAGTATAACGGGCATGGTGATCCTATTGCCCACTTGAAGAGATATTGTAACCAATTAAGGGAAGCAGTAGGCAAGGAAGAATTACTCCTGGCTTATTTTGGGGAAAGTTTGATAGGAATTGCTTCAGAGTGGTTCATAGATCAGGACATCTCTCACTGGCATGTTTGGAACGACATGGCTCAAGATTTTGTTCAATAATTTCAGTACAATATTGATATAGTGCCAGACCGCTCCTCTCTTGTCAACATAAAGAATAAATCAGCAGAAAGCTTCAGAGAATATGCAATCAAGTGGAGAGAGCAGGCTGTTAGGGTCAAACCACTGTGAGCACGTGATTTTTGCCCTACATGTGAATTACTCCCAAAGTTCAAAATAAAATAGTCTTGTATTGTAGTTTGATTTCGTGGATCTTGTGCGATCTTTGTTTGACGTTAGCACTTGTCCCTGTGCGTGTTTATTGATTAGGCCGATCGAGAATACGTATTACGAACATGTAGGAATTGATTGAGCATTCGCAAGAATTAATTGACCATAAGGTGCTTAAAATGAAATTTACAAAATTCGCATTCTTGTTCCTTGTCGTTAGGTGACTTTATTTAAATGTTAACGGTGTGAATATTAATTAACAAGCGTGAAATTTTATTTGTTTAAAGAGATTTTTATTTGAATGTGGCTAGTGAGGAAATGAAGCAAAGGGGCTAAAGTTGCAAGAAATCCAAGCCCAAAAGATGCCATCTGTGAGCTTTAGTCACACTCGATCTGGACCGTTGATTCTGTAAGATCGAACGGTCCAGCATATGCCATTATAGGTGTTAGATCTCATCCGTTGGCCCATTCTTAATCCAACGGTCGAGATCACACCAGCGTAACCCAAGGTGCCCGACCCAGCTAACCCGGACCAACCCAATTCCCCACTTAACCAGACGACGCCGTTAGTAATTAAGTAGTTGATCCCCGCCGTTGATCTCGTTTGATCAAACGGCCAGGATTAAATCCAGCACCTAGTATATAAACTCGAAATCACACCCCAGCCCCCCAAGCCAACCCCCTCTCTTCGTCTCTAAGCTTCAGAGACCGGCCCCCCCCCCCCCCCCCCACCGTCCCCGCCATACTCCGCCGCGCTCCACCTACCGGAAATCGCCTCACGGCGGTTCCCGTAGGCCAAACCTCCCCATTTTTATACCAAAGAACCCTCCCAACCTCCTCTTTCAATCCCCTAGCACGGTGTTTCTCGAATCAAACTCGAGTCTTCAATCGAAGATTCGAGTTCAAACTCGACCGACGCCAATGACCACCAAATTAACACCATAGCTTCCCCTTTACCCCCTCTATACGGATCTATAACCCTTGTATCTCGAATCATCCCTGAACGTCTCGAATCTTCGATCGAAGGTTCGAGTCAAAACCAAAACCAGGCCAAACCGCTCCAAACTCACCCCGAGCACTCCCATGACCTCCCTTATACACCTGCCACCTTTAGCCCGGCTCGAAACTGGCAATAAATGGTAAAGCCCCAAAAACGGCCGCATGGACCCTAATTTTAGAAAAAGGGATGAAATTGAGCGAAGATTGAGGTCTAATGGACCTTAATCTAGGTGTTCTCAACAGAGAACACCCCGATTAAGGCCCGTTGGGTTTCAATGTTTCAATTCCAAGATCAAATCGGGTGGACGGATTCTGCCTGAGGTATTTTCATTCCCTCATGTTTTCTGTTTGTTTTCCTTATTTGCGTGTTAGTTTCAGAATTTGTTCTTCTTTTTTCTAGCATTTTTCTGCTCTTCCCCAACAGACCTTTATTCCGGTCATTTCAATCTTTACCTGTTTTGTTTAAATTCAATGCTGTAATTGCTTTGTATGTCTAGTTTATTTAACGTCGGAAAATTAGTTAGCTTGTATGTTTGCTCATTCCTTGGTCTGCCCGTATGCAATTCATAAGTCCGTGGTTTATTGTTTGTTTGATTTTAGATTAGGGATTAATTGGATATAGCTGATAGGGTTTAATTAGTATTAGCCTTTTGTAATACCCTGCCCATAAGAGGGGCTAGTGGAACCTGCTGTACAACAGGGTATCCCACTAGTTTCCTGCAATCAGTATTTTTAATATTAGAGTCCATACATGGACACTTAGTAGTGGGGGTTCAGGGAACCTAATGGGTTGGACAGAAGAAGGATGGGCAGGGGTCTGTTTTGAAGATTCTGGGTGTTCCTAGGGGGTGTTTTGATTATAAATAGAGGTAAAGACACACAATCAAAAAAGAGGAGAGAGATACGAGGAATACACTGAAAACATAAGTTCAAGGGAGGGTAGAGTTAAAAAGGGAAAACCAGTCTGTGTATGGGAGAGGGAGTTCATTGGAAGTTCTAAGTCTCTTCCGTTGATTGTTTGAAGATCAGAAAACTAGTGTTCTCTTATACCTGTGCTTGATTTGGTCTTGCTGGGATTTCAAGTGATTCTTCCTGGGTGTGCTATTAGATTCCCGGTTACTGTTTCATTGGGTTTGGTTGGATTTTGCACTGATTTTTTGCACCTGTCTATGGATTGTTCGTTCTGCTGGTCATTGGTTTTTAACTGGGTGTTGTTGAGTATTGCTGTTGAGTGTATACTACTGCTGCTATAGCTGAACTGCCTGTTGAGTCAAATCCTGTTGCTGTGCTTATTAAATCTAAATAGATCTGCTCAAACTTCAGGTACACATCCCTTTATAAATGTAAACTCTATTGGAAGGAAATAAAGCTGGAACCTACGAGTTTTGTTCGTATAATATTGTATTAGACTTTTGAATCAACTATGTGGTAGTATTAATCATAAGTTGATTAGTAATAAACTTTGGATGAAATGTATAATTGGACTGTTATCTCTTAACTGCTAGTAATATATTTGAACTGTTATCAAGATTTCGAGTTACTAGCATGAAGTCAATTACATATTCATAGGTTAAAATAGTTATTAGTTGAATCATGTGAAGTGTGTATGTCACGACCCAAACCCTGGTCGTGATGGCGCCCAACACAATGCTAGGCAAGCCCGACCATATTATCCATTAAACCAGCCAGTTATTAATCAAGTT
The DNA here is from genome assembly GCA_032618575.1 of Nicotiana noctiflora. Lineage (NCBI taxonomy): Eukaryota > Viridiplantae > Streptophyta > Magnoliopsida > Solanales > Solanaceae > Nicotiana > Nicotiana noctiflora. Next base: position 42,323 of record JASVEL010008192.1, on the reverse strand, counting down.
AAACTTAAACAGTAAAAAGATCATATCAGGTGATAAGCGAAAGATAAATCATACAAAGTACGGTCCCAACCATATCGTGGTGTCACGAGACTAAGCCTCTACAGAATAGCATCCTAATACAAACAAGTCTAGGCAAATAGGAAATCAACAAGATGATAAAGAAGGAGAAACAGGCTCTGCGGACGCTGGCAGCTACCTCGAAGTCTCCGCAAGAAGTAGATGTGAGCAGGCAGCAACAATGTCTCAACCGTTCTCGGGTACCTGTGAATCTGCACAAAAAGTGCAGGGGAGTGGGGTGAGTATATTTCAACTCAGTGAGTAGCAATAATAAGTAATAACTGAAAGTAAGAACTCCTGTACTATCACTTAGCAGTTCTAAGGCAACCCTCACAGGTACGTCATCACTATGGTAATACTCTAATCTCCAAACCACATTTATCTCTACAAGATTCCCCGCTGATCCATCCCTCACTCGTACCCCTACGGTGTACGGCCATCTCAATATATATATAAAGACACATACCTATGTCTATAATGTATAAGTATTTAAGTAGGTAGTAGGATATGAATAAGTTTAATGCTGCGGCGTGCAGCCCGCTCCAATACTAGTAGGATATGAATAAGTTTAATGCTGCGGTGTGCAGCCCGCTCCAATATATATACCGCTGCGGCGCGCAGCCTGCTCCATTTAACGTCGACGGCGCTCACTAGGAACGTCGACAGACTTCGGAGGGGCTCCCTAGGCCCAAGTGCTATGATACTGCGGTGTGCAGCCCGATCCATACATATACACTGCGGCGTGCAGTCCGATCCAATATATATCTATACATATATAACTATACTGCTACGGCGTGTAGCCCGATCCCATGATATACACCAGCGCTCACTGAGAATGTGTGCAGACTCAGACTCCGAAGGGGCTCCTACAGCCCAAGCGCAATAATACTGCGGCGTGCAGTCCGTCCCACATGCATATTACATGTATATTACTGCGGCGTGCAGTCCGATCCAATATATATACTGCTGCGGCGTGCAGCCCGATCCAATATAGGTATATATATATATATAATACCTCATAATGGGTCCTCGACCCTATCCCAGTCAATATGTACTTGGCCTTTCAGGCCCACTCAGCTAGAACAGGGAATTCCACCCTAGATAATCTCTCACAATGTACACATCTAGTACGGACTCATATTATGCTATACAGCTACAGCTACGGCTGAGTGTATGTTTCCAACATGATATAAGGGTCACCTAGCTCTATAGTTTCCCTAATGCTCTACAGATCGGCACAAGGCCCCAAACATGGCTATTAGCCCAATTGTACAGTTATAATCTCATTAGCAGTCATACAACACAGTATTCTATTAGCCGGGAAGGACCAAGTCCAAGTCCCCAATCACAATGTCACCACACTCGTCTCAAGACGTGTGTCTCATCTCAACATAGCACTGTGAAGTGCTAGTACGGGGTTTCAAACCCTCGGTACATTATTTACTATCACCACTCACCTCGAACCGGTAGAAGCTTCAATCCGCCTTGCGCTTGCCTCGCAAATCAATCTCCTCGGGTGCGAAATCTGCTCAAAATCATAGAGAATGCATCAATATATGCTAATTTTCACGCAATTCATTCGAAATAACCCAAATTATATCAAAACCCACAAGTTGTCAAAACCCGACTTTTGGTGCGCTTCTCGAAAAATTATAAAAGTTACATATTCGGAACCCTCGTCTCATTACGAGTCTAGGCATATCAAATTTACCAAATTCGGACTCCATTTGCCCACTCAAATCGGCAATTTACCAAAACCCTGGCTTAGGCTAAATTTCCCCACAATTTGATCCAATTTTCGTGAATTAATGGAGGATTTCATGATAAAAATGCGTAAAGGAACCATAAAACTCACCTCCGATGATCTCCTAGCAATAACTCGCCCAAATCGCCCAATTCGCCTCCAAGAACCGAGCCCCAAATGTTTTGCAACTTATGAAATTTTAACCCTTCTGTTATTTTCAACACAGGCCCGATTTCCACTTTTGCGGACAAAAATCCACCTCTGCGAGGCCGCCTCTGCGACCAAATGGTCGCTTCTGCGAGATCACACCAAATCGCCCAGTTCCGCCTCTACGGATGGTTCTCGCACCTGCGAGACCGCTTCTGCGGATACTCCTCCGCTTCCGCGATCTCCCCCAGTTGCCCGCCTTCGGCTTCTGCGACCCACGACTCGCAGAAGCGATTCCGCTTCTGCGACTGACATTCGCTCCTACGGAACCTCCTCGCCAAACCCATTTTCGCTTCTACGATGAAATCTCCGCTTCTGCGGTCCCGCTCCTGCGGTTCCCAATCCGCAGGAGCGAAAATGCTGCTGCAATTCATGACAGCAGCTCCCAAACTCCAATTTCCTCCCGTTCAACCTCCCGAAACCACCCCGGGCCCCGGGACCCCAACGAAAGCCACAAACATACTCCATAGCACCATAATAACTTGCTCCAAGCATAATAACACCATCTTAAACATCAAAATCATCAATTACACACGGATTCAAGCCTAAGTTTCCTTCAAAACTTTCGAAACTAGCATTCGATCAAAAACTCGACCAAACGACCTCCGAATGACCTGAAATTTTGCAGGCACATCCAAAATCACCTAATGGAGCTACTGCAACCGTCGAAATTCCATTCCGACTCCCTGATCAAAATCTCACCTATCGATCGGGTTTCGCCAAAATTCAACCTTAGCCAATTCAAGCCTATTTCTACATCGGGCCTCCAAATTCAATTCCGATCGCTCCCCTAAGTCACAAATCACCTCCTGGAACTAACCAAATCATCAGAATCCGATTCCGAGCCCTCTAACCTAATAGTCAACTCCGGGTTGACTTTCCTTATTCAAGTTTCCTTCAAAAAGGCTATATGCCTCATTTCCAATCCAATTCACTCCTAACTTCCCCGATAGACTCTAACACTGATATAAAAGCATGAATTATGTAATTACAACATAACGGGGTGGTAATTCCCGTGACGACAGGCCGGGTCGTCACATTCTCCCCCTCTTAAGCAAACGCTCATCCTCGAGTGGGTCAAGAAACATAAGAATAAGTAGAACCGGGATCAAATAATACTGAGGCATCTCTGTGGCAGACTGAAATAATACCTATAATGACGGCATCAGAAGCAACAGCCTCAGATCGGCCCTGAAAAGCATAGCATCTAGCCTGTCCGCCTGATTGGCCTCCCCCTCGAGAGCGACCCCTAGCTGTCTGACCCTCACCCCTAGCTGGCGGGGCGGGTGCTGAAGTAGAAGGACCAGATGACGAGGGCTGCCCCCTCTGCTGATAAGATCTGGAAACAAGACGGGGACACTCCCTACGGTGGTGCCCAAACTCTCCGCACTCGTAGCAACTCCCCGATGCTGGGGACTGAGACTGATAAGGACCTCTGGCGCTGGAGTGGCCGGCTGATGAACTAGGCCGAGATGAACCCCGAGCGGATGGGGCCGGTGAAGAACTACGAACTAGCATGGCACCGAGAGATGGGCGGCTGCGGTGCGAACCACGATAACCTTGTCTAGGAGACCATCCGCGACGATCCGAGCGACCCGACCGCGAAGACCTGAAAGAGCGACCTCGGCTCTGCTGACTCTGGCCTCTGGTCTGAGTGCCACTGGAACTAGCTGCTCCCCGAGGCCTCTTGGCCTCCCTCTCATCCCGCTCCCTACGACGATCAGTCTCTATGTCGCGAGCAATATCCACAGCATCCTCAAATGTACGACTCAAAACCCTCTCCCGAGTCATCAGAATACGAATGGGATAAATAAGGCCGTCCACGAAGCGCCCAATCCTCTCTCTGTCGGAATGAACCAACCACGGTGCATATCTGGACAACTCTATAAACCTGATCTCATACTCTCACACTGACATGTCCCCCTGACGGAGACCCTCAAACTGCCTACGCATCTCCTCTCTCTGAGATCGAGGCACCCATTTCTCCAAAAACATAGTGGAGAACTCCGGCCATGATAGTGGTGCTGCTCCTGCTGGCCTGCGGCGCTCATAAGCCTCCCACCAAGCGAAGGCTGGTCCCTGAAACTGAAAGGTAGTGAAAGATACCCCACTGGACTCCAATATCCCTGCCGTACGAAGCATCCGACGGCACTTATCCGGAAAACCTTGGGCGTCCTCGCCCGGAGCACCAGTGAACACTGGAGGAGATAACCTGGTGAACCTCTCGAGATGACGCTGCTCATCGTCTGTCATAGCTGGGACCCTGTCCCCCTGAACCTGATCTGCTGGCTGAACCGGTTCCACAGGCTGAACTGGAGGAGCCTCTAGTGTCTGTAGGCCCTGACTGTTTTGGAGTGCGAGCTGCAGGGGTCTGGTGACCACCTCCGGTCTGGGATGTAGCTGTTGCAGTGGAGGCTAAAACTACCTGAGCCAGTCTAGTGAAAACTGTTAATATCTGAGCTAGGGTCTCCTGAACACCCGGAATCATAATAGGCACAAGTGGTGCCTGAACAGGAGCTGTTGGGACCTCTGCAACTGGAGGCTGATCTAGGATGGGGATAGCTGGTGGGTCAACTGGTACTTCCCCAGCTGCTCTACCCCTACCACGACCACGGCCGCATCCACGGCGTCTAGTAGGTGGAAATAGTGGTCGTCAGCCTCGAGAGAATAGAATGTCAAAGTTCAGTTCAAGTCAAAAGTAATCGCACGACAAGAATTTCCAAGAATTGAAACTTTTCCTAAAAAGGTTTGCAGCCTCCCGAGGATAAGTACGGGCGTCCCCGCACCGATCCACGAGACTCTACCAACCGGCTCATGACTCGCGAGACCTGTTAACCTATGCTCTGATACCAACTTGTCACGACCCAAACCCTGGTCGTGATGGCGCCCAACACAATGCTAGGCAAGCCCGACCATATTATCCATTAAACCAGCCAGTTATTAATCAAGTTAAACTTAAACAGTAAAAAGATCATATCAGGTGATAAGCGAAAGATAAATCATACAAAGTACGGTCCCAACCATATCGTGGTGTCACGAGACTGAGCCTCTACAGAATAGCATCCTAATACAGCCAAGTCTAGGCAAATAGGAAATCAACAAGATGATAAAGAAGGAGAAACAGGCTCTGCGGACGCTGGCGGCTACCTCGTAGTCTCCGCAAGAAGTAGATGTGAGCAAGCAGCAACAATGTCTCAACCGCTCTCGGGTACTTGTGAATCTGCACAAAAAGTGCAGGGGAGTGGGGTGAGTATATTTCAACTCAGTGAGTAGCAATAATAAGTAATAACTGAAAGTAGGAACTCATGTACTATCACTTAGCAGTTCTAAGGCAACCCTCACAGGTACATCATCACTATGGTAATACTCTAATCTCCAAACCACATTTATATCTACAAGATTCCCCGCTGATCCATCCCTCACTCGTACCCCTACGGTGTACGGCCATCTCAATATATATATAAAGACACATACCTATGTCTATAATGTATAAGTATTTAAGTAGGTAGTAGGATATGAATAAGTTTAATGTTGCGGCGTGCAGCCCGCTCCAATACTAGTAGGATATGAATAAGTTTAATGCTGCGGTGTGCAGCCCGCTCCAATACATATACCGCTGCGGCGCGCAGCCCGCTCCATTTAACGTCGACGGCGCTCACTGGGGGTGTATACAGACTTCGAAAGGGCTCCCTAGGCCCAAGCACTATTATACTGCGGCGTGCAGCCCGATCCACACATGTATTACTGCGGCGTGCAGTCCGATCCAATATTTATATGTATATATATTTATACTGCTGCGGCGCGCAGCCCGATCCCATAATATACACCAGTGCTCACTGAGAATGTGTGCAGACTCAAACTCCGAAGGGGCTCCTACAGCCCAAGCGCAATAATACTGCGGCGTGCAGTCCGTCCCACATGCATATTACATGTATATTACTGCGGCGTGCAGTCCGATCCAATATATATACTGCTGCGGCGTGCGGCCCGATCCAATATAGGTATATATATATAATACCTCATAATGGGTCCTTGACCCTTTCCCCAGTCAATATGTACTTGGCCTTTCAGGCCCAATCAGCTAGAACAGGGAATTCCACCCTAGATAATCTCTCACAAATTACACATCTAGTACGGACTCATATTATGCTATACAGCTACAGCTACGGCTGAGTGTATGTTTCCAACATGATATAAGGGTCACCTAGCTCTATAGTTTCCCTAATGCTCTACAGATCGGCACAAGGCCCCAAACATGGCTATTAGCCCAATTGTACAGTTATAATCTCATTAGCAGTCATACAACACAGTATTCTATTAGCCGGGAAGGGCCAAGTCCAAGTCCCCAATCACAATGTCACCACACTCGTCTCAAGACGTGTGTCTCATCTCAACATAGCACTGTGAAGTGCTAGTACGGGGTTTCAAACCCTCAGTACATTATTTACTATCACCACTCACCTCGAACTGGTAGAAGCTTCAATCCGCCTTGTACTTGCCTCGCAAATCAATCTCCTCAGGTGCCAAATCTGCTCAAAATCATAGAGAATGCATCAATATATGCTAATTTTCTCGCAATTCATTCGAAATAACCCAAATTATATCAAAACCCACAAGTTGTCAAAACCCGACTTTTGGTGCGCTTCTCGAAAAATTATAAAAGTTACATATTCGGAACCCTCGTCTCATTACGAATCTAGGCATATCAAATTTACCAAATTCGGACTCCATTTGCCCACTCAAATTGGCAATTTACCAAAACCCTGGCTTAGGCTAAATTTCCCCACAATTTGATCCAATTTTCATGAATTAATGGAGGATTTCATGATAAAAATGCGTAAAGGAACCATAAAACTCACCACCGATGATCTCCTAGCAATAACTCGCCCAAATCGCCCAATTCGCCTCCAAGAACCGAGCCCCAAATGTTTTGCAACTTATGAAATTTTAACCCTTCTCTTATTTTCAATACAGGCCCGATTTCCACTTTTGCGGACAAAAATCCACCTCTGTGAGGCCGCCTCTGCGACCAAATGGTCGCTTTTGCGAGATCACACCAAATCACCCAGTTCCGCCTCTACGGCTGGTTCTCGCACCTGCGAGACCGCTTCTGCGGATAGTCCTCCGCTTCCGCGATCTCCCCCAGTTGCCCGCCTTCCGCTTCTGCGACCCACGACTCGCAGAAGCGATTCCGCTTCTGCGACTGACATCCGCTCCTGCGGAACCACCTCGCCAAACCCATTTTCACTTCTACGATGAAATCTCCGCTTCTGCGGTCCCGCTCCTGCGGTTCCCAATCCGCAGGAGCGAAAATGCTGCTGCAATTCATGACAGCAGCTCCCAAACTCCAATTTCCTCCCGTTCAACCTCCCGAAACCACCCCCCGGGCCCCCGGGACCCCAACGAAAGCCACAAACATACTCCATAGCACCATAAGAACTTGCTCCAAGCATAATAACACCATCTTAAACATCAAAATCATAAATTACACACGGATTCAAGCCTAAGTTTCCTTCAAAACTTCCGAAACTAGCATTCGATCAAAAACTCGACCAAACGACCTCCGAATGACCTGAAATTTTGCAGGCACATCCAGAATCACCTAACGGAGCTACTTCAACCGTCGGAATTCCATTCCGACTCCCTGATCAAAATCTCACCTATCGATCGGGTTTCGCCAAAATTCAACCTTAGCCAATTCAAGCCTATTTCTACACGGGCCTCCAAATTCAATTCCGATCGCTCCCCTAAGTCACAAATCACCTTCCGGAACTAACCGAATCATCAGAATCCGATTCCAAGCCCTCTAACCTAATAGTCGGGTCGTCACAGTGTAGTTATTGAAATTTTATTTGACTTTTCACATGAATTAAATATTTTCTCAGTTATGTAACGATAGAAACAGGTTCAAAATATAGTCATTAATATCAATATCTAATCTTAATTAATATTATGGTTCTAAACAAAATCATTGATAGTAATTTTCATTAATTAATTCAGAAATCTAAGTTTGAATATTGTAATCACTGAAATGTCGAAATGTATGCTTGTGAATGTTAATTTGAATTAACTTCTAAGACACTGACGTGTTTGTTAAAAGTGATCCAAGCCTTTAATGTAATTTTCAAATCATTATAGAATTTAGGAGGTTCATAAACAGATTTTTTTTTAAAAAAAAAAGAAAAGAAAAACCATTTGCTGCATTGATAATCATCAAAAGGACGTTAAAAGTTAAAAATAAGGACTTCAGCAATCAATTAGACTTTGTTGAGTTAGATTCATAATAAAAATAATTATCGGTATTAGCCTATTAAGACTGAAGTTAGAGCTATTAAATGTGGGTTTGGGAAATTGGGCGATGCATTTTTGCCCAGTTTATAGCTGGCCTGTAAGCGCCTATTTGGACTCTATAATCGAGGCCCGGGTTGTTTGAAATAATAATTCACGGACTCTAATTTAGAAGAAAAAGATATAGTTAATTAATAAAGACTCGCTCTTTTAAAATTATGGGAAAACCTAGTAGAGAATTGAAGTTGCTTTAAGGTGACCTTTTAATAGAAATGAGATGAGCTGAGCCTCGCCACATCGAATACAAGATTGTGGGGCCTTCAATCAATTGGTATAAAAATTCTAGACTCGGAAGGACCGTTTAGCAAATTTCACGGTCTTTCCCACAGTTAACAACATGATAGACTCTTTAGGCAAGCCTTTAATAAAATTACTTTCCTAAATACGGGTGCGCATTTATGTGACCCAAATCTTATTCTCGGCGAAAATAAAATACATTAAAGTCACAGGCGCACTGGTTGCGGTGTGACTCGAAATGTGTTTTCGTGACGTTGCAATTATTCTTCTATAATTAAAAAGCGGAACATTAAAAGCACGTAATTAAAATATATAAAGAAATCAGATGAAAACAAAAATAGCAGTTGAGCGACCATGCTAAAAGCACGGAATCTGGGAGTGCCTAACACCTTCTCCCGGGTTAACAGAATTCCTTATCCAGATTTCTAGTTTCGCAGACTATAATACGGAGTCATAAATTTCCTCGGTTCGGGATTAAACCGGTGACTTGGGACACCATTATTTTCCCAAGTGGCGATTCTGAATAATTAAATAAATGGATCCCGTTCCGACCGTCCTTTAAATGGAAAAACTCCTTCACCGATTATTATTATATTCCTTCTCGGGGTGTAGTAATAAATAGTAGCACATTTAATATATGTGTGAAAAAGGAGGTGTGACAGCTCTAGCGACTCTGCTGGGGACTAAACCTCTGAACTTCGGTTCAGGGTTTAAGAATTCGAGCTCAGTTAAATTGTTGTTTTTGTCAATATCTGATTTTATTATATGTTTGATTAATGTGCTATATGTTTACCGCTTTGATATTATCTGAGCTGTATATACAAACTGTGCCGAGTCCCTTCTTTTTCTCACCCCCGGAGATGTGCTCACTGGTTGAGACTCCCTATTCTGTTAGAGTCATACCCCGAAATAATAAAGAGGCTCGGAAAGTTTCTAAGCCGGCTGGCCTTTTGGTTCCCGGAAAGGAGCTCCTTCCTCAGCCCGAGTTGTCCGCTTGGGTACACAGTCTAGATCACATACCGAGGTTTTGAGCTTAGAATAACATAACTTCATGCCGGATCCCTAGTAGGAAACGCTTACTTGCATCATGTTGCATTTGACTTAGGGGACTCAACACAGGGGTTGGGTCCGTCTAGGACAGGCAACCTGAAATGAAAAGACCATTCTGCTACACCATAATTGTTTTAAGCATTTATTTGAACTTGCATGCTGACCGGCTTTTAAACACTGAAAAAAAAACGAAAAAAAGAGGGAAATAGTGTAGAGAAATAGATACTTATTTTCAGAAAATATACAAATGTGTTTTGCCAACAAATTGATCAATTTCGTTTTCAAAATAGTTTGCTTTATTTTGTCAAACAAAAAGAAAATGTGTGCGATTTTGTTTCCAAAAAATAGTTTTTTTGTCGGTCAATCAAAGAAAAAAATATAGTTTGTTTTGTTGGACCGAACTACGCGTTACAGATTCTCCCCATTAGGTGGGATACGTAGGCAACCCTCATCGGGTCCAACCACCCCTTCAAAAAATTAAAAAAAATGTGTCGAAGTTTTAGTTTTCAATAAAATCAAAGTAACGCTATTTTTGAAAATAGCTGAATGTTCCGAAAGGACACCGGAAGGCTGTTTTTGCAAAAATGGCCACTTTGAAGTCTTTTCTTTTTCTTTTTGAATAATAGCCTTGAAATATTCCATGTGGAAATGTTGAAAGGCCGTAGCCTCAAAATAAAGTTTGGGTTACCACCCCTTCAAAAATTAAAAAAAAATGTCGAAGTTTTAGTTTTCAATAAAATCAAAGTAACGCTGTTTTTGAAAATAGCCGAATGTTCCGAAAGGACACCGGAAGGCTATTTTTGCAAAAATGGCCACTTTGAAGTCTTTTTCTTCTTGAATAATAGCCTTGAAATATTCCATGTAGAAATGTTGAAAGGCCGTAGCCTCAAAATAAAGTTTGGGTTACCACCCCTTAAAAAAAAATTTTAAAAAAATGTGTGTTTAATTTTGTCAATAAAATCGAAGTGATGCCGTTTTTTGAAAATAGTCGAATGTTCCGAAAGGACGCCGGAATGCTGTTTTTGCAAAAATAGCCGCTTTGAGTCATTTTAGATAATTTACGAGCATAGCCTTGAAATATTCCGTGTGGAAATGTTGCAAGGCCATAGCCGCAAAATCAAGTTCGAATTCATACCCCTTTTGCAAAAATAACCAAAAAAATGTGTCAAAGTTTTTTTATTATAAATAAATCGGGTGATGCTATTCTTGTTTAAAATAAGCCGATGTTCCCCAAAAGGACGCCAGAAGGCTATTTTTGCAAGAATAGCCACTTTGAGTCTTTGTAAATAATTTTTGGGCACAGCCTTGAAATATTCCCTCGTGGAAATATTAAAAGGCTGTATCCGCAAAATTAAGGTTGAGTCATCACTCAACTTTGCAAAAAAAAAATATATATATATGGTTTTGCTGAAATGGCCACATTTGGCAGTTAAACTTTCTCAGTCTTGTGTTGGCCTGTGTCGGTGCTGAACGATGCCCCATGGGCCCTAAGATGAAAAATTTTGAATTTGTAGTCTCCTAAATAAAATTTTGCAAAAATAGCCGTTTTGTTAAATAAGCCATTACATGGCCAATTTTGTAAAAATAGTCAATTGACATTAGAAACTTCTCAGTCTTGTGTTGGCTTATGGTGATGCCGAACAATGCCCCCATGAGTCACATGAGGAAAATTATTTTCAAGTTTATCTTTTTTTTAAATAAATTTTTCAAAAATAGCCATTTTTGCCAAATAAGCCATTACATGGCTAATTTTGTAGAAATAGTCATAATTGGCACTAAAAATATTCTTATTCTTGTAGAAATCTCTGGCACAAGGTGTGAAAGTTTTTCATCAGAGTTTGTAGTTGGAGTCGGCTTTTACAATTTTTCTTCAAAAAAGAAAAAAATCACTTTATTTCTTGCATTAATTTGCAAGAACTACGCTCGGTCTGATTCATGCGGGGTCATGATACGTAGGCAATCCACATAGGATTCGACCATGTCCATAACAAAAAAAAATGAAAAATTGCAAAAGAAAAAAAAAGAAAAAAAAAAGGGAAAAGATGAGAAAAAGAGAAAAATAGAAAAAAATAATAACAACAATTAAGAAAATAAAGGAAAGTTTAGGAAGCACAGATATGAGAAGCTGGACGACGCCTATGCATGATAGAAATGTTTAACTGTCTAGGTTCATTGCATCCCTAATGTGCGTTTACCTGTGTGTCAAATGTCCTAACGCTAACGCGATGACTTCGCTTTGTTGTGTCCATATACAGAGAGGTGGTTGGTTGTGGTTCTAAAATAACTCTTCCCTGTAACACAAAGTCAGAGGATAATGGCAGAGGATCTCAAGACTGAGTGGGTTGATACCGATACCCGACAACAGCTGGTTGAACGGAACCACGGGTTAGTAGAAGAAGCCAAAATATTGAAACAACATGTGGCCGATATGTATCGGGCATGGATGGATGGAAAAGCACCACCCCCTCCACCACCTAGCTTTCTGGACTCTGTCCTTACCCGTACAATGAACCCGATGCCAGATGATCCCCCACACTCTCCATATATACCCGCCTATCACAACTTATCCAGCCGCTCAATTAGCTCAACTACTCGTCTTCCAGCTATGTTTTCCCAATGCTACTCCCGTCCCCAACACCACTACTCTCCCCGAGACACCCAAAATCGTACTTCACCTTCCAGGTACCCAGCTCCACAAAAAGCCTACCAACCCCCACGAACATACCGGAAAACCCCTGGGTCAGGTTTCAGGCCAAATAAGGCATTTAGGGAGGAGAGGTTGCTGAAGCGAGAAAAGGCGCTCACCCCTATCGGAGAATCCTATGCAAATCTATTTGAAAAGTTAAAACATGTCGGCCTGATTACATCGCTCCCCGGATATATTCCCGATCCACGTGCAAGAAACTTCGATCTTACTGCACGATGTGCATACCATTACAATGTCAGAGGGCACGATATTGAGAGTTGTCGTACCTTGAAAAAGGAAATAGAAAGAATGATTCAAAAAGGATGGTTAATTGTGATCAATGACGATGACAGGGAGCACACGAATCCTCTGGGGGGTATATTGACTAAAGCTAAAAATGTTGAAGCAGATGGAAGCCTCAGCAATATTGATGCAGAACATAGTGGCTAAAATGTTGTGCTTGGTAGTTGGAAAGACACTCCGTCTTTGGGTCAGCTAGATGGAGTTTTGGTGGTTCATTTTCGTTGACATTTCTGTTGTCCGAGTTATTTCAAGATTGTGATTCTGATTTTGTCTTGGGGTCAAACCCTCTTGTCCTTCCATTTTTGTCCTAGCAGTTTGTTTTGGTCTTGCCCAGTTTTGTTTCAGGGTTGTACTCTAGTTTGTTATGCTTGTTTTGTCATGGAACCATTTCGTCATTAGTTTAATGAAGCTTTCGGTCTTTTGTTACTTCCGGTCATCTTATTTGTTTAGTTCTTTTTACCCTTTAGATTTGTCTTGTGTTCAAACGCCGAATCTAGTGACATGACATGCGCACACATAATTGTGGCTTAATTCTAAAAGTTAATCATGAAGCAATTGGAAGATAATAGGGTCATTTAAAGGAAATGAAAACAATTTGAGATTATTGGATCCCGAGTCATGTGAAACCGGGGTAATTAAAAAGGAAACAGCCAAAGGCAAGCTGGCCAAATCAACGTGGGGTGGTTCATAATAATGAAAATGAGAGTGTTGTCCAACTGTGCTTTAAAGATATGACGAATGTTAATCATGTTGTTTGTACCTGGTATGTTTTGAAGATTGGAATGACGAAGGCATTTTGTTCTGCTACCCAAACACTTTATCCTTCATTAACCCTTCGAGCCTTATTTTGATTTCTTTCATACCCCTCATTCGGAATCGGTACCAAAATTAGAAACACAAATGGGGAAGATAAAGAAAGAAAAGAGAAAAACAAAAACAACCAAAAAGTAACGAAAGAGAAAAAAAATGAAAAATAATGAAAAGAAAAATGAGGAATTGGGAACTACGTTTGACCTGATTCCTTAAAGAGGATACGTAGGCGCTTCGCAGCTCGGTCATAGTGTAAATAAAGAAATAAAAATCCCCAAGTAAAAAACTGGGGCAAAGAAAATTGTGTTGATTATAAATAAATTTAGGTCCGAAGGTTGTAAATTTTGAACCCAAAATTTATTTTGTTTTGAGCCTTCAATACCCTTTCTTTCTAGCCCTATCCAAATCCCACATTACGGTCCAAAGAAAGACCTTCCGATCAGTCTTCAAAAGATGCCACGTCAGGCGAGTGAGAGAGTCCTATCAGAATATAACACGCTGATTCTCAACAGAAAAGACTCTGATTCCCAGCAGAAAGGAAATACGAGAGAGTCTTAGTAGTGACACCCCAATACCCAGCTAAAAGTAATACAAATGAGAGGGTCTTACCGGTGAAAACCTTCACAGGCACCATAAGGCGACGAAAGCTGAGAGAAAATCAAAATGAGAGAGGCTTGAAAGTGAAAACCCTTTGGGCACTGCAAGTCGAATAAAGGTGATAATCAGATGGAAATCACAAGACAGAAATTGTGAAAGGCGATTAACGATGGAGGATAGGCTATATGTGCATGTCATGTCCATTAGAGTTGGTATCCACGTTTGATAGGTTTACTTTATAATTTTTCTTTTTAGAGAGTCATCTTCCTTTTTGTCTTTTATTCTGTTTCCTTTTATCTTTCTCCTTTTTATCGAAAATTCCCCAATAGAGTCTGTTTGCAAGAAATGACTGCAAAATTTTCCATCAGTTTTCCAATTATGCAAGACGGGATGTGATTGGTACACCCAAGTGGTATAACTCAAGAGGGATCAGGTGCAAGGCCAAGGTTAATGAGACTCAAAGGTCGGGAAATGCCCATTCCTTAGATATCATGCAAAAGAAGGGGAGATATCCCCAGCAGAAAGGTATTTCCAGTGACAAGGGTGAACAAAGAGAATGGTTCACCAGTAAAACATGCAAGGTCTTCACGCAGGGTCACTATCATAGGAATTCGGGTGGTCGCGATACCAGTGGAAAACCACGTGGAGAAGCTCGTGAATAAAGAGTCGTCAAGGAAGGCGGGGAAGCAAGAAGGAAGAAAACTATCCCCGGCATGAATATCATCAAATAATAACATCCCCAGCAAGTTCTGATAATGAAACGCAGAGCAGGGAAAGAGGAGGAGAACCATCCCCAGCAGGAGCACCGCAACCAGCCACCACATTTTAAAACTAACCAGTTTTTCTTTGATTTGAAACGGGAAAAAGAGGGGTTGTTGGCAGAAAAGCATGCCACGAAGAAGATTCTCAAACTGGGGCAGAAAATTTTCTCCCGTTGTGAAAATTTTCTCGAAACCAAATACCCGGTTGGGGAAAAGAAGCCAGATAATGCAAGGAAATGATCTTTGAACCCGGTTATCCCCAGCAACTTTGAAAGAAAGAAAACAACAAGCTGTGACTATACCCCCAGCAGACAGGACAAAATGAGGAAACTTGTATTTAGAAAGGCAAGAGGTCGGTATCATCCCTAACAGTTCTCGGAAAAATTAAACACTAATTTCGAGATTTTCCCCGGCAACATTATATCCTACAGGTTTTTCAAGGGAGCAAAACGCAAGTCCCGAAGAGGGTTTGGAAAGAGGCAAAAGGAAAAGGGACCTCCCGACAGTGTAATCCCCAGCTGATGACATTTCAATCCCCAGCGATCTCGGGAGAGAATAAAGGTTTTTGAAGGAAGTAGAAAAGGAGGAAATAAAGAGGATTTCCCCGGCAGGTAAGTAAACAATTCCAAAGATGTCCCCCGCAGTCAAGGGAAAGACAACACAACTCAGGAGGAAAGCAATTCCGAAACAAGATGGCAATTATTCGATCTATACATTTCAAAGATGTTGAAGTCAGGAGCCCGCCCGAAGAGAGGAATGGCAATTGATTTTTAAAGTTGATGATTGAAGTCAGGAGCCCGCCTGAAGAGAGGAATGGCATTTTATTTTCTAAGTTGATGTTGAAGTCAGGAGCCCGCCTGAAGAGAGGAATGGCGATTTATATTTGTTAAAGTCAGGAGCCCGCCTGAAGAGAGGAGTGGCATTTTATTTTCTAAGTTGATGTTGAAGTCAGGAGCCCGCCTGAAGAGAGGAATGGCAATTTGTTTTCAAAGTTGATGATTGAAGTCAGGAGCCCGCCTGAAGAGAGGAATGGCATTTTATATTCTAAGTTGATGTTGAAGTCAGGAGCCCGCTTGAAGAGAGGAATGGTGATTTATTGTTGTTAAAGTCAGGAGCCCGCCTGAAGAGAGGAATGGCGATTTATTTTCAAAGTTGATGATTGAAGTCAGGAGCCCGCCTGAAAAGAGGAATGGCATTTTATTTTCTAAGTTGATGTTGAAGTCAGGAGCCCGCCTGAAGAGAAGAATGGAGATTTATTGTTGTTAAAGTCAGGAGCCCGCCTGAAAAGAGGAGTGGCGATCTATTTTCAAAGTTGATGTTGAAGTCAGGAGCCCGCCTGAAGAGAGGAATGGCGATTTATTGTTGTTAAAGTCAGGAGCCCGCCTGAAGAGAGGAATGGCGATTTGTTTTCAAAAAGATGTTGTTGAAGTTAGGAGCCCGCCTGAAGAGAGGAATGGCGATTTATTTTCAAAATGATGTTGTTGAAGTCAGGAGCCCACCTGAAGAGAGGAATGGCTATTTATTTTCTAAGATGTTGTTGAAGTCAGGAGCCCGCCTGAAGAGAGGAATGGCGATTTATTTTCAAAAGATGTTGTTGAAGTCGGGAGCCCGCCTGAAGAGAGGAATGGCGATTTATTTTATAAGTTGATGTTGAAGTCAGGAGCCCGCCTGAAGAGAGGAATGGCGATTTATTGAAGTCAGGAGCCCGCCTGAAGAGAGGAATGGCGAGTTATTTTCAAAAGATGATGTTGAAGTCAGGAGCCCGCCTGAAGAGAGGAATGGCGAGTTATTTTCAAAAAGTGTTGTTGAAGTCAGGAGCCCGCCTGAAGAGAGGAATGGCGTTTTATTTTCAAAAGATGATGTCGAAGTCAGGAGCCCGCCTGAAGAGAGGAATGGCGATTTATTTTCAAAAGATGTTGGTAAAGTTAAGAGCCTGCCCGGAGAACGGAAAGGCATACCTTTTAATTCAAGAAGACAGTAGCCCTCTAGGAGAGCAAAAGGTTACGGCAAAATGTCCCCAGCAGGAATCCAAGAATCAGAAGGAAGGCAACAAGGGTCAGAAAAGATAGATTCAGACTTCGAGGAAAAATAGTTCGAAGATCACAAGGAAGGTACCAATGGTCGGAGTTCGGCAATTAAGATAGGCCGAAATAACAATTGTCAGAAGAGAAGAAGCATGTGAAGAAACATCAAAGCCAGCCGGATGGCAAGGAACATGGCAAGATCAAGTTGAAAAGATAGATAAGAATTTGCAATACTGTAACTTAGTCTAGCTTCTTATTTTTCTTTTAGCACGGTGTAATAAGGAGGTCAGTTAAGCAGTAACATCAGCAGTAACAGCAGCAACAGCAAGATCACAGCAGTCATGGTAGTCCCAGCTACCAAAACTTCTCGAACTACATTGACCTGATTCCTGTTTAGCCCAGGATATGTAGGAAGCCTGTCGAAGCAAAGGCTCGGTCAAACTTTTCCAAAAATGCTTCATATGGGGTACTCGAGCGGGCAAAAATCGCTCATGTGCGCTCACTTATCTTTGCTCAGGTACTGTTTCAACTGCTAGCTCTTTAACTGGCTTGTGAGCACGTGATTTTTGCCCTACATGTGAATTACTCCCAAAGTTCAAAATAAAATAGTCTTGTATTGTAGTTTGATTTCGTGGATCTTGTGCGATCTTTGTTTGACGTTAGCACTTGTCCCTGTGCGTGTTTATTGATTAGGCCGATCGAGAATATGTATTACGGACATGTAGGAATTGATTGAGCGTTCACAAGAATTAATTGACCATAAGGTGCTTAAAATGAAATTTACAAAATTCGCATTCTTGTTCCTTGTCGTTAGGTGACTTTATTTAAATGTTAACGGTGTGAATATTAATTAACAAGCGTGTAATTTTATTTGTTTAGAGAGATTCTTATTTGAATGTGGCTAGTGAGGAAATGAAGCAAAGGGGCTAAAGTTGCAAGAAATCCAAGCCCAAAAGATGCCATCCGTGAGCTTTAGTCACACTCGATCTGGACCGTTGATTCTGTAAGATCGAACGGTCCAGCATATGCCATTTCAGGTGTTAGATCTCATCCGTTAGCCCATTCTTAATCCAACGGTCAAGATCACACCAGCGTAACCCAAGGTGCCTGACCCAGCTAACCCAGACAAACCCAATTCCCCACTTAACCAGACGACGCCATTAGTATTAAGTAGTTGATCCCCACCGTTGATCTCATTTGATCAAACGGCCAGGATTAAATCCAGCACCTAGTATATAAGCTCGAAATCACACCCCAACCCCCTAATCCAACACCCCCCTCTCTTCTACTCTAAGCTTCAGAGACCGGCCCTCCCCCCCACCGTCCCCGCCATACTCCGCCGCGCTCCACCTACCAGAAATCGCCTCACGGCGGTTCCGGTAGGCCAAACCTCCCCATTTTTATACCAAAGAACCCTCCCAACCTCCTCTTTCAAACCCCTAGCACTGTATGTCTCAAATCAAACATAAGCTCCTCGAATCTTCAACAGAAGATTCGAGTTCAAACTCGACCGACGCCAACGACCACCAAATTAACACCATAGCTTCCCATTTTCCCCCTATATACGGATCTATAACCCTTGTATCTCGAATCATCCCTGAACGTCTCGAATCTTCGATCGAAGGTTCGATCAAAACCAAAACCAGGCCAAACCGCTCCAAACTCACCCCGAGCACTCCCATGACCTCCCTTATACACCTGCCACCTTTAGCCCGGCTCGAAACTGGCCATAAATGGTAAAGCCCCAAAAACGGCCGCATGAACCCTAATTTTAGAAAAAGGGATGAAATTGAGCGGAGATTGAGGTCTAATGGACCTTAATCTAGGTGTTCTCAACAGAGAACACCCCGATTAAGGCCCGTTGGGTTTCAATGTTTCAAGTCCAAGATCAAACCGGGTGGACGGATTCTGCTTGAGGTATTTTCATTCCCTCATGTTTTCTGTTTGTTTTCTTTATTTGCGTTTTAGTTTCAGAATTTGTTCTTTTTTCTAGCATTTTTCTGCTCTTCCCCCAACAGACCTTTTTTCCGGTCATTTCAATCTTTACCTGTTTTGTTTAAATTCAATGCTGTAATTGCTTTGTATGTCTAGTTTATTTAACGTCGGCAAATTAGTTAGCTTGTATGTTTGCTCATTCCTTGGTCTGCCCGTATGCAATTCATAAGTCTGTGGTTTATTGTTTGTTTGATTTTAGATTAGGGATTAATTGGATATAGCTGATAGGGTTTAATTAGTATTAGCCTTTTGTAATACCCTGCACATAAGAGGGGCTAGTGGAACCTGCTATACAGCAGGGTATCCCACTAGTTTCCTGCACTCAGTATTTTTAATATTAGAGTCCATACATGGACACTTAGTAGTGGGGGTTCAGGGAACCTAATGGGTTGGACAGAAGAAGGATGGGCAGGGGTCTGTTTTGAAGATTCTGGGTGTTCCTAGGGGGTGTTTTGGTTATAAATAGAGGTAAAGGCACACAATCAAAAAAGAGGAGAGAGATACGAGGAATACACTGAAAACATAAGTTCAAGGGAGGGTAGAGTTAAAAAGGGAAAACCAGTCTGTGTATGGGAGAGGGAGTTCATTGGAAGTTCTAAGTCTCTTCCGTTGATTGTTTGAAGATCAGAAAACTAGTGTTCTCTTATACCTGTGCTTGATTTGGTCTTGCTGGGATTTCAAGTGATTCTTCCTGGGTGTGCTATTAGATTCCCGGTTACTGTTTCATTGGGTTTGGTTGGATTTTGCACTGATATTTTGCACATGTCTCTGGATTGTTCGTTCTGCTGGTCATTGGTTTTTAACTGGGTGTTGTTGAGTGTTGCTGTTTAGTGTATACTATTGCTGCTATAGCTGAACTGCCTGTTGAGTCAAATCATGTTGCTGTGCTTATTAAATCTAAATAGATCTGCTCAAACTTCAGGTACACATCCCTTTATAAATGTAAACTCTATTGGAAGGAAATGAAGCTGGAACCTATGAGTTTTGTTCGTATAATATTGTATTAGACTTTTGAATCAACTATGTGGTAGTATTAATCATAAGTTGATTAGTAATAAACTTTGGATGAAATGTATAATTGGACTGTTATCTCTTAACTGCTAGTAATATATTTGAACTGTTATCTAGATTTCCAGTTAATAGCATGAAGTCAATTACATATTCATAGGTTAAAATAGTTATTAGTTGAATCATGTGAAGTGTGTAGTTATTGAAATTTTATTTGACTTTTCACATGAATTAAATATTTTCTCAGTTATGTAACGATAGAAACAGGTTCAAAATATAGTCATTAATATCAATATCTAATCTTAATTAATATTATGGTTCTAAACAAAATCATTGATAGTAATTTTCATTAATTAATTTAGAAATCTAAGTTTGAATATTGTAATCAATGAAATGTCGAAATGTATGCTTGTGAATGTTAATTTGAATTAACTTCTAAGACACTGACGTGTTTGTTAAAAGTGATCCAAGCCTTTAATGTAATTTTCAAATCATTATAGCATTTAGGAGGTTCATAAACAGATTTTTTTTTTTAAAAAAAAAAAGAAAAGAAAAACCATTTGCTGCATTGATAATCATCAAAAGGACGTTAAAAGTTAAAAATAAGGACTTCAGCAATCAATTAAACTTTGTTAAGTTAGATTCATAATAGAAATAATTATCGGTATTAGCCTATTAAGACTGAAGTTAGAGCTATTAAATGTGGGTTTGGGAAATTGGGCTATGCATTTTTGCCCAGTTTATAGCTGGCCTGTAAGCGCCTATTTGGACTCTATAATCGAGGCCCGGGCTGTTTGAAATAATAATTCACGGACTAATTTAGAAGACAAAGATATAGTTAATTAATAAAGACTCGCTCTTTTAAAATTATGGGAAAACCTAGTAGAGAATTGAAGTTGCTTTAAGGTGACCTTTTAATAGAAATGAGATGAGATGAGCCTCGCCACATCGAATACAAAATTGTGGGGACTTCAATCAATTGTTATAAAAATTCTAGACTCGGAAGGACCGTTTAGCAAATTTCACGGTCTTTCCCACAGTTAACAACATGATAGACTCTTTAGGCAAGCCTTTAATAAAATTACTTTCCTAAATACGGGTGCGCATTTATGTGACCCAAATCTTATTCTCGGCGAAACTGAAATACATTAAAGTCACAGGCGCACTGGTTGCGGTGTGACTCGAAATGTGTTTTCGTGACGTTGCAATTATTCTTCTATAATGAAAAAGCGGAACATTAAAAGCACGTAATTAAAATATATAAAGAAATCAGATAAAAACAAAAATAGCAGTTGAGCGACCGTGCTAAAACCACGGAATCCGGGAGTGCCTAACACCTTCTCCCGGGTTAACAGAATTCCTTATCCAGGTTTCTAGTTTCGCAGACTGTATTACCGAGTCATAAATTTCCTCGGTTTGGGATTAAACCGGTGACTTGGGACACCATTATTTTCCCAAGTGGCGACTTTGAATAATTAAATAAGCGGATCCCGTTCCGACCGTCCTTTAAATGGAAAAACTCCTTCACCGATTATTATTATATTCCTTCTCGGGGTGTAGTAATAAACAGTAGCACATTTAATATATGTGTGAAAAAGGAGGTGTGACAACCACCAATGAAAGAGGAAGAAATGATTGACTACTTTCTCCAAGATCAGGATCCTGATTACCTTCATTATATGTTGGCCGCCATTGGTAAGCCTTTTGCTGAGGCAATTAAGATTGGGGAAATAGTTGAGAATGGCATAAAGTCGGGCAAAATAGTGAGTCAGGCAGCCCTTAAGGCGATCACGCAAGCAATTCAAAGCGGGTCAAGCAGTTTTGGAAATCGAAAAAAGGAGGAAGGATCCATGATGGCATCTGGATTCGAGGGAGTTCAAAGAGGAATAGTTCCTTCATACGTGCAATTCCAACAAGGACAATCCAATTCTCCTCAACATTATTATCCACCTCAGGATCCTCGGTACTCAGTGCCCTCGCAACAATACACAGTGTTTAATGCTCAGGCTTATGCTAGGCCTCCTAATTACCAACAATGGCGAGCACCAATTTCACAAGGCTCCCGTCATCTCGGGCAAAATTTTCAGGCACCATATAATCCTCGTCCCAGACAGAAATATGTGAAAGAACATGAGACAAAGAAAAAGTTCACCCCAATTAGAGAATCGTATACAAGCCTATTTCGAAAGTTGATGCAGCTGGAGTTGATTGAACCTATCGTGCCGTATTATGTCAATCCAAATTCAAAAGGCTTTGACTCCAATGCGAGATGTGAGTATCATTCTAATACCCAAGTTCATAGTACCAAAAATTACTGGACATTAAAGAGAGCCATCAAAAATTTGATTGGAGTAAAGGCAATTGTGGTGACAAACAATGAAGATACTCCTAATATCACAAACAATCCGCTCCCAGCTCATGATAATGCTCATTTTATTGGGATGATTTGTTATGAGCGTGATTATAAGCTGTCTGATAAAGCAGAGATGGTTGATGGAACTATAAGGCAAGACCCGAAAGTGATAGTGAGCCCGACGCAGTTGGCGACGTTGACTGTGAAAGGTGCGAGTTTTAGTTTAGACTTGGCAAGTTCTGGAAAGACGGTTCTCTATGTCCCTGGAAGCGCGAAAAAGATTAGGGTTCAGTTGGTGGGGCCAAAACTTTATATCCCCGGGGGCATTCAAAAGATTGTTCTGAATAATGCTTTGAGAAATATAACAGAGCCAGTTGTGATCCTACCTGTTCCACAACTTCTATTATCAAACGCAAAAGCTATTCCCTGGAACTATAAAAAGACTATCATGATATACAAAGGAAAAGAAGTTGTGGAAGAAAAAGAAGTTGTGGAAGAAACAGATGAAATGGGAGGTTTGACCCGCTTTGGAAGGTGTTACTCGCCAGAGGAATTGAGGAAAGCTAAGCAGGCCAAGGAAAATCACTTTCCAGTGAAAGAAACCATTTCAGAAAAAGAAGCAGAGGAATTCCTTAAGAAGATGAAAATGCAAGACTACTCAATCATTGATCAACTAAGGAAAACCCCTGCTTAGATATCATTGTTATCTCTGCTTTTGCACTCGGAAGAACATCGTCGTGTGTTGATCAAAACATTGAACGAGGCATATGTCTCAGAAAAGACAACAATGAATCAGCTAGAAAAAATGGCTGAAATATTCTTTGAGGTGAACAAAATTTCTTTCGGCGATGATGATTTGCCTAAGGAAGGGGCAGGGCACAATAAAGCATTGCATCTTATGGTCAAATGTAAAGGGCATTACGTAAAAGGGGTCATGATCGATGGAGGCTCAAGTGTAGATGTATGCCCTCTTTCTATTCTACAACAACTAAACATTGACACTAATAGAATTCAGACTAGTAGTGTCAGTATCACAGCTGTTGATGGTTCAAAGAGAGATACATTGGGGAAATCGAACTCACCATGACAATTGGCCCGATTTATTTTAACATTGTCTTTCAAGTGTTGGATATGAAAACCTCCTATAATTTTCTTCTCGGGAGGCCATGGATCCATATGGACAAAGTTATACCATCCACCCTACATCAAATGGTCAAATCCGAATATGACATGCAAGAAATCATTGTTCATGGGGAGGATGACTCGTCCGTCTATAATGACCTGTCCATTCCATGTATCGAGGTCACGGAAGGATGTGAATCCCTCACATATCAAACATTTGAGGTGATTGAGGTAGATCAAGTGGAAGAAAGAAAACCAATAATGCATCCCCATCTTTCAGTCACTTCTATGATGGTAACTTCACTGATGTTGAGGAACGACTACGAACCAGGAAAGGGATTAGGATCATTTCGACAAGGAATTGTGAACCCTTTGGCTTGGGTTTTGAATCAACATATACTGACATTAACAGAGCCAAGGCCCGCAAAAAGAATGGTTGGAAATTGTCAAAAACAATCCCTTACATTGCCTACTCTTTTGTCAAGCCACAATTTTAAGAAGTCCAAAATCTTTCTACTCAAGATGACATTGATGGAGTTTTCCAGGGTCTCAAAGAGATGTTCTATGGAATCAACATGGTTCAAGTTGGTGAGGGCCCTAGCCGTGGAAGTGCTCAGCTGATTGGTTCAGATACCTCGCTCAACAACTGGGAAGCAACTCCTCTTCCCATCAGGAAGGAGTCTTGGTAGTCCGTTTTGTTGCTTTTTCTATATTTGGATTATTTTCAGGGTTGTAATCCAGATATTTTAGTTTAATTGTTTTGCTTTGATGTTAACCCTTCTATCATTTCCAATTCAATGAAGTGAAGTTCCAGTTTCATAGTAGAAGTCTGTCTTCTCCTTTCCCTAATTTTTGTTAATTTCTCATCATTTTCAGTTTCATTAATATTGGCTTTAAAAACATGACATGCACGCGGAATTCATGCCCAGATCTTAAAAAGTTGTCTAATCTCGAAATAATGAATCAAGAAGTTGAGTATGATGAAGATGAGGCCTTTAAGGAAATAAAAAGAGAATTGGATCAATTTGAGAATAAGCCTAAGCCTAACTTAAATGAAACTGAGGAAATTAACCTGGGAAGTCTTGAAGAAATCAGAGAAACAAAAATAAGCATTCATACTGAACAAAGGACGAGAGATGCCATAATTCAAGTTTTGTTCGAGTATAGAGATGTATTTGCTTGGTCGTATGATGACATGTCAGGTTTGAGTGTTGATTTAGTGGTCCATAAGCTTCCCACATATCCTAATTTTCCACCAATCCAACAAAAACAAAAAGGAAGTTTAAGACAGATATGAATGATAAGATTAAGGAAGAAGTCACGAAGCAATTAAGTGCAAATGTAATCAGGGTCGTCCGATATACTACATTGTTAGCAAATGTTGTGCCAGTACCGAAGAAAGATGGGAAAATTAGAGTTTGTGTTGACTATAGGGATTTAAACAAAGCAAGTCCAAAAGACAACTTTCCCTTGCCCAACATTCATATCCTTGTTGACAATTGTGCTAAACATGATATCCAATCTTTTGTGGATTGTTATGCCGGGTATCACCAAATTCTGATGGATGAAGAAGATGCAGAAAAGACCGCCTTCACCACTCTATGGGGAACCTATTGTTATAGGGTCGTGCCATTTGGTTTGAAGAATGCAGGAGCAACTTACATGAGGGCCATGACTACCATATTCCATGACATGATGCACAAAGAGATTGAGGTGTATGTTGATGATGTGATCATTAACACAAGATGACCATGTGCAAGATTTAAAGAGGTTCTTTGAAAGGCTACGAAGGTACAATCTCAAACTCAACCCAGCCAAATGTGCATTTGGAGTTCCTTCTGGGAAGCTTTTGGGTTTTATAGTTAGTTGAAGAGGCATTGAGCTAGATCTCTCCAAGATAAAGACCATTCGACAGCTGCCTCCCCCGAAGAATAAAAAAGAAGTCATGAGTTTGCTCGGGAGGTTGAATTACATCAGCAGGTTCATTGCACGGCTTACAACCACATGTGAGCCTATTTTCAAGTTGTTGAAAAAGAATGCTTCTATCAAGTGGACTGATGAGTGCCAAGAGGCTTTTGATAAGATCAAGGAATATTTGTCAAATCCTCCTGTTTTGGTCCCGCCAGAACCTGGTAGGACTCTGTTTTTATATCTGTCAGTGACAGATAGTTCTTTTGGTTATGTTATGGGTCAACATGATGCCACATGTAAAAAGGAACAAGCAATATATTATTTGAGCAAAAAGTTTACCACTTTTGAGGCCAAATACACTCTTTTGGAAAGGACATGTTGTGCCATAACTTGGGTCGCTCAGAAGCTTAGGCATTATATTTTGGCATATACAACTTACCTCATATCCTGAATGGATCCCCTGAAGTACATTTTCCAGAAGCCGATGCCAACTGGCAGATTGGCAAAGTGGCAAATCTTGCTCACAGAGTTTGATATTGTTTATGTCACTCGCACTGCCATGAAGGCACAAGCTTTGGCTGATCATCTGGCAGAAAACCCTATGGATGATAAGTATGAATCTTTGAATACATACTTCCCAGATGAAGAGGTTAATTTACTTGAAGAGGTAGTTCAAAATGATAGTCAAATTTGGAAACTATACTTTGATGGGGTTGTCAATATTAAAGGCGTAGGGATTGGGGCAATTCTCATATCACCTACTGGGCAACATTACCCTACCACAACACGACTTCGTTTCTTCTGTACAAACAACATGGCAGAATATGAAGCTTACATCATGGGTTTGAACATGGGAATAAACCGAAATGTGCATGAACTGTTGGTGATGGGAGATTCAGATTTGCTTATTCGGCAGGCTCAAGGTGATTGGGAGACTCGAGACATCAAGCTCATTCCATATAAACAATGTGTAGAAGATCTAGCAAGAGATTCAAGTCTATCGAGTTCATATACATTCCCAGGTTTCACAATGAATTAGCTGATGCCTTAGCCACCTTATCCTCAATGCTTCCATATCCGGGTAATACTCACGTTGACCCATTAGAAATTCAAATTCGGGGATCAACATGGTTATTGCAATACAATTGAAGAAGAAATAGATGGTGAACCATGGTACCGTGATAATAAACAGTTTCTGAAAATAAGAGAATATCCAGAACATGCTAATAGGGATCAAAAGGGAACTATTAGGCGACTTTCTAATGGTTTCTTTTTGAGTGGGGAAATCCTATACAAAAGAACCCTGGATTTGAATTTATTGAGATGTATGGACGCCAAAGAAGCTGAAATGATTATGAACGAGGTGCATTCAAGAGTTTGTGGTCTGCACATGAATGGATATGTTCTAGCAAATAAGATCCTTCGGGCAGGATACTATTGGCTTACTATGGAGCGAGATTGCTTTCGTTTCGTTCGCAAGTGCCACCAGTGTCAGATTCATAGTGATTTTATTCACTCGCCCCCTTCAGATTTGTATCCTATGTCGGCTCTTTGGCCTTTTGTTTCTCGGGGAATGGACGTCTTTGGCCCAATCGAGCCAAAAGCTTCAAATGGGCACAGATTCATCTTGGTTGCAATTGATTACTTCACCAAATGGGTGGAAGCTATTACATTGAAAGCAGTTACCAAGAAAGCAGTAGCATACTTTGTTCACTGTAACATCATCTGTCGTTTCGGTATTACAAAAACCATTATTACAGATAATGCACCTAATTTGAATAGTCATCTAATGAAGGAGGTATGTGAACAATTTAAAATTGAGCATCACCATTCTACTCCTTATCGACCCAAAGCTAATGGAGCTATTGAAGCCGCAAATAAGATCATCAAGAAGATTCTTAGGAAGATGGTCCAAGGGTCTAGACAATGCCACGAGAAATTGCCTTTTGCTCTTTTGGGATACCGGAAAACTGTCCGTACATCAGTTGGTGTAACGCCCTACTTGTTAGTTTATGGCACTGAAGCGGCCTTACCTGCTAAAGTTGAGATCCTCTCTCTCCAAATAATTGTTAAAGCTGGAATTGAAGACACAGAATGGGTGAAGTCATGATTGGAGCAGTTGAGTTTGATTGATGAAAAACGTTTGGCAGCAGTTTGTTTTGGTCAGTTATACCAACAAAGAATGGCACGAGCTTACAATAACAAAGTGCGCCCAAGAAATTTGAGGTAGGACGGCTTGTTTAGAAATGCATCTTCCCACACCAAGAAGAAGCAAAAAGAAAGTTCACCCCGAATTGGCAAGGTCCTTACCTCGTCAAGAAAGTATTGTCGAAATGAGCTCTACACTTGGCAGATATAGAAG
Organism: Nicotiana noctiflora; assembly: GCA_032618575.1. Taxonomy (NCBI): domain Eukaryota; kingdom Viridiplantae; phylum Streptophyta; class Magnoliopsida; order Solanales; family Solanaceae; genus Nicotiana; species Nicotiana noctiflora. The sequence continues at coordinate 14,748 of JASVEL010008192.1, read as the reverse complement.
GAAAGGTTACAGACATATCCGTCAATGCAGATGCGGTCAAGAGATAATATGTCTAACATGCTTCTACTGGGGCATTTGGTTTATACTTAGCATTCTCTTGTTGGGATGACGAAAGGCTATCATTCTCGCTACCCAAACACTGGTCAAGCCTAGTTAGCCCTTTGAAGCCTTATTTATATTTCTTTGTGTTTACCCTCTTTTGGAACCAATGTAAAACAAATGTGTAAAAAATCATACAAAAAATATATATGTAATTATCAGTACAAGTTCATGTTTCCTAAACTACGTTCGACTTGATTCCGAAAGGATACGTAGGCAGCCTCTCTCTGAGGTTCAGTCACACCAAACAAAAATACACATTTCCCCAATATTCAAAGAAACTGGGGCATGTTTTTATTTTATTTTTTGATGGTTGTTCCATCAAATGGTTCCAAAATTTGTAATTCAATTGAGAAGTTCTCTTTACCTTTCCCTTTTAAGCCCTTCTGATCAGCTTTTGAGAATGCTAAGTCAGTACACTACCGGTGGCACTTCAACCATTGCAAAGAGAGAAAAATAAATGAGAGAGTCTTATCGGTGAAAACTCTAAAGGGCACTATAAGGCGATGGCAAGTTAAGAAAAGGCAAATGAGAGAGGTCAATTGGTGAAAACTCACAAAAGGGCATCGTTGATCGATTTTAGGTCTTCTTATATCCCGGCACAAGCATGGTTAAAAAACTCAGTTTCAAAGTAAAGTTTACAACAAATTTTAAGAATGAGATGGTTTAAACATATCGGGTATCCAGTCCAAAGTGCATGTCATGTTCTTGGAAGTCAGCATATTCCTCCAGATAAGTCATTTCTTATTCATCCCCTGAAAGGGACGCTTCTTGATTAAGTTTTAGTGCTTATTAGTTCACCTACTTGTTTTTATTTCATACTTTATTTTTTGAGTCCCTTTCAGTTTAATTTTGTCAAAGCAAAGCAAAGAAAAGGCTACAAAATTGGTTACAGTTTCCCTGTTATATGAAGCAAAATTTTCTTCGGCATAAATAGTACGGGTAAAGCCATAAAGTCGACCTTGATATTCCTTGTGAGAAAAAAGGTTTGAAGGACTTAGCAATGTTTCAAAGTTCAACAAAATTTATTCATCAGAAGTTGTTTTGGGGAACAAGGTTGTTTGCATTGTAGACACAGATGGGGACTGGCACAAAATATTCAGGTGTTAATGTTGAGAAAGAAAATCTTCAGAGAGTAAAGTCAGAATCTCCCGGCAATTCGTACAATCATTGACAGGGTCGGGTTTTTCCTAACAAGTGTAGTGGATGCAAGGTCAAGTCGCCCAAGAAATCAAGGCCACAAACTGACCACCATTTTAAAACTAACGAATCTTTCTTTGTTAGAATAGGAACAGAACAGTTTAGTGAATGGTTCATGGAAATACGAACACCACCAATTGGAGTTCTAAAATCTATGATGTCCCTCCAATATGCAAATACGTATGTTATTTTTAGTTTCATTATGGGGAACCAACACCCTATCTTCAACACAGGTTACTACATCCCCTGATTGCATTTTTCTTTTCTACATAGGGTACGACATTCCCTAGTAGCATTTCGGAGAGCCACGAGCCTCATTTTATTGCCAACACAGGGTACTACATCCCCTGGTTGTATCTTTTCTTTTATACATAGGGTACGACATTCCCTAATAGCATTTCAGAAAGCTACATAGGGTACGACATCCCCTAGTAGAGTTTCAGAGTGCCACGAGCCTCATTTTGTTGCCAACACAGGGTACTACATCCCCTGGTTGCCTTACATCGTGTTGCCAATACAGGGTACTACATCCCCTGGTTGCATTTTTATTTTTCTACATAGGGTACGACATCCCCTAGTAGCATATTAGAGTGCCACGAGCCTCATTTTGTTTCCAACACAGGGTACTACATCTCCTGGTTGCATTTTTATTTTTCTACATAGGGTACGACATCCCCTAGTAGAGTTTCAGAGTGCCACGAGCCTCATTTTGTTGCCACACATCCCCTGGTTGCCTTATTTCTTGTTGCTAATACAGGGTACTACATCCCCTAGTTGCATTTTTATTTTTCTACATAGGGTACGACGTCCCCTAGTAGCATTTTAAAGTGCCACGAGCCTCATTTTGTTGCCAACACAGGGTACTACATCCCCTGGTTGCATTTTTATTTTTCTACATAGGGTACGACATCCCCTAGTAGCATTTTAGAGAGCCACGAGCCTCATTTTATTGCCAACACATGGTACTACATCCCCTGGTTGCATTTTTCTTTTCTACATAGGGTACGACATCCCCTAGTAGCATCTCAGAGAGTGACAAGCCTCATTTTGTTGTCAACATAGGGTACTACATCCCCTGGTTACATTTTTCGTTTCTACATAGGGTACGACATCCCCTAGTAGAATCTCAGAGTATCACGGGCCTCATCTTAACGTCGACACAGGGTACTGCATCCCCTGGTTGCCTTCCTTCTTGTTAACACAGGGTATAACATTCCCTTTTCTTTAAAAAAATAAAATAAAATAAAATAAAATAAAAAATAAAATAAAATGTGTGTCTCTTTTTCAATTCTTTATTCTGCAATAGCAAAGATAGTTTCATGTGTTTTCAATAACTCACAAAAATTTTCTAGTGCAAACTAGGGCAGAAAAGTTTTGTTCGTTTTGTTTGTTTATGTTGGCTTGTAGGTTTTTCTGTGAATCACGGATTGGATGTGCAAAAAGTTAGATTCCAGCTCTTGCCAGAGAAAGTAGAACGTTTGATCTTAATAACAGCCAAAACCAGCTTTGACGTATTGCATGCAGAGATATATGGTCAAGATCTTTCTTCCCATCATCTGATCAAGAAACAAGCCTGCGAGAAATTTCATACTCTGTTACATCGAGAGCATCAAGTTTCAGTCCAAAGTCATTGGGAGAAGCAAGTCAAGAATCAAGACAAGACTCGAGATGGCATTTAGATTAGGAATTTTGTAACTCTTAGATTTCAAGAGTATGTAATTTTCTTTTTATTTTGATGTAATAGTAGGAACCGCGGATCGGAACCTCGACGGAACCCCAGTGGACTCTCCACCGAAGTATACTCCATCACTCTTCTTCCAACTTAAACTACATGTGACCTGATTCCCCTATAACCCGGGATATGTAGGCTGCCTAAAACCAAGGCTCGGTCGCAAGTTTTTCTTTTATCTTATTTTTCTTTTCAAATAATAGTGAGGTCAAAAATTAGTCACCTTGTTCATTTTGTTTGCCTGAAAACTCTTCATATTTCCAAGAAAATAGGGTCATGCTGTGAACAACTAATTTTTTACCACACTCAAATTTTTTATTATTTTAGTGTAAATATTTCTTTTTAGGTCTAATGTTGCTATTTTAAACTTTTATTTTTACTTTTAATAGGTTTATATAAAAAAAATGTTAATGTACTTATAGTACAAATTTTATTTCTAATTGTATGGAGAAAAGATAATTTACAACAAAAAAAATATTTGTTTCTTTTAATTTATATTTTTACAAGTAAGCTATTTCCATGTGTATATTCTTTGTATCATTCAATTTATAGTACAAATATTTAATTTAGTTTATATATATATATATATATATATATATATATATATATATATATATATATATATATATATATATATATATATATATATATATATATATATATATATTCTTTTTTTTTAAGAAATAGATTAACATTTTTATTCATGTATTTTAACTTATCTTTCTTTAAATAAATAAACAAAGAGTAAAAAATATTAAAATAAAATTTTGTGCTAAACTATCAGCCATTTATATCACGTCAATTATACAAATGACACCCTCACTCACTTTGTTTATTTTTTTTTAAATTCAAATAAATCCTAATTAACAACCATGATGTTTTGCTCAAAAGATGTTAAATACCTTTGAACTAGTCAATCGATGTAAACAAAGGGATAATCGGAATCAATGGTAATATAAATCGAAGATTGATCGTTAGGTTAATGCGCGTGGATAGCTCGTATACGCAGATGATAAAATTTAATGCAATATATATATATAGAATAAGTGAGCAGTGGAAATATTGATAATAGAGAGAATAATGATATAGGGAGAGAATTGTCTTATAAAAAATTGATCGATCCTTACAAATGGGGAGAGGCCATTCCTTATATAGGAATGAGGCCCCCTCGCCTAACTATTACATTAACGTCTGGATATTACAAGTATATTTGGAATATAAAACAGGGGGGATCGGGGACGTTCTGCTAGATGGGTCCGCCGGCTTGGTATTTTAAGGGCGGGGCCGTCTCCTTTATGGCGTACGGCCACAAGTGAGGACGTCCTCGAATGTTGTCGTTCTCGTAAGGTGGCGTCCTCGTGTTGCACTTTATCAGGATCGGCCACGTGTATGTACAAACTAGTCGCACTATTCATCCAATTTGTCCTCATACAAATAGTCCCTCCGCCCATTGGAGATGTGCCCGGGGCGTATCTGCGATGGGCAGATAGATCCAGCCCACATTGGGTCTCGTGTACACGTGCGTATGTGGCACGTTCTTCCCAACCGTTGCCTGCTGACGGTGTGCGCCATAATTACTGTTGTTTTCAATGTTGGTCATAAAGTTGATTTGACGTTTCGGTTTCCCGCCTCTTTTCCTGTGCAAAAACCCTTTGAATTTCGCGCAATAGCGTATTATAAATAGGAGGCAGTTTCAATATCATCCTTTCTTTTGGATCATCAGAAACTCCTTGCTTCCTGCCTTCTCATTTTCACATTTTCGGCAACTCGTATCTCTTTTCTTAGCATTCTTGCTACCAATTTCTTACAATACCCAGCTAGTAATCTAACAAGAAAAAATGGCTAAAGGTAGTCGTCGTAGAGAACCAGAAAGGGCAGAGACTGGTTTCGGGGTTCCCCGACAGTCAGGGTTTAGCAACAAGGTTAAAAAGGCTCTTATCCCCTTGAAGGAGGACAACCTTCTTCCTCGTGACCTGAACGTGAGAAAGGAATTTTCTTCACCGGCAGATGCCGATGTATGGGAGAGGTCCACGTTCTCCGAGAGGCAGCTACACAATCTTAGGGTGTCCTGCCACGTGCCGGAGATGGTGGAGACAAGGGTGGCCGGGGACGACCTGGTCTATGTACATCGACCGGGGTTCTGCGCCATCCATGAATACCCTTTCATCATGGGGTGCGAGCTTCCCATATACCCCTTAGCGGAGGCGCTATGCCACTTCTTTAATATCTGTCCGGCCCAATTAACTCCGTATACGTGGAAGATCTGTCGGATCTTGACAATGTACGCGGACAGGGCTGGTGTGGATGTCTCCGTTCACCACCTATTGCAGCTGTTCAGTCCCGGCTATATGCGGGGCAAGATGCTGCAGTTGAAAAATCGAGGAACAAAGGGCTTGGTCGTCGAGGCGGACGACAAGCCCAACCGCCAATTCTAGATGAAATATTTCTATATCCGCACCTCAAACTTGGTGGCGGACGCGACCGGCTTTTCGGAGGTGTGGAATGCCAACTGTAAGTACTAATTTGTTCCTCCTATGTTTTTGTTCATTGCTTTGTCCTCATGCCGTTTTTCAGGCGCTAACATTTTTGTTTTTCTTATGCAGTGGCGGCGCGTACACCTCAACCTATCCCTGACATTAGGGCGTGGGTGAATCGACTGATCCCCTACGCCGAGGAGTACAAGACGTGGGCTGCCTTTGGTTTGAAGTATGGCCTTCCAAGTACGGTATCGACTCGCTAATTTTTGTCTTTCTTCTCCTTTACTTCAGATGTCGCTGTAGCTGATATGTTTTTTTTTATTTTGCTGCAGCTCGGAATGTGGCGCGGAGGCGAAGACGTCATGCCGCTAGTCCTGCCTCTTTGGAAATAGAGCTTGTGACCTCCGTCGGGCAGGGTATTCATGAGGTTGCCCGGTCCGAGGAGGGTGCGATGGACGTAGTCGCATTTGGTGATGAGGCTGCCGGGGTCGCCGACCCGGATCTTGACAGTGCCATTCAGGAGTCCTTAGTATCGGGCGCTCCAGGTCTTTCTTGCTCCGCGCCCATGCCGTCTGTTGACCTGGCGCCTAGGGCAAACACAGAGCCCCCATCCCTTCCTACTAAAGAGGGCACTCCTATTAATGATGAACCGGTGGAGCTTGCATAGGTTGCTCATCGGGAAGGGAGTGGTCGTGGACCAAGGGCGAAAAAAACTGGCAGCTCGTCGTCCTGAGTCAAGGCCAGTCCTGCTGGGCGACGCCATCCGTCCGGTAAGAGCCGCAGTGTTGAGTGCGGCCGCTCCAAATGTCGAGGGCGACAACATGCCTGCTATTGCCGCTGAGCCCGCAGGCGCTGAGGCGTCCTCAGAACCAGCAGGCATGTCGGACGGATACACTGGAGGCGGGTCAGTTACGTCGACTTCTGATTTCGATGGGCTACAATCTATTGGAGGAGAGTGGGCACGCCGTGACAGAATTTGCCTTATTGTGCGGTGATGCCGAGGCGGAGTCGCAAAAGTCGGTGAGCTACCGCGACCTGTCTCGCCGAGTTGCCGGTGTCGCCCTGCAGGTATGACTTGATATGTACATTCCCTTTTTTCTTTTGCTATTCTTTCGTTTCGAGGCTTTAACTTGTCTCTCTTCTTTTGTAGACTCATTCTGGAGGTGGAGCAGAGCCGAAGGGACCGAAAGAAATTGAGTACCCTTAGGAAGGTGTCGAAAAAATACAAGGAGGCCTGTGAGAAGCACAAGACGCTCTCGGATTTTTTTCTCCAAGGACCCGGAATTCTGCCTCCTCCGAGAGAGCGTTCAGTCACTGGAGGAACAGCTGCATAAGCAGACGGAGCAGATTGAAAAGGTGGATGCTGACTTGCTGGCCGCTGTGACTCGGAACACCGAGCTAAAGAGCCTCCTCCAACAGCGGGAGGGGGAAATGGATATGGGTCGCGTGGCCATATTGGAGGCAAGTGAGCTTCACGCCAAGGTCGATGCTTTGTCGGCCGAGCTTCAAGTGGCTTCAGCTCAAGCGGCAGTTGTTCGCCAAGCGGAGGCCATTGACCCAGTTGGGGACATTCCTCGCCAAGCCCAGGATATGTTGGTATATGCCGAGGCGAGGCGGATTGTGTTCAAGGAGCTGCAGGCCGCCGACAGAGCTAGCGAGGCAAAGGTCGACGAGCATCGTCGCCTGGTCAGGGTGACTCGTGAAGCCTATGGCTACGACCCTGACTCCCCAGCCCAGACGGGCGAATCCTTTGCTGATGTGGATCATCTGGGCACTAGGTCCTGGATTGAGAGGATACTACGGGATGATGGCGAGGACGGCGCCGATGGGGCTGCAGGAGATAGCGGAGGCTTCGATAGTTGAGTAGGGCTTTATGTATTCTTGTAGTTTGTAGCCCCCTCCCCTTTGTAAATGTGTAACCAAAATTTTAATAAAGAATTCTTTTCAGTTAATGCCTTAAGTCTTCCTTTTTTTTCTCTTTTTTTTTTACTTCCGTATTGTCGAGGTCGACCCTGGTCTTTAATTTGTATGGCGAGGGTCCCTCTGCCTGAATTCATCCTTGGATAGGGGCGAACCAGTATTTTGACATCGAAGGAACTTAGCCTGAGTCCCAATTTGGGTGATGTCGGGCTTATGCATTTTACGCGGCCGTCCTTTCGACCCTTCGTTTAGAGAGGTCGTGCCATTAACTTTTAATTGTTAATGCCTTAGGCTTTCATTATTCCTGGCGGAGGCCGTAGCCTTCTTCTTCGGACGCTCTAGGCCTTAGCTATTTGCTTCATCTGGAGGAGACCGTAGCCTTCTCCTTTAGATGTTTTTAGGCCTTAGCCTCTTGTTCCATCTGGATTCTCCTTTAGATGTTTTTAGGCATTTACCTCTTGTTCCATTTGGAGGAGGCCGTAGCCTTCTCCTTTAGATGTATTTAGGCCTTAGCCTCTTGTTCCATCTGGAGGAGGCCGTAGCCTTCTCCTTTAGATGCTTTTAGGCCTTAGCCTCTTGTTCCATCTGGAGGAGGTCGTAGCCTTCTCCTTTAGATGTTTTTAGGCCTTAGCCTCTTATTCCATCTGGAGGAGGCTGTAGCCTTCTCCTTTAGATGTTTTTAGGCCTTAGCCTCTTGTTCCATATGGAGGAGGTCGTAGCCTTCTCCTATAGTTTTTTTTAGGCCTTAGCCTCTTATTCCATCTGGAGGAGGCTGTAGCCTTCTCCTTTAGATGTTTTTAGGCCTTAGCCTCTTGTTCCATATGGAGGAGGTCGTAGCCTTCTCCTATAGTTTTTTTTAGGCCTTAGCCTCTTGTTCCATCTGGAGGAGGCCGTAGCCTTTCATACAATATGGTCGTAGCCCTTCATTCATTGGAGATGGCCGTAGCCTTTCATACAATATGGTTGTAGCCCTTCATTCATTGGAGATGGCCGTAGCCTTTCATACAATATGGTTGTAGCCCTTCATTCATTGGAGATGGTCGTGGCCTTTCATACAATATGACCGTAGCCCTCCATTCATACAATATGGCCATAGCCCTTCATTCATTGGAGATGGTTGTAGCCTTTCATACAATATGGCCGTAGCCCTTCATTCATTGGAGATGGCCGTGGCCTTTCATACAATATGACCGTAGCCCTTCATTCATTGGAGATGGCTGTAGCCTTTCATACAATATGGTCGTAGCCTTTCATTCATTGGAGATGGCCGTGGCCTTTCATACAATATGGACGTTGCCCTTCATTCATTAGAGATGGTCGTAGCCTTTCATATAATATGGTTGTAGCCTTTCATTCATTGAAGATGGCTGTAGCCTTTTATACAACTAGTAGTCATACCCGCGCGATGCGCGGTCAATATTAAAACAAATTAATTAAATTAAATTATGATCAGACTTGTTTGATCCTATTAGATCAAATTTCTTTAATAAAATGCAATTGTCATCTTGTTTGTCAATATGATATACCAATAATGAAATCTCTATTAAATCAAATGTATTTATATAGCGAGTGAATAACTTTTCTGTTCTGTTTTTCTTTATTCTATTGAATAATATTTAGTATTCACTTTCTTTTTATAATATATGAGAAGATATATAATATATTACTATTGAAATATTTTTTATTTTAAAGTTTATTTTGTTGTTCTTAATAATATTATCAAAATTTTAGTGAATAAAATCTATGTTAAACTAATGGGACTTATACAGGCAGCGCAATGTTTTTGTTAAATATTTTTTTGTATTATATCTTTCAATATTTAATACTATTAAATTGTTAATAGAAAGTTCATTAGCATATTACGTTATTAAAAAATTTCTCGTGGAGTTTATTTTTTCTTTATTTTTGGTTTTTTGTTTATTTTCAAATAATTTTAAAACTCCAACTTAAATTACACCCCAATTTTTTTGATTTTGTACCGGGTGTCCGAGTCTCTTCGAGCCCCGACTAATCCCGGGGTGCACAGGCCCTCGGCAAGGAGTTTCCCGCAAGTGCACCACGGTTAATTCAGGTTTTACCCAGTCCGATGGCCCTCAGAAATTATTTGCACCCGGTGGGTTTCGAACTTGAGACCTAAAACTACTCCCCAATTTGAATTGGTAATTTACTATTTTTTTATTTTGTTTTTTATGTAAAAATTATTTTAAAACTCCAACTTGAAACTACTCCCCAATCTGAATGGGTAGTTTTTCTTCTCTTTTTTTCATTTTCTATAGCTTTGTTATCTGTTTTTTTTTATTTTAAAATAATTTAAAAACTACAACATGAAACTACTCCCACCCAATTTGAATGGGTAGTTATTTTTCTATATATTTATATTTTTGTTTTTTTATTATAGTTCATTATAAGATAACTATTTTTATTTTAAAACTCCAACTTTAAACTACTCCCCGATTTGAATGGGTAGTTTTTCTTCTTTTTTTTCGTTTTTTATAGATTTGTTTTTGCTTTTTTATTTTAAATAATTTAAAAACTCCAATTTGAAACTACTCTCACCAAATTTGAATGGTAGTTATTTATTATATATTTATATTTTTTATTTTATATAGTTTTTTATTATAGTTAATTAATTATAAGATATCTATATTTATTAATATAATTAAAGTAACTAATTAATATATATATATATATATATATATATATATATATATATATATATAAATTCAAAAAGAATAACCAATAAATAATTATCAAATACATAACTATTTAATAACTAACAATGCCATGTGACTTTTTCTAAAGTTGTCACTTGACTTAAAGAGAAGGTTTTTTTCTCTCATTTTAATAATATATAGATTTTCTTCTCTTTTTTTGTTTTTTATAGACTTTTGTTTTTGCTTTTTACTTTTAAAATAATTTAAAAACTGCAACTTGAAACTACTGCCACCCAATTTGAATGGGTAGTTACTTTTTTAATATTTATATATATTTTTTATTAGGTATCTATTTTAATTTTAAAACTCCACCTTGAAACTACTCTCCGATATAAATAGGTAGTTTTTCTTCTCTTTTTTTTGTTTATTTTAAAACTCCAACTTGAAACTACTTCCCGATTTGAATGTGTAGTTTTTCTTCTCTTTTTTTCGTTTTTATAGATATTTTTTTGCTATTTTATTTTTAAATAATTTAAAAACTCCAACTTGGAACTACTCTCACCCAATTCGAATGGGTAATTTTTTTTTTATATTTTTATATTTTCATTTTTATATATTGTTTTATTATAGTTAATTAATTATAAGATATTTATATTTATTAATTTAATTAAAGTAAACAATTATATATATATATATATATATATATATATATATATATATATATATATGGTAGTTTTTTTTTTTTTTTTTTAGAATATTCAAATTCAAAAAGAATAACCAATAATTAATTATTAACTAAATAACTAAATTTAATAACTAACTATGCAACGTGGCTTTTTCTGAAGCTGTCACGTGGCTTAATGAGTGGGCTTTTTCCTTGGCTTTTAATAATATATAGATATGGTCGTAGCCCTTCATTCATTGGAGATGGTCGTGGCCTTTCATACAATATGGTCGTAGCCTTTCATACAATATGGCCATAGCCCTCGTCCCTGTGATGTGCTATACGTACCGACCGGTGCGCTTAGCGCATCAGAATAGATATACAAGCGATTCCGGACATCTTCTTCATCTCCTCATTAAAAACCTCTCCGGGAAAACCCAGTTGGGACACAACCCGGCGGAGGAAAAAAGAGTACGACTGGGGGTGTCTCTTAGAACTTGAAGCGCTTGAGGTGTGAGATATTCCAGTTATTTTGGAGTATCTTTCCATCCATGGTCTCTAGTTTGAAGGCACCCTTGTCTGCTACTGCGATGATTTTGTAGGGTCCGTCCCAATTGGTTCCTAGTTTTCCCTCGTTGGGATCCTTTGATGCCAATGTCTTGGCTTTTAGTACGTAATCGCCCGTCTTGAGTGGGCGGATTTTCGTCCTCTTGTTGTAGTACCTCTCGATTTCCTGTTTTTGCGCCACTAACTTGATGTGGGCCATTTCTCTTCTTTCTTCGGCCTCGTCCAGGTCTTGTAGTCGGCTTGTGTCGTTCTCATCTATGCTTATGTGTGAATATCTCAGACTTGGTTCACCGACTTCAACTGGTATGACAGCGTCGGTCCCATAGACTACTGAGTAGGGAGTTTCTCCTGTGGAGGACTTGGGGGTGGTTCTATGTGCCCACAATACTTCTGGTAGCAGCTCAGGCCACAGTCCCTTGGCGTCTTCAAGTTTCTTCTTCAGGATATTTAATATAGTCCTGTTGGATGATTCCGCTTGGCCGTTGGCGGCTGGATGATATGGCATTGAGAGTATCCTTTTGATGTGCCATTTGTCGAAAAAGTCGGTTGTCTTTTGTCCTATGAATTGTCGTCCGTTGTTGCATGTTATTTTCTTGGGGATGCCGAAGCGACAAATGATGTTCTTCCAGATGAAGGCTATGACTTCTTGTTCGCGGATTTGGGCGTAGGCGCCTGCTTTTACCCATTTAGAAAAATAGTCAATTAAAACTAACAAAAAGCGTACCTTTCCTCGTCCGGGAAGCAGCGGTCCGACTATATCCATCCCCCATTTGTTGAATGGCCATGGGAAAGTGACTGACTGGAGAGGTTCCCCCGGCTGGTGTATCATGGGAGCGAACTTTTGTCACTACTCGCATCGTCGGACGTAGTCTGCCGCGTGTTTCTTCATTGTGGGCCAGTAATAACCGGCCCGTATCAGGCACCGCACGAGTGCTCTGTTTCTTGTATGGGCGCCACAATGACCCTCGTGGACTTCTTCCAGCACTGGAGTTGTCTGGTTGGGCCCCATGCATTTGGCCAGGGGTCCTCCAAAAGTTCTTTTGTAGAGGTCTCCGTTGATCAGGCAATATCGGGCGACTTGCGTGCGAAGCTTTCTAGCTTCTTTTTTGTCGTGCTGTAGCTGCCCTTCCTGCAAGTATGAAAGGAACTGGTTACGCCGGTCCCATGTTAGGTGTAGAGAGAATACCTTGCTGCGATCGATGGCGGAATGCATGAGGGTGACGGTGCTTTCTTTGCTCAGGTTCGTAGCTGCTGCGGCCAGTTTGGCGAATCCGTCAACTTCGATGTTATGTACCCTACGTACTTGCTCGAAGTGACATTCATCGAATTGGGCCATCAGTTTATAGACTTCGGCTTGATATTTCTATAACCTTTGTTCCTTGATCTGGTAGGCTCCGGCGACTTGATTTATCACAAGTTGTGAGTCGCAGTGCAAGACCAGTCGGCGGGCCCCGTATCTGGCGGCTAATTTCAAACCTACAATAACGGCTTCGTACTCTGCTTCGTTGTTAGTCATCTCGGTGCATCGTATGGACTGGCGAATGACCTCGCCCGTGGGGACCTCAAGAACAAGTCCTAGTCCCGATCCCGAGGCGTTTGCGGCACCATCGGTGTGGAGTATCCAGGGGTCCATGTTAGGGGCCGTTTGCAGGGCCTCCTTCTCAGCCTCAGGTGAGAGGTTGGCGCTGAAGTTGGCTATGAAGTCGGCGAGTACTTGTGATTTGATGGCAGTTCTAGGTACATAGGTGATATCGTGCTCGCTGAGCTCTATAGCCCATCTGGCGAGACGGCCCGACAGTTCGGGCTTGTGTAGGATGCTTCTTAGAGGGAAGGTGGTCACTACCCGGATGGGGTGGCATTGGAAGTAAGGTCTCAGCTTTCGGGAAGCCGTGACCAATGCCAGTGCCAGTTTCTCGAGGTGTGGGTACCGAGTCTCGGCGTCCACTAAAGTCTTACTAATGTAATAGATAGGTGATTGCGTACCTTTCTGCTCGCGAACGAGCACCGTGCTGACTGCAACCTCGGAGACGGCCAAGTATATTAGTAGAGATTCATTTGGTTCCGCCTTTGCCAGCAGTGGCGGGGATGTCAGGTACGCTTTCAATTCTTGGAGGGCCTTGACACATTCGTCATTCCAGTGGAAACCGTTATCCTTCCTCAAATTAAAGAACTTGTGGCACATGTATGATGATCGGGAGATGAAGCGGGAGAGGGCGGCTATTCGGCATGTCAACTTCTGAACCTATTTTTTGCTGGTAAGCGCTTCGGGTATCGAGGCGATCACCTTGATCTGGTCTGGGTTGACCTCGATCCCCCTCTGTGATACAAAGAAACCGAGGAACTTCCCATATGCTACGCCAAAAGCGCATTTTCGGGGTTTAACTTCATCCCGTAACTGTTCAAGATTTCAAAGGCCTCTCGCAGGTGATCGATATGGTCCTCCTTTTTTTGCCGATTTAACCATCATGTCATTAATGTAAACCTCCATGGTCTTCCCGAGTTGCTTATTGAACATCTTAGTGACCAACCTCTGGTAAGTGGCTCCCGCGTTCTTCAGCCTGAAGGGCATCACCCTGTAGCAGTAAGTACCTTAGTAGGTGATGAATGTGGTTTTTTCCTGATCCTCCTCCGCCATCAGAATTTGATTGTAGCCAAAATAGGCGTCCAGGAAGCTCAATATCTCATGCCCTGCTGTGGCGTCGATCAGTTGATCGATGTGGGGCAGGGGGAAGGAGTCTTTAGGGCAGGCGTTGTTTAGGTCGGTGAAGTCCTCGCATATCCTCCACTTTCCGCTTTTCTTCTTGACCATTACCATGTTGGCGATCCATTGCGGGTACTTCGACTCTCTGACGGAATCGTTGGCTAGTAACTTGTCTACCTCCTCTCGGACCGCCTCATTGATGGCGGCATTGAATTTTATCCTGCCTTGTTTCACTGGTGGATGTAATGGATCCACGTTGAGCCGGTGCGTGGTGATATCCGGTAAGATCCCTGGCATGTCTGCATGGGAAAAAGCAAATGTGTCTGCATATTTAGTCAGAAATTCATGGTACTTACCTGGGTTCACGAGCCCGTGACCGATGTAGACCTTCTTCTCAGGGTCATTCTGGTCTAGCTGAACCGGGTCGAGCTCCTCGGTCGTAGCACTGCGAGCTTCTATGATGTCTGGATCCCTTATGGCGCCGGCCGTCGGGTCTGCTTGAGTCCCCGACGTGGTTGATTGCTATGCTTTTGCGCTTGCCCCGCTCAGTTGTTTTGTGTGGGCGCAATCTTGAGTTATTTTATAATATTCCTACGCTGTGTGCGGCTCCCCTTTGATGCTGAGTATTCCCCATGGGGTAGGGATTTTGATTACTTGGTACAGGCTTGATGGGACCACTCGCATGGCGTGTATCCAGGGGCGTCCAATGATGATATTGTAGGCCGTCTCCTGGTTCA
>JASVEL010008191.1:0-300875 GCA_032618575.1 Nicotiana noctiflora | reverse complement strand
GCACCTGGAGTGATTCTGTCCTCGAGTCCCATCTGAGTGAGGACTCTCGGATGAATGATGCAGGCACCGCTTCCGTCATCGATCATGACTCTCCTGACATCGGTATCAATGATACGCAGGGTAATAACCAAAGCATCATAGTGAGGGAAACACAAACTGTCGGCGTCAGACTTATCGAAGGTGATACTCCCTTCGAGGTCATCGTACCATTTGTGGGAGATAGTTCTCTCCAGTCGGTGTGTGTTGGTGAACTTGATGTGGTTGATGGTGGCATCATCCACCTCCCCGACGATCATATTTACCGTACGCATCGGAGAGGGTGGCTTTGGGGGTCCTCTGGAGTGCTCCCGCCCGCGGCCAAAATTAGCTTTCCCCTTATTGCTAAGCAGTTCCTTCAGGTAGCCCTGATTGAGCATTCTGACGACTTCCTACCGTAGGCCGATACAGTCTTCAGCCCGATGTCCTCATTCCTGATGTAACTCGCACAAGACGTTGGATTTCCTCGTGGCTGGGTCTGACTTCATCTTTTGGGGCCACTGCACCTTGGTGCCGAGCTTCTCCAGTGTGTACACCACTTCTGAGGGCGAAACATAAAAGTTATGTGATAAAAGTAAAGGGGGCGTACCTCGATCGTTTCTGAGTGGGGTGACGTGACGCTGCACATCATCCGTGTGTTGCGGGGGCGGGAGTGAAGACCTTGCGTAGGGTTGGTGTCGTTCCCTGCTGGGGCGTGGAGGGAGTTCCAGGCGTCCCTCATGTCGTCAATCCTTCCTTGCGTTCGGGTGCACGACAGCCAGCCGCCGGGTTGGTCCGTTGAGATCCTCTTCGTCTGCCCGCACCTCGGCGTAGTAGGAGCTGTGGATCTCATCCCAAGTGGTGGGAGGGTACTTTATGATCCGGCTCAGCGGCTTCTTGGTGGCCCTGGAGCCGTCCCTGTTGAGCCCGTTCTGGAATGTCGCTACCGCCATTCCTTCCAACACATTTGGCAGGCTCATTCTTACCCTGTTGAACCTTACGAGGAAGTCCCTGAGGCATTCGCCCGCGGTCTGTCGGACGGCGAATATGTCGTTCACCCTTGCTTCCGCTTTCTTGGCACCGGCATGTGCGGTGACGAATTTATTAGCCATTTCCTCGAAGGTCAAGATCGCCTTGGCGGGTAGTTGAGAATACCAGGTTAGCGCTCCTCCAGTCAGCGTTTCGCCGAACTTCTTCAGCAGCACTGACGGAACTTGTTCTTTAGATAAGTCGTTACCTTTTACTGCGGTGACGTAGTGGATGAGATGATCCTCGGGGTCGGTGGTTCCATCATACACCTTCAGATATGGGGGCATCTTGAAGGTTTTCGGGATGATGTAGGGCGCTGCTTCTTCGGAATAAGGTTGTTCCACGAACCTTCCTATGTCCCGCTTGGGTAGTAGCTTAGGCGCCCCAGGAATCTTGTCAACCCTGTCTTGGTGCTCCTTTATCTGGTCACAGAGGACCTGGTTTTCGCCCTCCATTTCCTTTATTTTTCTAAGGATGGAGGCTAGTGTGTCATCGTGCGTCTGGGTCTCGATAGGTCGGCTGTTGGTCCGTGTTTCTTCCTATTCATCTATTGCGGTGGTATTGCTGGTAGTCGGAGCGACATTTTTGTAACCCTGCAGTGGTTTTTCCACCAAGCTGCTCAGGGTGCTAGTCAGTCATTCCTCCAGTAGCCTCCTGACCGCTGGAGGTGCCTCTTTCGGATTGGAGTCCCTCCCAGGGGTATGGGGGAGGTTTCAGCTTCAGGCGCGGTAGAGGGAGTAGCGTTGATGGTTGTGCTTCCCCCAGCCTCGTTCATGACACTCAGGAGGTTTGCGGTAACTTCAGCCATAACGTGGGTCGCGTGTTACTTTCAGCCATCCTCAAAAAGTTTCTTTTTTTTTATCGGATCTCGCGAATGTATACTACGAGTTTGATTCTCGAAATCCCTACAGACAGCGCCAAATTGTTTTGCTCAAAAGATGTTAAATACCTTTGAACTAGTCAATCGATGTAAACAAAGGGATAATCGGAATCAATGGTAATATAAATCGAAGATCGATCGTTAGGTTAATGCGCGTGGATAGCTCGTATACGAAGATGATATAGTTTAGTGCAATATATAGAATAAGTGAGCAGTGGAAATGTTGATAATAGAGAGAATAATGATATAGGGAGAGAATTGTCTTATAAAAAATTGATCGATCCTTACAAATGGGGGGAGGCCCTTCCTTATATAGGAAGGAGGCCCCCTCGCCTAACTATTACATTAACGCTCGGATATTACAAGTATATTTGGAATATAAAACAGGGGGGATAGGGGACGTTCTCCTAGATGGGTCCGCCGGCTTGGTATTTTAAGGGCGGGGCCGTCCCCTTTATGGCGTACGGCCACAAGTGAGGACGTCCTCGAATGTTGCCGTCCTCGTAAGGTGGCGTCCTCGTATTGCACTTCATTAGGACCGGCCACGTGTATGTACAAACTAGTCGCACTATTCATCCAATTTATCCTCATACACATGACTCCCTCCTCCCAAAGCTCATTTTCTCCAACTCCATCATTATCTCCATATTTTCCTTACATTTCTCACCACATATCCATTCCATATTGCCACTCCCTTCACGTCCCCTACTACTCACCCATGATCTTCCCCCCACTTTACAAAAGTACCAGTTTCTTATCTCTATATAAATGAGGATTAGACAAACGAAGGGGGGACCCAACATATTGATATTTTACATAGGAAAATACATATTCTTAAAAAAAGAGAAGCAAAAACTCAATCTCAAGTTCCATTCTGTTGTTACAAAGCACACAAAGTTGGGGATTTTCCGTTCGAGATTCGCGATTTAAAGTTCTCGTCGAGTTTTGAATTTTGGTTCGAAAGTCTTCTTGTTAATCGTTTGGCTGTCGAGGAAGTCATGCTGAGGTTCTTTTAGTCCCTTTTGCGTTCTTAAATCACTGTGAATATTCATGTCAATTGATTTATGATAAGTTTAATGCAATTCTCACGTCTCTGCCTAACATTATTGATCCATGAATTCTTTATTTTTACTTATATGTTAAGATCCATTTTTAATCTTGAATATTTGTTAGAAAAATAAATGTTGTTGCCATGTTATTCTGCTACTAGTTTATTATGTTGTCTTTGTTTATTTATCAATTAATTTTGTCTTGTTTTTGGTTAGTCATGAATATTATATAATTTGATCTCAATTCTAAAGTGTTAGACCAATAACGTTAAAAAATACAAAGTTTGGATCTTCAAGCTATTTGGGACATAGGGGTGTTGCTGTACACTAAAAAAAAAAGGAAATGAAGTTGGGTCTAAGGTTAAGAACGAATTTGAACTTGATTTTAGGTTTTTTTTTTTTTTTTTTTTTAAAAAAATTTGAACTCTTTAACCCCTTAGAAAATACTAGAGCTCTTCCATACTTTATGTTCTTAGCCTTACCAAATTAATCTACGTAAAGAAAAAATCATTAAATAAAGTAATTAAACTCTGCCATGTCCTCCAATAATTTTAATACGTATTTTTTTTTAACTTCACAATAATCCCAAACTTAGGAAAATAATTTAGATATGTTATAAGGCTTTAAGAGAGCTCTTAGTTAATCAAATCATTGTAATTGTGTATAGTTCACACGACAAAATTACAAGTTTCAAAATTAAAATTAAGGTATGCGTTCGTACAACATTGGCAAAACAATCTTAATAAATATTTATCTTGAAACTAAAAGAGACAAAAATGTTAGAAAAGTTTTAGATGTACTTTAAAATATTAGCACATGTATTCATACCCGAACCTCAGATTGATATGCTTAAATAATAAAAGGATCATGTGTGCATTCCGCGTCTCGATGCCTTTAAATTTAAATAATTATTTTTTTTAACCATGTGTACATTCTATACCTTGGTTTAAAATTTAACTTCAAAGTAATATCTTGTGTGCGTATCACATTTGGGTTCAAATAATCAATAAAATATAATAATTATGTGAAATAATAATAAACCAGCCATAAGCAATAAAAAAAATTTCATCAATATGTCAGAAAAATGCAAGACATTTACTCTCTAAACCTACCTGTTTCTTCATCACTCAAACCTCCTAAGCCGCCGGACGCTTCTAGTATTGGCGTGGCAATTAAGACCCAACCACCAAATATGATCATTGATCATACTGACGACTCTAAATTAACAAATCCACAGGAACCTAAAACCTACCTTAGTTCCCTAATATCTGGCCAATCTTCAGTCTCTGCAACTACTACTACTTCTATGGTAGTTGACAGTCCTTTCACAATTGAAGATGAACTAGAGGCACCTAATGATAACGCTACTTTCATTCCTCTTTCAATGGAGGAAAAAAATCGTACTTACAAACCATGGCAACATGCAGTGATAGTAAAGGTGTATGGACGAAAGATTGAACACCAACTACTTAGAAGTAAAATCTACACTCTTTGGCAGCCTTCTGAAAATCTCCCTCTTATTGACTTGGGTTGAGCTTTCTTCCTGCTCAAATTTCAAAAGGAAGAGAATAAAATTCATGCACTACAACATGGTCCATGGTTCATAATGAACCATTTCTTATCGGTCAGACAATGGGAACCCGAGTTTATGGCTTCAGAAACCAATATCCGCTATTCTGCTATTTGGTTAAGACTACCGGAATTACCCACGGAATTCTATGATTATCATATCCTTCAAAAGGTGGGTAATAAAATTGGCAAGCTATTAACAATGGATAATTGCACATCCAGCACTACAAGAGGTAGGTATGCCAGACTTTGTGTAGAAGTGGAGTTAGATAAACCTTTAAAAACTCGTGTCTATATTGGGCAGCATAGGCAGAACATCCTCTACGAAGGATTAAATTTACTATGCCTTACATGTGGAAGGATGGGTCATAATCAAAGACTTTGCCCTTCTCAGAACCTAGGTACTTCCTCTTCTATCCCTTCTATTAATGAAACTTCTGTCAATGAGTGGAAAACAGTTCAGTTTTCCAAAAAGAAAACCATACACAAAAAATTCTCCAAGATCGGAGACAGGAGATGTTAAACCTAGTAATAAGCCACTAAACCCTACTATCCTTCCTTTTGATCAATTAGCCATTAATCGGTTTAATCCAAAGACACCTTCTCTAAACACTGTTAATCAGGATGATCAGATACCTAATATTACTACCTCTAATATCTTTGACTCATCAATGGCTTTCCCATTACCCAATAAACCCGCCCAATAAGAAAAAGTTTTTTCTTTGACTTTTCCACAAAAACCTAATTTATTGGGACAACCGATCAAACCTCATGATAACCATCATTTAAGTCCCCAAGCAAGCTCCTCTACTGGCCAAGTAAAACAAAAAATCTTACCAAAATCTTACCCTATTTCTACACTTCCTACTTCCATGCAAGACTTAAATTGTTTGTCTTCCTCCACATCACACCCTACTACAACATCATCATCCCTCCCTAAACCTAATCACACAAAAACCGAGCAAAAAACTCATCATGAAACCCTTACCCTTCACTAAATGCTCACTCTTTTCCACCCCATCAATCACCTCCACCGCCTAATATGGACTCTACCCTCCCTTTAATAACCACCCCTTCAAAACATGAGTCCAAACAGGCGTCCTTATCACAATCACCATTGCCACACTCCTCTAAAAATCTATTCCCTCATAATGTTTACCCCCAATCTCAACTTTCTCAGGAGACACCAACGTCCAAACAATCCAGCTCACCAGTTAAATCATCGGAACACACCACACTTTGTTCCTCCATCACAGTTGATTATGGAACCAAACCAAATTGTGTACACAGCTCAGACACCACATCTCCCAACTCACCTTGCTTCTTGGTTGGAAACGGGATTACAGAACCATGCACTCACATGTATGCTGGAAATAAATCATCAGCAGGTGACAATATTGATCAACCATCCCAGAGATTTAGCACAAATAGTAATGGAGGAGATGCAGTTGGGAATGGAACTATACGGGAGATATCATTGGGCAATGACTCAATCTTCTCAGATGGCACCTTATCAGCAGCCACCACTCCCCACTCCAACTTGGGACCCTCAGTACCTCCATCCAAACATTCTCCAGATGCCCTTCTATCCCCCACCCAACAACACAATACCATGGATATAACCATATTGGAACAAAACGACCCCACCAACACCAGCTCCATCGCCCAACCCATCACCACCAAATAGTCCACCTCCAGAAGAACCAAACGACAATCAACAAGCGGAACTCGAAGCAGCCATCGTCTACAACAGAGAAACTCGATCAGTCCATGCGTTTCTAGATGGAATAAAAGTCTTTGTGCTGAAGGAGGAGTACGAAAAAAAGATCTATGTCAGATGCCCACAAAACCTACGCACCACCTCCTTTCGAATCCGGCCAACAACCAATCCAGAAGTGGGAAAATTTGCAATGCTACTGATGCCAACGTTCATTCTCCAAACAAATCGGAGGAACAATCAAAGAGGCCCTAGGGGCAACTTACAGTTTGACTACACTAACAATCATATGAATTTTGTGTTTTGGAATTGCAGGGGGGTTCACTCAGACAATTTCCGTATGAATTTTAGGGCTTTGTTGGACTACAATAGACCATCCCTAGTGGTCCTTCTGGAAACACACACTGCAAGTCACCAAACCATCAAAGAAGATTTTGATTTCTCAGGTATGATAGAAGTTCCATCATTGGCCAGGCAGGTGGTCTTGTAGTATTATGGAAGGAAGATTTGCATGTGGAGCATGTGGCTTCTACTGGACAGGAAATACACTGCCGCATTCAGGTAATTCCAAACCCATTTAAATTTTTATTAACAGCCATATATGCAAACCCTAATATTGCTAATAGACACCTACTTTGGAAAAACCTAATGTGTATCTATGACTGCTATAAATGACCTTAGATCATGGGGGGTGGGGGGATTTTAATGATTTATTAGAAGCTGCTAACAAATTTGGTGGTCTACCTATCAATAATGCACGTGTAAATAATTTCCTTAACTGTATAAATCATTGACACTTAACTGATTTAGGGTATAAAGGAAGTCGATATACGTGGACTAATGACAGACATACTAGGTTTAATATTCTAGAAAGAATAGACCGCATTTTTGCCAACTATGATTTATTACATCATTTTCTTGACATGCTAGTGTCTCACTTGCCATGACTTCACTCTGACCACTGCCCGTTAAAATTAGATTTACAATTCTAGACTTTACCTAGGAAAAAAATATTTAGATTTGAAACGATTTGGATCTCGCACCCTACCTCCTATCCCCTAATAAATCAAATTTGGTTAGAAAATTCTCACTTACTATATGCTATATGGACTTTTACTAGTCAAGTACACCTTTGGAATATTTCTACTTTTGGGAATTTTTTCCAAAAAGGAGGAAATTAATTAATCGGATAAATGGCATTCAGAATTCTTGGCACTACCCTACAAGTCTCTTCTTGCACAATCTTGAAAAAACTCTTCTTTAAGACTTTAATAATATTTTGAAATTGGAATAAGACTTTTGGAAATTAAAATCAAGAATTGATTGGTTGAATCATGTTGATGCTAACACAAAGTTTTTCCATTTATCTACTCTTAATAGAATACTTTTTAACCGTATTACAGGTCTTCAAGACCAAGGGGGAAATTGAATTTGTGACCCTTTTTTAATTAGAGATAATATTACTCTTTACTATCAACACCTTTTTCATACTCAGGAATTAGTTTCAACTCATCACAAATACATTTTTCCTATGAATGTTCTGACAAATAAGGATCAAAATTCCTTAACTTACCCCTTACAAGATTGGGAAATTACAAAGGCAATCCATTCCTTTAAACCTTTAAAAGCTCCTGGACCGGATGGCCTTCATCCTATATTTTACCAAAAATATTGGGACACTGTAGGCCTGTCTGTAAAATTATTCTGTCACACTGCTTTTAACAATCATAAAATAGATCCTTCTATCAATAATACTTTTGTTTGCTTAATTCCTAAGAACAATCATGCTTATACTATTTCTCAATATCGACCTATCAGTCTTTGTAACACTATTTACAAGGTAATCACTAAGATTATTGCTAATAGACTTAAACCTTTGTTGGATAAACTAATTTGTCCAACCCAATCTATCTTTCTTAAGAATAGAAGAGCTTCTGATAATGCGATCATTGTGCAAGAAATCATTACTAAATTTAAAAAAATACATGGGCAGGATAAACATATGCTTCTCAAAATTGATTTAGAAAAAGCATTCGACAAATTAGAATGGTCTTTTATACATTTCTCTTTAATTTACCTTAATTTTCCTCCTAGTTTTATTCAGCTCATTATGTCTTGCATTACTACTACTAACATTTCTATCTTAATAAATGGAAACCCTACCTCTTTTTTCCAACCTTCTAGAGGTATCCGACAAGGGGACCCTCTATCACCTTATTTATTTATTATCTGTCTGGAAATGCTTTCCAGGAAAATAAATGCTTCAGTGAATTATTGTAAATGGACTCCTATCACACTCAGTTGTCGGGGTCCCCATCTGTCCCATCTTTTTTTTTTGCTGACGACATTATTCTTACCTCCAAAATAAATACTGACTCTTGTCAGGAGTTGGTTAACACAATAATTGATTTCTCAAAATTTTCAGGTCAAACGATCAACCTTGACAAGTCAAATTTTTTTTTTCTAGAAACTGTCCTTCGGGTACTAAATCAAATATTCTCCAAACTTTTAACATGCAAGAGGGTAAGCAGTTTGAAAAATATTTGGGATTTTCTATTTTTACAAAAAGACCTACCAAAAGTGACTATCAATTCTTAATTGATAATTTTCGTAATAGGTTAGCTGGTTGGAAAACAAAATTCCTATCCAAGGCAGGTAGAACTACCTTAATACGTTCTACTTTAAATTCCCTTCCAAATCATGTTATGCAGTATATTATTCTACCTGCTTATATTATCGAATCTTTAAATAGCTTCCAAAAAATTTTTCTATGGGGAACTACTACCATTAAGAAAAAACTACATATGATTTCTTAGGAAAAAATTACACAACCTATTAAGAAGGGAGGGTTGGGTATACAAAACCTTTCACTAAAAAATAAAGCTCTACATGCCAGCCTAGCATGGAGATTATTCAAAAACCCCTCTCTTCTTTGGGCTCAAGTACTTCTGCATAATTATATCAAACATTCTTCCTTGAATATTGGTAAATATTACCCTATTTGGAAGAATATTATGCAAGGTTGGAATTACTACACATCTGGTCTAAAATGGAATATCAGCTCAGGTATGTTTGTTAACTTTTGGACTGAACCTTGGATTAATCATAATTATATTCTCAAGAATTGTATATTTGGACCTCTGCCAAGGAATGAGGATCATAAAACTGTGGCCAATTATTACTATAATCATCGCTGGCATTTTAAAAATATACCTTTTGTCTTGCCTTATCACATTCAGCAATCAATTCTTAATATTTATATGGCCATCCATCCCTCTTCTTTTAATCATCTATACTGGAATCTTACCTCCACAGGTTTTTTTTCGGTTAAATCAGTTTATAACTTATTAACTGATTCTTTAAAAGCCTCTTCACAAATAACAGACAGTTTTACTTGGATTTGGCGTTTGCATGTTCCTCCCAAACTATCCCACTTCATTTGCTTAGTATGTCACGATAGGCTTCCAACTGCCTCTTACTTGCATAAATTAGGAATTGTTCAATCTCCAATTTGTACTCTTTGTCAATTGGAACCTGAAACAGTGTAACATATTTTGCTTTGGTGCCCAGTAGCAAAATATATTTGGAAAACGTTTCAATTACCTCACAAGTTTATGCAGTATTTGAAAGACTGCGTTAAGAATATTTTGATTTTTAAGAATCTTATTTATCAATCTCTGCCCTATAATAGCTCCAAAATTCCCCATACTACTCTAACTCCTTTTATATTATAGGAATTATGGCTCCACAGGAATAAATTTGTTATGGAGAAGAAAAGTTCCTTATTAGAAGTAGACATCATTTTTAAAAAAGCCGCTGAATTTTTCTACCTAACAAATTCCAAAGGATTGATAAAGAATTTGTTACCTCTTTATATTAAATGGCACCCTCCAACTTTTTCTTATTATAAACTCAATATTGATGGCTCATGCATGCATAACAATCTCAAGTGTGGTATAGGAGGGGTCTTTCGAAATCATGAATGTCAATGGATCATGGGATTTGCTGATGCGACTTCTCCAGGGAATATCATTCAAACAGAATTATTAGCTTTGCTCAAAGGGCTACTAATTGCTATACAACATCAATTAACACCTCTTGTTATAGAAACAGATGTGCGGGATGTCCTTACCTTGATGTCTTCTGAATCACAATACCATTGCAAGTTGCTAATACTCCATCTACATAGCCCAACAATCACAAGGATATATCGGGAGCAGAATGGTGTAGCTGACATTTTGGCAAAGCATGGCACTCAACAACAACTTGGTTCCACTACTATATATCAACAACCTCCACCTTTTGTAACAGAAATGTACCATCAAGACCAGTAAGGAAAAATACGCAAAAGACTGGTCAAATCGGCGACAAATATGTCTAGTACTACTAGTAGTATGTGTTTAGCTTCTGTAATATTAATGATATAAACTTGGTAGAAATTTATGGTTGTCTCAACCTCTAGTAGATATGGCTTGTAATAAAGCTAATCTGATGCTCCTAATGCATCCCCCAAACACTCTGTAAGAGTTTAATATAGAATATATATCTTTTTCACCAAAAAAAATAAGCAATAAAATACAAGAATATTCAAGAATTGATTTAAGCCGAACATTAATTAATAAAAGCGACCGTGCTAGAACCACGGGACTCGAGGGGTGCCTTACACCTTCTCCTCGGTCAACAGAATTCCTTACTCAGTCTTCTATTTTCGCAGACCATAAATACGAGTCAATTTTTCCTTTTGAAAGGGGATTCAAATAAAATGTGACTTGGAACACCAAAACTCAATTCCAAGTGGCGACTCTAAATAATAAATAATCCCTTTTAAAGCATCAATTCAATTGGAAAACTCTTTTAACTCAACCTCATAATAAGGTTGTGTGAAAAAAGAGGTGTGACAGTGTGAAGCTTATTTATAGGAACAAGTTCGTGATGCATTTTATGTATTATCCCTATTTTCTATAATTTTAAATTGGTAAATTTTATTAATAAGATATTAAACAATTTATGATACAGCCAATAACAAGAAATAATACATATAATTAAAGAAAGAAGCGATCGATTGATAAATATCTATGATAGATTACAAGTTACAACACAATTAATCTCACATTTTCCACTTCTTAGTTATAAGTTATTACAATTCATGTATAGTTTCCCCCTATAAAAAAGGTTGATACCTTATATATTTTAAATAAATACCTTTTAAAAAAATTATATTCCATAGCTATTTTTTAATTTTTATACCCAAATATCTATTTATAGTTACCTCCTAGCCTTAAACCATAAAATAAGCTTTGCATTATTTTTCTCTTTCATATCCCCTCAAATTTTTCATATCCCCTACCCCATATCTATTATCCTTCTATCCCTCTCTCTCTACTTTATAATGTCTTATTTTACGCCGGACGCTGGAGCAACTGCCACTGTTTTCGTTTCGACCAAAAAGACCAGCTAGTTCCAATATGGAGGAGTCCTAAAACTGATGTACTTCTCAAGGTAGAGAAAGTAGCGCTAGACTTTGATGGTCGTGTAGTTAGATTTCCCGGCCTTTGTTTATTGATACCGCCGCCCTTAGCCTCATAATCTCATTTTTGGATCAACAAAAACCTCAGTTATTTCGTCTGTAATTATGTGCTAATCGTCGGCACAGAGACAACATTGACGGCAAGTGAGTACTAGATACTGATGTTGCTTCAACGAGACTACATTAGAGTTGTTCTTGAATAGAGACGACGGAGTTGGGGGCTGAGCAACTTGAATTTTCTGTTAATATATTTCAATGTATCTCGCTGTATTTCATTGTCTTTTTTTCCATTGTATTTCAATGTATCTAGTTGCATCCTATGTATTTCATTATATTCATTGTCATTTTTTTCTCATTGTATTTCAATGTATCCCGCTATAATCTATGTATTTCATTGTATTACCTGTCTCGCTATATTCCATGAATGTATTCATATATATTTTTTAACTAATATAATTTATGTATTATATAATTTCTCTGAAGATTGCTATATTTTGGATATTTTTCGATTGAGATTTTTTAATAACTGAAATACAAAATTTGTGTGTTATAATTGAGTTTGTTCAGTTATATTAGGAGTTTATTATGTTAATTGATTCACTTTCCGTTTAAAAATAATGTAATTCCCTATTTTATGCCGTGCATACAGTTAAATATAATAATCTGTCGAGCTGTAATCTCATGTCTCACGCCATGAATGCAGTCGAATATAAAATATGTCTAGCTGTAATTTCTTGTTTCATGCCTAGAAATGTTGCAGTAACTTAAATATATCAAATACATACTAAAAAATCTGAAAATATAAATATAAAAAGTAATATAGTAAATAGTGACTATAACTAGCTAATAATTACTAAAACATAGTAATTTCTCAAAGTTTATGTAACTATTTTTACATTTAATCGATGCCAAAAAGTAAAGGAGTCGAGGGCCGACATTGACGAAATCCAATAAACATTGTGGAGATAAATGTAATTAGATAATAAGTTTGGGGAACAAAAGGAAAACAAAACGATAATCCCTAATGTTCCGCTCATTGTTTCACCCCAACTTTCTCTCTCCAAACGAAGAGAAGTAATCTCTCTCGCTCTCTCTCGTCTCTTCTATTGTCCGACGACTAGAGCAGTAGTAGGGCTTCTTCTCTAACGTCATTCACTCTCTCTCTATATATCTCTATACGCGGCGCGCGTTAAACATCGCCGTCATATATCTTACGCCGTCGGAGGTAAGCTCATTATCCTGCCTGCTCATTTTCACCTGATCCAACAACCCGTTTCCGACCCGCTTTGCATCCATACCCTAATCTAGCCTGTAATACAGTTAAATATCTGTTCTATACTTCTATTCGATTTATTAGCTGTAATAATAAATTTATCCCCAATTAAACTATTACTACTCTCATTTTTTGGGTTCCTAGGGTTTTTGTTATTGGATCATTTTACAGTGAGATTTTGAGGGCCGATAAACATTTTTTTGGGGGCTAGAGAAAACATTGTTATATACACTTTTGATGCGTTGGGGGGTTCTGATATGGCCAATCATGGCGGCGTTGGGAGCAAATTTGTGTCTGTGAATTTAAATAAATCATATGGACATACTTCTCATCATGATAATAAATCTTATAGTGGTTCTTATGGGCAGGCCGTGGGGATGGGCCGTGGTCGGCCTGGTAGTGGGGGTGGAGGAATGGTTGTTCTGTCCCGGCATCGGAGTACGCAGAAAATTGGGACGAAATTATCTGTTCCACCCCCCTTGAATTTGCCTTCATTGAGGAAAGAGCACGAGAAATTTGATTTATCAGGATCGGGCGGTGGGGCATTGGGTGGTGGTGGTCAAGGGAGTGGGCCGAGGCCATCCTCGTCTGGTATGGGTTGGACTAAGCCTGCTGCTACTGCTGCAGTTGCACTGCAAGAGAAAGATGTGAGAAGTGATGGTCAGGTCGTTATTGATGGTTTGGATCAGACGGGCCATAGTACTGATGGCATCAACAACCAGGTTAGTGGATCCTATATGCCCCCTTCAGCTCGTGGAATTGGAAGTGGAGCTGCAGTTAATCTTCCTGCAAAAACATTTCCTTTGACTGCTGAGAAAGTCTCCGTTTTGAGAGGCGAGGATTTTCCTTCTCTTCAAGCTGCATTGCCTGCCTCTTCTGGACCGGCAAACAAGCAAAAGGATGGTTTGAGTCAAAAGCATAAGCACCTATCCGGTGAAGGAACATCTGACGAACAAAGAGACAGTTACAACATGAGTTCAGTGGTTGATATGCGTCCTCAGGGGCACTCTTCACGTCATGCAACTGGAAATGGTCTTGCAGAAAATGGGTTTGAAAGACATGGTCTGAGCAGTACTCGTAGGGCGGTTCAACCTCGGAAGCAGGAAGATTTCTTTCTGGGGCCACTTCCATTAGTCCGGTTGAATCCTAGGTCTGATTGGGCTGATGATGAACGTGATACTGGACACATATTTGCAGATAGGGGCAGAGATATTGGGATTTCAAAAGTTGATAATTATTGGGATAGGGATTTTGACCTGCCTCGAACTAATGTGTTTCCCCATAAAACTGCTCACAATCAATTTGAAAGGAGGGGTCCTAGAGAGGCTCAGACTGGGAAAGGGCTTACCATGGATGCCGTGAGAGGTGACACCTATAGCAGAGATGTAAGAATACCTAGTAGAGAAGGGAGGGAAGGGAGCACATGGAGGAATTCAATCCTTCCCAGAGATGGTAAAGTTTCAGACATTGCCAATGACAGGAATGTTGTTAGCTCCAGGGAATCTTTTGTTAACAAAGATTTAGGGAAAGATAACAGGTATGTCCCACCACATTTTGAGGACACCGCTCGTGATGAAAGTTTTACTGGAAGTCGGGATTATTCATACGGAAGGAAAGACTCGGGTTTTGTTATTGACAACAGACAATGGTGGAATCATGCAACAGAATCATCCAACAGTCGAGGGGTCGAGCGCATGACTCAAGATCGCCTTGTTAGTGAAATGTCCAGCAGATTCAAGCGTGATGGCTTTCAGAACAACTCCGGGTCAAAACCTTCATTTGCATCCATTGGGAAATCACTTCCTATGACTGATCCTGTTCTGAACGTGGCCAGGGAGAAAGGTGCCCATTCAAGGGGTGAAAGGCCATACATAGAGGATCCATACCTGAAAGACTATGAATCTGCAGGATTTGATGAAAGAGATCTCTTTCCTGGAGGACTTTCTGCGGTGATCAAGAGAAAAAGGGATGTGGTTAAGCAGGCTGATTTCTATGACCCTGTCAGAGAATCCTTTGAGGCTGAACTGGAACGAGTTCAAAAGATGCAAGAGCTTGAGCGACAACGAATTATGGAAGAACAAGAAAGAGCATTGGAGCAAGCTCAAAGAGAGGAAGAGGAGAGACAGAGACTGATTAGAGAAGAGGATGAGCATCGACGAAAATTGGAAGATGAGGCACGAGAAGCTGCTTGGAGGGCAGAGCAAGAGCGGCTTGATGCAGTTAGAAGAGCTGAAGAGCAGAGAATTGCTAGAGAGGAAGAGAAAAGGAGGATTGTCATGGAGGAAGAAAGGAGGAAGCAGGCTGCTAAACTAAAGCTTTTGGAATTGGAGGCCAAGATAGCCAAGAGGCAGGCTGAAGGGCCAAAAACTGATACTTTAGTTGTCACCACCGATGACAAAATATCTTCCATGAACAAGGAAATTGATGTTTCAGGGGGAGCTGATGTGGATAATTGGGATGAGAGTGAAAGAATGGTGGAACGTTTAACAACTTCAGCATCTTTTGACACCCCTGTCTTAAGCAGATCTGCTGATGTAAGTTCCCAGCACTATTCCTCTCGAGAGAATTTTTCAAATTTTCCAGACAGAGGAAGACCTATTAATTCTTGGAGAGGGGATGCACTTGAGAATGGAAGTAGCTCATCAGTGCATCTACAGGACCAAGATATTGGTCATCATAGTCCAAGAAACGATGCATCTGCTGGAGGCAGGGCAGCTCCCCGAAAAGATTTTTCAGGAGGAGCTGGATATTTGGCATCTGGTAGTTATGCCAAAGGTGGACGAGAAGGATATACAGATGAATTTGGCCATCGGAAAGAGCATAGGTGGAACCTTCCTATGGATGCTGATTCATACACCAGGAACAGGGACATGGACACAGAGTTTCATGATAATCTTTCAGATAGGTATGGTGATATTGGTTGGGGGCAAGCTCGTTCTCGTGGCTGTACCCGCTTTCCTTACTCAGATCGGCTATATCAAAATTCTGAAGCAGATGAACCTTATTCCTATGGTAAGTCAAGGCATTCTGTGAGACAGCCACGTGTGCTTCCTCCACCTGTACTCTCTACTGTGCAGAGAACTTTCAGGGGTATGAATGGTCACCCTGCTTCGTCGAACCTTATTGACAATGAAAGCCATTATACTCATCATCGAGGAGGTGACTCTACGAGGCAGACAGGCTATCTTGGTGGCCATCCATCTGAACATGTTGCTCCCCTGCAGGAGTGCACTCTTGCAGAAGTTACTAAACTGAATAAAGATATGAGCCCAAGGTGTGATTCACAGTCTTCTCTATCTGTTACAAGTCCTCCGAATTCTCCGCCTCATCTCTCTCATGATGAATTGGATGAATCTGGAGATTCTCGTTCGGTATCTGTTTCCGCAGAAGGAAAAAATATAAGTCTCTCTGGGTATGAATGTGCTCTCTTAAATGATAATTCTGCAAAAGATGCGATGAAGACGGCTTCCAGTTCTATCTCTGCTATTGATGATGAAGACTGGAATGTGGAAGATAATGATGAGTTGCAGCAGCAAGAAGAGTACGATGAGGATGAAGATGGTTATAGGGAAGAGGATGAAGTGCGTGAAGCAGATGATGAGAATCCTGACCTGAACCAAGAATTTGAGGATCTCCAATTAGGCGAGGAAGAATCATCTCACAAATTGGATAACTTAGTTATGGGCTTCGATGAGGGTGTCGAAGTTGCAATACCAAGTGATTTTGAGAGGAATTCAAGGAATGAAGAAAGTGTATTTGATAGGCCTGAAACCTCTGAAGGTGGATATGTATATGGGGTTCAATTTGATGAAAAGTGCCTTCATCCCGTTGAGGCACCCCCTGGGGCTAGTTTGGATAGCTCCTCCGACAGGGTCCAAGAAACTGAAAAAATTATGCAAGAATCTGAGTTTAGAGTGAGTACTGAGCCTCACAGTGCCACAGCCTCAAATCTATTGGATGGCGTTGATGTGTATTGCAACCCTAGCCTATGTGCTCAGCGAACTTTCTCATCCCTTGGCACTCCATCTTCTATTGGTCAGACTAGTGTGACAACTTTAACATCTTCTGGTCAGCCTGATTTACCTGTCAAGCTTCAGTTTGGGCTGTTTTCTGGTCCTTCTTTAATACCTTCTCCAGTACCAGCCATCCAAATTGGTTCCATTCAAATGCCTCTTCATCTCCATCCGCCAGTTGGTCCATCCCTTACCCATATACATCCATCACAGCCTCCCATCTTTCAGTTTGGTCAGGTCAGGCATTCATCTAATGTCTCACAAGGGATTGTGCCAATCACTGCTCAGTCAATGTCTTTTGGTCAGCCCCATGTGCAGGCTCATTACAACTCCAGCCAGAACTCCGGTGGTTCTGTGCCTCCCCAGCCTGCTCTAGATGCTTCTACTCTGAGTGTGATGAAAGACAATGTTCAATCTCTTTTAGCAAATCAGGAACATGCTTCTGTATTGAGGCCTGGAGGACATAATGACAGTAAGCCAGCACAAGGAAGTGCAGAAAGCAAAGCTCTTACAGCCAACATTACCGGGATTGCAGGTGCTAGTGATAGAAAGCTTATCTCAGAGTCAGCTATTCAAGCTGAAGCTAAGGGCTTGACTAATGCTGACAGGCAGTTGCAGCCATCTAAGGGGAAGGATTCTGATGGCAAGCAGTCCTCTATGCTGCCATCAACTCAGTCAGTTCCTAATGAGAAAAATTATGCTGGGGGCAGGGCTCAAGGCCAAGCATACGGCAACAAGGGAAAAAGATTCACGTATGCTGTGAAAGGTTCTGGGTTGAGGTCATCTTTTCCAACTTCTGATGGTCCTTATTCTGAGTCAAGTAGATTTCAGAGACGGCCTCGTCGAACAGTTCAGCGAACTGAGTTTCGAATCCGGGAAAACTCAGATAGCAGGCAATCATCCAGCATGGTTTTTTCTAATGACTCTGCTCTTGGTGAAAAGTTAAATCACGGTGGGAGATCTGCTGCAGTGATTATTGCAAAAAGTGGATCAAAGAGAGGATCCTTCTCTAGCAGGCTACCGAAGCAAAATGTAGAGTTTGATTCTATGTCAGCAAATGTTGCTTCTCATGAGGTTGATTCCAGTAACAAGCCAAGCAAAGATTTCAGAAAGGCTCTGCTACACAAAAGTCAGAATACTTCACACACTGGCGAGGGAAATCATAAAAGGAACATATCGGAGGAGGATGTTGATGCCCCGTTGCAGAGTGGTGTTGTACGTGTTTTTAAACAGCCTGGAATCGAAGCACCTAGCGATGAAGATGACTTTATTGAAGTCAGGTCTAAGAGGCAAATGCTGAATGATCGACGAGAACAAAGAGAAAAAGAGATCAAGGCGAAATCCCGTGTTTCTAAGGTTTTGGCGAGCTATCCATATTTATTTTTACCTTTTGATATTTATGTGATGTTATATCTTAACCTTTTCTTAATCATGTTTTCAGCCTCCACGCAAACCTCGGACGACGAGACAAAGTGTTGCAATCACAACTAGCCCAAATAAAATCTTTGCATCTGTGGGTGGAGAACCACAAAATAAGAATAATTATTCAGATGTTATAGCTTCAGAAGGGCACGGATCTGTTTATAAGGATGTGTCCACTGGATATACTACCGTGGTGTCTCAGCCACTAGCTCCAATTGGAACTCCTTCAGGGAGCAATGGATCTCAGCCCGATAAACAATTTTATACTGCCAAGTATGTGTGTTCTATTGGCAGAATCATAGCAAAAGAACTTCTTGTCCTCATGAAATGCTTATTAATAAGTTATTCATTTATTTCGACAGGTTGCTCCAAACCACCTCTGGTAGTGTTGTTTCTGCTGGTGGAGATGACCTTGAGCCGGGACTGAAGTTTGAGAGCAAGAAGAATACAGAGAATGCTAAATCATCACCTCTAAACTCATGGTGTAGTGCACAGATCA
This sequence comes from Nicotiana noctiflora, assembly GCA_032618575.1. NCBI lineage: Eukaryota > Viridiplantae > Streptophyta > Magnoliopsida > Solanales > Solanaceae > Nicotiana > Nicotiana noctiflora. The sequence continues at coordinate 281,882 of JASVEL010008191.1, read as the reverse complement.
ATCAACAGGTATTTTCTTTTGTCGGTTTTAGGCCACCTAATTATCTGTGATGTTTTATGCAGTCGGGATACCAATTCTACTTAGATCACTGTCATTTCTGTCGTTCAAATTGTACTTTGATGAGATGTCCAGTGAAAAGTTTAAGGCTGGATTTGCTAGCTTGATAGTAATCGACACAGTCACATTGTGCACCTATGCTTCTAAAAGTTTTTCTGTACTAGCATTTTATTTGCGGGGATTCACCAGTTCTAATCTGCCGATTCAAAATATGTGTTCGCTGTCTTATTTTCCACTCTACTATTAGTTTTCCTCTTGCAAACCTAAAATTAATGGAGTGACTATTCTTTTCCAAATTATTGATATGGTATCAAACATATTTGGGTATATTTGGGCCAGAAGTCCGACATGATTTCTTTCTTGAGCATCAGCTAAATAATGCCTTATTTTGTTACTGGATTTTATCATCTGTTTTTTCATAAATGGTACTGGATATTCACATATTTTAATCTTTAGTTATTGGTGGTGTTATTGCTTGTTGGTTTTTTGTTTATTACTGTGTTGCCTATGGATCTATATTCTTTGTGGGTCATTATTGCTGCAGTCTTTGGCTCTGAGAAATTTTCTGACTCACTTTGGCATAGGTTATGACCTTGTCTCAGAGCCAACTTGAAGAGGCTATGAACCCTGCCAGATTTGAAGCACATGCAGCTTCTGTTGGAGCTCATGGTGGTGCAGTCACTGAGCCCATCTTACCATCATCTTCCATCTTAACAAAGGACAAATCTTTTACTTCTGCTGCAAGTCCAATTAACTCCCTGCTTGCTGGCGAGAAAATTCAATTTGGTAACCCTCCTTGTCATATCATATGTATGTATTATTGAGATATGATTATATTGTTCGGGTAATCTAATCCACCGTTTAATAGGTGCTGTTACTTCCCCAACAGTTCTTCATACTAGTAATCGTGTTGTTTCACATGGGATTGGAGCTCCAGGTTCTAATCGAGCTGAAGTACAAATTTCCCGTAATATTTCTCCAGATGAAAGTGATTGTATCCTTTTCTTTGAGAAAGACAAACGTGCAAATGATCCATGTGTAAATGTACAAGATTGTGAGGCTGAAGCTGAAGCAGCTGCTTCTGCTGTTGCTGTGGCAGCTATCAGCAGTGATGAAATTGTCGGGAATGGACTAGGCTCTGCTATTTCAGAAGCTAAAACCTTTGAAGGTGCGGATGCTGAAATATCTCAATGAGCTTTTTCCATCATTTCATTGTTTTGTCATTTACCTTTATTAATCAGTCCGTGTTATGGCAGGCGATCAGCAATTGAGCAGCCAATCAAGGGCAGACGAATCTCTTAGCGTATCTCTTCCTGCTGATCTCAATGTTGAAACTCCTCCGATTTCATTGTGGCAGCCCCTGCCAAGTCCGCAGAATTCTTCGAGCCAAATCCTATCTCATTTTCCGGGCGGGCCGTCACATTTTCCTTTCTATGAGATGAATCCTGTGTTAGGTGGTCCTATTTTTGCCTTCGGTCCACATAAAGAGTCGGGTGGCTCCCAATCACAGTCACAGAAGGCTACTATATCTAATTCAGATCCTCTTGGTGCATGGCAGCATTGCCATTCTACGTTGGACTCATTCTATGGTCATCCAGCAGGGTTTACTGGCCCTTTCATAGGCCCACCTGGAGGTATGCCTGGGGTTCAAGGTCCACCACACATGGTGGTCTATAATCATTTTGCACCAGTTGGACAGTTTGGCCAGGTTGGATTGAGCTTTATGGGTACCACTTATTTACCTTCTGGAAAGCAGCCTGATTGGAAGCATACACCCTCATCCTCCGCGATGGGTATCACCGAGGGAGATATGAAGAACGTAAATTTGGCTGGTTCTCAGCGGAATTTATCAAATATGCCTGCTACCATCCAGCATATTGGCCCTGCTTCATCAATTATGCCCATGGCTTCTCCTTTGGCCATGTTTGATGTATCTCCATTCCAGGTAAGGAATGCGATTCCATCAGCGACGTGAGTTGATCTGTGGGACCCCCCACCCCACTTTTTTTTCCTCTTTTTTCTCCCCGATAGGGGCAAAAAGACAAAAAGGAGTGCATGTCGGATTGTTCCTTAAAATATGGAATCTGTATGCTCTAGATGAGCCGAGGGTGGTAGGGGTAAGGTTTGCATACACATTACCTTTCCCCTGCCAGGTAAAGGTAGAGAGAGGCTGTTCCGGGTACACCCTAGAGCATTACAGATTCCATTCTTAATGGAGTAAATCAATAAGTTCTGGCCAGTGTATTATGTAAAAAAAACAAAGATTGTTCTCCCCTTTGTGATGGAGAATACATGCTTTATTCTCTCACTCGATTCATTCTAACATAATCCAAATGGTCTTCATTTCTTGGGATGTAACTTTTGCACAATTTTTTTTTAAACATAATACACTTGCTTGAACTTATTGATATCCTCTTAAAATATGGAATCTGTAATGCTCTAGATGAGCCGAGGATATATCGAAAACAACCTCTCTACTTTTACCAGGTAGGGTAAGGTCTGCGTACGCACTACCTTTCCCAACCCCACTTGTGAGATTATACCAGGTTTTGTTGTTGTAGTTGTAGTTGTAATGCTCTAGATTTTTGTCATGTGATCCATTGGTGCAAGTACTCGTGTATAACATTGTACTTTGCTTTGGTTTCTACTCAGTCTGCACCTGAAATGTCAGTCCAAGCTCGCTGGTCTCATGTCCCTGCGTCACCTCTTCATTCTGTTCCCATCTCTCATCACTTGCAGCAGCAAGCTGAAGGCGCATTGCCTTCTAAATTTGGGCACGGTCATTCTGTTGATCAGTCATTGAATTCTAGTAGGTTCTTGGAGTCTCATCCTTCTGAAGCCTCTGATGGTACCCCCAGCTTTACTGTGGCAACGGATGCCAATGCTCAGTTTCCTGTTGAACTTGGTCTTGCACATTCTTCTAAGTCGGAGGCTACTAGTGGTTCTGCTCAGAGTCATGTCAGTCAAAGCTCCTCTGGATGTGTTAATGCAGATATTGGCAAGAATGATAATGGTGTTAGCAACAACAGTAAAGAGCCGGGCAGCAGTGGTTTCAAAACACATTCCCAACAGAAGAATACATCTGCTCAGCAGAGTCAATCTGCAGGCTATAACTATCACAGGGGCGGGGGGATGTCTCAAAGAAATATGGCTGGAAATGATTGGTCCCATCGCAGAATGGGTTTCCATGGCAGAAATCAGTCTTTGGGTGCAGAAAAGAGCTTTCCATCTACTAAGGTGAAACAGATATACGTGGCAAAGCAAACCATCAGTGGGACAAAAACCACGGGATGAGCAAATTACATGGTTTAGATCTTGATAGCGAAGGATCTGTTTTTGAGAATGTTTGTCAGTGGGACATTCAAGCTAGTTTTGGTACCTTCTTTCATTTACGGCTTCTGAAAATAACTTAATTTGGACTTAGATAATTGGTTGGTGATTATGGTGATCCTCTCAATTTTGTCCGGAACATGGTTTACCAACTTGTGTTTTGGCTGCTGAGATTTTTAATTAAACCCTGTGCATGGCTGTTATCTGCAAAAACATTTGCTTCTTTTCGCTTGGCTGTTTTTCATCAATTTAGCTTGCGTTTGGACGCAGCGTCAAAAATCTTTTAGTTAATTTAAGTTTGTCCTAAAGTTTCTATTAGGTGCCAGTTTAACTATATTTCAACTCTGCGATGTTTTGTCAGATGTTTTAGTAAAAAGGGATCTTTTGACAATTAAGCTAGCGTGTTTGGTCAAGATTTGATTTGGGTGTAAGTTTGATTTGAAAATGAAAGTGTGTTTGAACATATATTTTTAAAATATATTTTTTAACTTTATTTAAGAAAAATATATTTACAATTTTCAAGTTTTGGGATTCTAACCCAAAATTAAAATTAGCTTAATAATTGATTTTGAAATTTGGCAATTGGCCAAAATGTGAATAAAATTTATGATCAAATATGAGTTTTGACAACAAATCTCAAATTTATTTTGATAAAATTCATGACCATTTCCGTCATCGAATTTGAAGGCAGAAAGAGACGAATTTCTGGCTATAAATCTCGCTGTTGAAAGGAATACGAAGACAAAATTATGAATATGAACTCTTTTCAAGAATTCCATTTTCGTTACTATGGATTCGTACTTGCATTGCTTCAGTAAGGCTATAACATTTCTGAGACGATATGTTAAAGTAAAGATCAAACATTCTCGCAAAAACCAAAACCGATATACTTTGTTATCCTATTTTTATTTTTCAATCTAATCTTGAAATTAGAACATTTTTCCTACACTTGTACAAAAATTGGCTCAGTTCACTACAAAATTAAGTATATATTTGTACTTAAATTCTTCCTCCCGTATCCAATTTACTTTAACACACTCGTTAAAAAATAAAAAACTACTATAGATTTTCTTTTTTAGGATTATGTATATAAGAATTATTTTGCAAAAATAAATTAAATTTTATCTTGATTAGAAACGAAAATAAAAAAACAAATTGGTAAACGGGAGGGAGTATTTACGTATAGTCACTTTATGTTGTAAAATTTTCTATCTTTAAGTAGATATCCAATCAAATATGAGAAAAACAGTTAAAATGGATATTTATTAACAAAAAATGAAAAAAGAAATGGGAATCAGATGTGATAAAAATAAAAATAATTGCAACTTCACTAGTTATAAATACAAAATACCCAACAAGACAAAGCGGTAAAAAGAAGAAAAAGAGAAACAAGGAAATCAGAGCGACATATCTTTGGTTATCCACTTGACAAGTCCATCATCTTCCAACGTATCCCAAAAATCATCACCATTTTGCATACTGCTTTCACCATTATCATTCACCCCGTTTTGGAGTTGTGAGTCTTCCACTACCATTGGCAACTTATTATTATTATGATCAACAACTGTAGTAGCAGCGGCGGCATATTCTGAAATTGGGAAGTTGGTTTTGGCCTTTTCTCCTCTAAATTCAATAGCCTTCTTGTCATAAGCTCTAGCAGCTTCTTCAGCAGTAATAAAAGTACCAAGCCAAACTCGTTGCGCTTTATGTGGGTCTCTAATTTCTGCTGCCCATTTTCCCCACGGCCTTTGTCTCACTCCTCTGTATTCCTTCTTCGTATTTCTCCTTCTTCTCCTTCCCTTCTGCGACTCCAAATTCTCTCGCTTTACGTGAAAAGAAGAAGTATTATTATTATTCCCAATGTGACAAGCTACATATGTGGCAGTTGGCTCCACAATAATGCTCCTACGTGGCAATATGGAAGCTGACGTGGCTTCCCTTGCATTTTCAACTTCCCTTAAAAGCTCAGCTGCTTCGCCGTCGCTCTTTCCATCCGCGCCGGAGATCACATGCCGGAGAGCTGACACCATAAAGTAAAACTCTTGGTCTTGTGTCAATTTGTGGGTGATGCTACATTTTTTATTATCTTGAAGTTGAGAATCTTGTACGGGTCTAGATTCTTGAGAGAATCTACTGGCCTGAAATTCCAAGTAGTTAATGTTTGACATGGATAAGATGGTGCTAACAGGATAGTGTGTGTGCGTATTTATATAGTATTTCCTTTTTGGGGATGTGGCTTTAACACTAACTTCACACGGGGTTAACCCCATTGTCTGCCACGTGTGGAATAGTTATTTCAAGTCTTATGTCACCAGATATTGACGTGGCTATTTCGGAAGACTTGGCACATGTGTTCTTTTATAGTCAAATATAGTCAAAGGGCCTACCTACTTGACAGCGCAACATTATATAGCATTTAGGACATGTTATCCTCGAAGGTTCTCGAAGGGCCGTGGAAGCTTCTGCTTCCAGTTCGGACAACTATAATAGAAGCTTCTTTTGCTAGTACTTCCAGGATATATTAAACGGAAAATGACCTAAAATACCCTTCTATTATAGGAAATAGGACATCAAAGTCCTCCGTTAAAAGTAGAAAAAATTCAAAAATAGCCAGATTTATCACTGGTCGTTGAAATATAGCCAAATTTCAAAAGTCATCAAAATTTAGCCACTTTAATCCGAGTAAAACACTGTTCAAAATCTGGAAAAATACGCCTGCAAATTCTACTGGAGTTCCAGCATAAGTATGCTTGGACTCCCATAAATTTTGCTGGAGTTCCAAAATAACTATGCAGGAACTCCCGCAAATGTTACGGGAGTTCAAGCATAATTATGTTGGAACTCCCGCAAATTTTACGAGAGTTCTAGCAAGTATAATTATCCAGTATAATATACTAGAATTTGGAGCACTGTTTCTCCAGTCTCCCGTAAATTTTACAAAAGTTAGCAAAGTATACCGGTGCAACATAATATATTGGAGTTCGTACACAAATGCACTAGAATTCCCGTATATTATACTGGACCGTCCCTGTTGCAGCAAAGTAGTGGCTATTTTTGACTTCGTAAACAGTGGCTATTTTTTATTGATCAGTGTAAAAACTGGCTATACCATGAAATTTTAACGTTAAAGGTTGACCTCTTATATGCACATGCCGTCTAAAAATGGGCTAAGAAATGCCCTTATCCACTAACGGAAAATATGTAAATCTACGTGGAGTTACATTAAAACGTAGAAGGGCATTTTAGACTATTTTCGGATTGTACAAGGTCATATACGAGTCAGTTATAGTAGTCAATTCTCAAGCACTTCACACCATATCAGTTTACTCAGACACATATTTTAGACCAACAACCTAATTATCACATTGAGTAACTCAATCATAGACACAAACTAATTATTATCACAACAAGTAACTCAATCATAGACAGAAATATTCAAATGAATGAGAATGACTTCATTAAATCCTTGCAAAAAAAATCATTATATAATAAAACACAATAATTAAGCCACAAAAATACTAACATTACATATCATATCCCTAATGCAAAGAACATAACAAAATATCCCAATATCACACAAAAGAAAATTCACATCTTATTTCAACATTTAGCATCACGCAGAGGTGAGTACTCTAAATCAACCACTTTCTTTATTCGAATATTTCTTTCCAATTCTAAGGATTCTATTCCTCCATGATCGACGAACATCATAACATTCTCAAGATCGACAACGTTTCTTTGAAGTACATTTCTTTCACGGATTAGAGCTTCCTTATCCTTCTTTAAACTGCATATGAGATTTGAAATTCTAGGAGGAAGCTCATCATCTTGTCATTCGCAATAGGAACATTTTTCATACTAAAAACAAATTACAGTCAAATCGAAATAATTAAAAGAACCCATCAACAAATTTATATACCTCATGCTTATGGCACTTGAAAAATCTTGTCTCATCAACATTTAAAGAAGTCCACACCATAAAATAATTAGCAACAAGTCCACAACGACACCTCTTAATCGACACATTTAAGCTACTCGAACTTTGCGATATTGTCTTAGAGAAATCTCTAAAACAAACCAATAAACATGAAAAATAATTAAACCTAAACTAGAACTCAACTCGAAATCGTCAAGGTGACCGAATTAGTAGGAGAAATCAGACATCAAAGGGTCTAAAATAAGTGTTTGAGTAAACTAATATGGTGTGAAGTGCTTGAGAATTGACTACTATAACTGCCTCGTATATGACCTTGTACAATCCAAAAGGGTCTAAAATATCCCCGTACGTTTTAATATAATTCCACGTGGATTTACATATCTTCCGTTAGTGGATAAGGGCATTTTTGAGCCCATTTTTAAACGGCAAGGATATATAAGGGGCCAACTTTTAACGGAGGACTTTGATGTCCTATTCCTATAGTAGAGGGGTATTTTAGGCCCCTTTCCGTAAATTAAATAAATAGTAAGTAGTAATAATTTACTTCCTCCTTTCAATTTTTTATGATTTATAGTTTGATTTTTATTTTTATTTTTTAAATTTGTGTTTGTAAAAAACTTCAAGCGGCAAAATTTTTGTAAGGCTATGATATTTGTTCAATAAAAGCTTTTTTTTTAAAGATACATAAAAGTTTAAAATTGAATTATTTATCAAATATAATTGTATGGGCCATAATTCGATCTCACGACAATCAATCAGATTGACCGTTCCTTTCGACTAGTACAAATATAGGCGCCAAGATAGCCTCAATCGAGAATACTATCCGTATCCGCCCAAAACCTTGGCCGGGGTCGATACTTTTTGGATATGTCCGAAATAACCCCCTAATGTGGGCCCGATCTCTAAGAAAGTCAACTCATACAGTAAATGTGTATAAATACAAGGGCAGACATCAGAAAAAGGGTTCCACTCTCCCCACGGGGGCTCTAAGAAATACATAGTAAAACACAGAGTGAGAACCCAAGACAAAAAACAGAATAACGGTAGATCTATCAAACCATGATTGTAAATATCTGAACCTCTTCATGGAGAGGTAGATTAATCCATTATCATGAATAAAGATCACCAATATTGTCTGTTGTCCATATAAGTATTTCCATTATCTTTTCCCTTATTCAATTTCAGATATGTTACAACTTGCTATGATTGGCCCTTCATTTTCATTGATTGTTTTGAATTCGTAAATGCTTGCAAACATTTTGAGTCAAACAATTTGGCGCCGTCTGTGAGGATTTCCTAGCAAGATCGCGTAGCTCTTCCTGAAAGCAAAAGAATGGGAAAATATCGAGAGAGTGGAAAACAACCCGATCAGAGCAAGCCCGATTCACCTCGTCCACACGCTAAAATTCAGGCCATGATCCCTCGCTGAAGTAATTCAACCTCAGTTGAATCGACACTCGGGCTACGAGCCCTCGACCAAAAAAAAGAAATCAACAAACGTTCAACTACGATTGAACTGGGACTCATGCCATGAGCCTTCGCCGAAGTAATTCAACCTCAGTTGAATCGACGCTCGGGCTACGAGCCCTCGACCAAAAAAAAAATCAACAAACATTCAACTACGGTTGAACTGGGACTCAGGACATGAGCCTTCACCGAAGTAATTCAACCTCAGCTGAATCAACACTCGGGCTGTGAGCCCTCGACCCAAATAAAATCAACAAGGTTCAACTACGGTTGAACTGGGACTCAGGCCATGAGCCTTCGCCGAAGTAATTCAACCTCAGTTGAATCGATACTCGGGCTACGAGCCTTTGACCCAAAAAAATCAACAAGGTTCAACTACGGTTGAACTGGGACTTAGGCCATGAGCCTTCGCCGAAGTAATTCAACCTCAGTTGAATCGACACTCGGGCTATGAGCCCTCGACAAAAAAAATCAACAAGGTTCAACTACGGTTGAACTGGGACTCAGGCCATGAGCCTTCACCGAAGTAATTCAACCTCAGTTGAATCGACACTTGGGCTACCAGCCGTCGACCCAAAAAAAATCAACAAACGTTTAACTACGGTTGAATTGGGACTCAGGCCATGAGCCTTTGCCGAATTAATTCAACCTCAGTTGAATTGACGCTCGGGCTACGAGCCGTCGACCCAAAAAGAATTAGCAAGGTTTAACTACGGTTGAACTGGGGCTCAGGCCATGAGCCCTCGCTGAAGTAATTCAACCTCAGTGGAATCGACACTCGGGCTATGAGCCCTCGACTCAAAATATTCAACAAACGTTCAACGACAGTTGAACTGAGACTTAGGCCATGAGCCTTCATCGAAGTAATTCAACCTCAGTTGAATCGATACTCGGGCTACGAGCCTTCGACCCCCCCCCCAAAACAAAAATCAACAAGGTTCAACTACGGTTGAACTGGGACTCTGGCCATGAGCCTTCACCGAATTAATTCAACCCTAGTTGAATCGACACTCGGGCTACGAGCCCTCGACTCAAAATATTCAACAAACGTTCAACGACGGTTAAACTAGGATTCAGGCCATGAGCCTTCGCCAAATCAATTCAGCCAAGCTTGAAATACAACTCGGGCTACAAGCCCTCGACTTAAAAACATGCAACAAATGTTCAACGACAAGCCGAACTGGGGCTCAGGCCGTGAGACCCCGCCGAATTAATTCAACCATAGATGGTCCAGTATTCGGGCTATGAGCCCTCGATCTAGGATAATCGGCAACAGCCGAACCGAGGGAGAATATAAATGAAACAAGCAGTAATAAAGCAACACGAAAAAGGGAATTCCCCCTTAGTTCAAAGGGACAGTTGCAGGCCACGCCCGTCTACCCCAATTCAAACTTTGTCCAAAAAATAAACAACAACCAAGTGGAAAAGAAAGGAGAAAAATAACAATGCACGGCAACAACCGTCAAGAAAATCATCAACTAATCATTTTTCACTCAAGGCCGTCGGTACCATCGCCCGAGCCAGTCGCACCGTCACCTCTCCTCGCTGCCTCTCCACCTATTCTGCCATCGCTATCGCCCATATCTCCCATGTCATTTCCAGCCCCAGCCAAACTCCTACCGGCGCCGTCATCAATACCGGGCGTCACAACATCAAAACCGCACTCTTCGCGAGCCTCCCGCGCCCTCTGGCGTGCCCCTTCGATAATTGCTTCAGAAATGATACCAGCCTCGAACAAGTGCTTGTATATATCCCGTTGGGCCTCGGCATAAACCCAAGCCTCACGGGAGCTACCCATAAAAGCAGATTGTTCTTGAATGCGCATGTTCTCCTCCTCTAGGAGCGCAATTTGCCCGCTGCATCCTGAGCGTTCCGCTTCAGAACCCTAATCCGCTCCTCAAGGCTGCCCTCCCTGAAGGCAGTAGCAGGCCTTACAAACAAAAACTGGGAATTGTTGGCACGAATAACCCCTTGAAGCTCGTCCGCCCGGGTAGAGGCTTCGACAAACATACGGTTCAAGGCGGCTACTTCTCCCTCTAGTGCGGTGACTTTCCCGCTCCACTCTGAGGTAACCTCCATCACCTTGGTCGGACACAAGCGCTCACTCTCTAATGAAGCCTTCTACCCAGCCTCAAGTTCGTCGCTCATCCGATGCAACTGATCTTCCAAGGCCTCTATACGACCGAGCGCCTGACTTCTCTGCAACTCTTTCCTCGCCAACTCTTCAATTAGTGCCCGATTACGGGGATCAGTCCTTATGCGTTCATTAAGTTCCCTACACCTATTCCGATACCGACGACACCTATCAAGAAAGCGTAGAAGCACCCTAGACCGAACATTGGCCCGATGAAGGCTCTATACCTGCAACAAAAACGCCTGCAAAACAAAACAAAAAAAAACAACGAAGGAATCAGATAAGGATACAGAAGCTCGAAAGAAATGGTAAATGAGATGCACACGACCAAATAGTCACCCTGGAATACATACCCTCATTCCCAACACCGCCACCTCGTTCATCAATCCAACGTCCGGCACCCGCCTCAACGACTCATTCTCAACCGCAAAACACAATTGACCAAGCTGCGGCACTAAAGCAGAATCCCTTAGCAACAGGTTCTCGTTCACAAGAATCTCAAATACACGCAGCCTCCCATCCGGATGGACTGCCGCATTCGTGATCCCGTCACGAAACATGCGGACATCTTCAAAGTCCGAATTAGAGTCGGATGTGGATCCCTCTCCCGCCGCTGCCACTTCCGTCGAAGGAGTACTCGAGCCGCCAATATCTACAACCACCCGAGATGGTTCTCCCACCTCGAACATATGAGTAGAAGATTGAGCGGTTGGGATAGCACTCCCCTCTCGATATTCTCGAGCCTGAGCCTCATCTTCTCCTAGCCCGTCATCTGGGACGTGCGTCACATCCACATTCTCCCTCGCCCCGAATAAGGGGGGGGGGAGGAATCCATGTTTATCACATCAATAGAAGCGGGTTGAGCCGCTGACGGGCCCGAGGGGGAAATGATCCTGCGCATAATTAAAGGCCTATCCTCCTCGTTACAAGAAGGCGAACCATCCCGCGAGCGAACAGTTCCCGAAAGACCTCCGCCTCAGATTGAAGGGCGCGCAGGAGATGGCGCCGCGGAAGATTCGACCGAGGCAGCCTTGGGCACCTGATTCGGCATCGGCGCAGCAAAAAATCTGGCAACAGCACCAGGCCGCCTGAATACTAATTGGGGAGCCCTACCGCGGTATACACTCCCTGCAAATACAGAATTGGGTCTGTCCAAGGTTATAGCAACAATCGGAATAAATTACGCACAAAGAGGGCAAACCTCCTACCTACAGCCGGCCCCCGGCCATATCTCCTCTAGAAAGATGGCCACGAATGGACCCCCTCAGTATGTGGGAGGATGACTTCAAGCCATCCGCGCAGACCGGTGAATAGAGACGGGGGTGACCTGTCGGCTACAGAGATAACAACAAGAACATTGACTATCCGAAAATAAAGAAAGGGAACGAAGTCAATCCTATCAAAGAAATGGAGTATAACTTACGCCTATGATTCCAAGTCTCTGGAAATCTTGGAGAGGGCACCACCAAATGCTCAGTCCGAATATTGAAAAATTGTTCAAACTAACGAGGCTCGATCTTATCATCAAGAGCAGCCGTCAAACCATGCGACCCGCGCGGAACCATCCGGATCATACTCCACCGAACTCGCTAGGGGGCGTACAGAGCAAGCACGTGCGTCAACGTAATAGTACGGCCAGCCAACTCCGTGAATTTCAGCAGCATCACCAGGAGCTTGTACAGAGATGGGGTGAGCTGCCCCAGACACATATTGTAATATCGACAAAGGTTGACTACCAGATTGGGAAGGGGGACCCTGAACTCCAATCCGAGAGGATAAGAATAAAATACATAGTACCTGGCATGTCGGTGTGGACCCGCTCCTCCGGCCGGGCTAGCACGATATCAGCATGAGAAGGTATGAGCCCTTGTTCCCGTAACTGGGTCATACCTACTTTCCCCATTAACGGGGCTTCATCTACCGGGTCATCTCCACCGTCGGCGGTAAAATCCGCCGCTAAGCTCCCAGCTGCAGGAAGAATTTCATCTACCGATGGAACCCTCTCGGTCTTATTTCGACCGCCATCCACGAGCACTAGAGACAATCCTTCGATCACCGGAGGGTTAACCGGTGCCACTATCGAAAGACCATCACGAGAAGAAGAACCATCCATTGATCAAAGTCATTATAAAGACAAGAGAAGAGTGGTGGATTCAACTAAGAACGAATAATAGCGCTTCGCAGAGAAGAAAAAATCTATGAAGTTCACCAGAGATGAGAGTTGCAAATAAACCAGGGAGTGTTGAAAATCAAGTATCCCAAACCATCTTATAGGCAATTAAATCGAATATCGGGAGACCGACAGGCGCTATTAAATCCAACCATCAAAAAATGGTTCAATTCTACCGAAACAGCCGCCATCGCGATTAAGACCAAAGTGCATGCGTCAAAGTCGTGGTCACTACCTCAGTTACCACGTAAACACAAACGCCTCACCAGTCTAGGCGACTAGACCCTGCGTCCCCAAAGTCCTTACGGGCAAAACATATCCTAACTCATGGTTACGACGTACTAACCATTTCCATTCGCCAAGGATATTCGCACACGAGGTCGTACCCCCATCATACGAAAAGAAATAGTAATAAGGCACTGTAAGCAATTATCATCCCCCCTCTCGCCCGGAAAGGGGTCGCTCTTCTATCGATCATATCCGCTTACTAGGGTCTACCTCGAGGCGACCATGATAAGCAGATGGACTAACTGTATGGGTCATAATTCGATCTCACGACAATCAATCAGATTGACCGTTCCTTTCGACCAGTATAAACATAACAGGCGCCAAGATCGCCTCAATCGAGAATACTATCCGTATCCGCCCAAAGCCTTGGCCGGGGACGATACTTTTCGGATATGTCCGAAATAACCCCCTAATGTGGGACCGATCTCCAAGAAAGTTAACTCGTACAACAAATGTTTATAAATACAAGGGCAGACATCAGAAAAGGGGTTCCACTCTCTCCCCATGTGGGCTCTAAGAAATACAGAGTAAAACACAGAATGAGAACCCAAGACAAAAAATAGAATAACGGTAGATCTACAAAAACATGATTGTTAAGATCTGAACCTCTTCATGGAGAGGCAGATTAATCCATTGTCATGAATAAAGATCACCAATATTGTCTGTTGTCCATACAAGTATTTCCATTATCTTTTCCCTTATTAAATTTTAGATATATTACAACTTGCTATGATTGGCCCTTCATTTTCATTGATTGTTTTGAATTCGTAAATGCTTGCAAACATTTTGAGTCAAACAATAATTTTTTTTTCAAATGAACTAATAAGAAAAATGTGTCATATATATTAAAATGGATGGAGTAATTGTAAGCGAGAGATAATTATTTTAAATCTATCTATATAGAATAGGAGAAGCAAAAACACTATATTAAGGCTGTTCGATTTTAATTAATGTATTTAATTAATATATTAAATACTTAAAAGAGGGTGAATGGAAAATGGAGGGAAATGAAATTTCAAGTTTCCCTTGGTAAATGGGCATTGTCCCATATCGGAAGAGGAAGAGTTTTTTATGGGTATATAAGCAATTGCTCTTCTTCTAGCTTTTAAAAAGTTGGGAAGAAAACAAACCTCGCGCCGTCGTCATCGCTCGCTCGGCTCGACTTCGTCTTCGGCTTCGGCCTCGCATTCGGATTCGGATTTGGTCAAATGATCGATTGATTAACTTTTTGGACAAAATTTATTTGTTAATTTAACAGAAATGTTGTTAAATATTTATTTTAATAATAGAATATTAATATTAAATCCAATCCATTTGTCTGTTTTGGTAACAAAAAAGTAACTACCCTCTTCAATTTTCACTTTTCCCCCCTCTTTATTGTTGAGTAAATAGCCATTCATGCAATGGCATTTATGCTGTGGTAGTTTTGCAGAAATAGCCATTCTGAAGAGTTGCACCTCTTCAGGTTTTAACCCAGTTTTTGGCTATAAATACAACACTATTCTGCTCAGATTTTCACCATGATTTTCTTAGTTTTCTCTCATTCTTCTGCATACTTTTAGCATCAAACAAAGCAATAGTAAGTGTGATTTGCTCCCAAACTTTGTATTCGCTGAAACACTGGGGTTTGAAGTACTACTACACCAGTATGTAGTTCGTTCTATCCCGGAGGAAATAATCCATAACATTGGGTACTAGAAGGGGATTAAATTCCTTAAGGAAACACTGTGAATTCAGTGGGCTCGAATTGGTTTTCTGTTATTTTTGTTCATGCACATTTCTGTTTATATTTATTTATATTTCAAGAATTATTTTACAAATACAGTATACTAACAAGCTTAAGGAATTTAATCCCCTTCTATATTTATTCTTACTATTTCTGGAAGAGTAAAACCTTTGTGGTTTTGTACTCTATTAAAATCTATGTGATTTTAAAAGTTGTGTCATTCTTGTATAGAAATGACTAATGAGAATGAGAACCAAGCTGTTCGAATGGTGACTGCTAATGCCTCAACAAGACGAACGACTCCGGCAACACTGGCACCGGCAGAGAAACTCAAAAAATTTTCTGGGATTGATTTCAAGCGCTGGGAACAAAAGATGTTCTTCTATTCGACTACTCTAAGTCTCCAGAAGTTCATCAAGGAAGATGTTCCTGTGTTGTCCGGTGAAACTCTAGAAACTTAACGCTTTCTCGTGATTGAGGCGTGGAAGCATTCAGATTTTTTGTGCAGGAATTATATTCTGTGCGGGCTAGAAGATGCTTTGTATAACATCTACAGTGGCGTAGAAACGTCAAAGGAACTGTGGACTGCGCTTGAAATGAAATACAAAACTAAAGATGCCGGATTGAAAAAGTTTGTTGCTGCAAAGTTTTTGGACTACAAAATGGTAGATAGCAAGTTTGTTATTACCCAAGTCCAGGAATTGCAAGTGATTATTCATGATCTCCTTGCTGAAGGTATAAATCAAATTAATATTGATGTTGAAAGTAGTAACCTTAGTATTTTTACTAATGAAAATTTCATTGAAGGTCTTGTTATCAATAAAGCATTTTAAGTAGCGACAATGATTGAGAAGTTGCCTCCTTTGTGGAAGGACTTCAAAAACTACTTGAAACACAAACGCAAGGAGATGTCCCTTAAAGATCTCATTGTTCGGTTGAGAATCAAAGATGACAATAAATCTGCTGAAAAGAGAGGTCGTGGAAACTCAAAAATAATGGGAGAAAATATTGTTGAAGAGAATAAAAAGAGGAAGAAGGCTTCTGGAACTAAATACAACCCAAGAAAGAAGCGACTTAGTGGATACTGCTACAACTGTGGAAAAATCGGACACACGTCTACGGAGTTTCATGCTACGAAGAAAGACAAGAAGAAGGGTCAAGCAAACATGGTTGACAAACATGATGATGTTGATGACTTATATGCCATGCTTTCCGAATCCAACTTGGTGGGCAATCCTAAAGAGTGGTGGATTGATTCTGGAGCCACTCGCCATGTTTGTGATGTTAGAAAAGCATTTGCTACTTATGCTCCTGTTGGACCCGATGAGGCGATTTCTATGGGAAATGCTTCAAAGGCCAAGATTGAAGGATGTTGGAAGATATTTCTCAAAATGACTTCCGGCAAAGTGGTGACTTTGAACAACGTCCTTCATGTTCCCGAGATTAGGAAATTTAGTCTCTACTGGACTTCTTGTTAAGAATGGTTTTTTAAATGTGTTTTTGTTTCCGATAAGGTTGTAATAACTAAGAATGAAATGTTTGTAGGAAAATGTTACCTCAACGAGGGCCATTTCAAGCTGAATGTAATGGTGGTTGAGAATTATAATAAAATTTTAGCTTCGTCTTACTTTCTTGAGTCAAATGAACTATGGCATATATGTTTGGGGTCATGTCAATTATAAAACCTTATGGAAAATGATTAATTTGGAAGTATTGCCTAAATTTGAATGTGACAAATCAAAATGTCACGTATGTGTGGAATCTAAGTATGTTAAACTTCCTTATAAGTCGGTTGAAAGGAATTCAAATCCTTTAGACTTAATTCAGACAGATATTTGTGACATGAAGTCAAAACCATCTCGCGGTGGAAAGAAGTATTTCATAACTTTTATTGATGATAGTACTCGATATTGCTATATTTACTTACTTAATAGTAAAAAATGAAGCAATAGACGCATTCAAGCAATACAAAAATGAAGTTGAAACACAACTTAACAAGAAAATCAAAATGATAAGAAGTGATAATGGTGGTGAATATGAATCTCCTTTTGAATGATTATGTTTAGAATATGGAATTATTCATCAAACAACGGCCCCTTACACACCCCAATCCAATGGGATTGCAGAAAGAAAGAATCATTCATTAAAGGAGATGATGAATGCATTATTGATAAGTTCTGGTTTGACACATAACTTGAGGGGGGAAGCCGCTCTTACGGCCAACCGCATTTTAAATTGAGTGCCCCATAGCAAAACACAATCCATTCCATATGAAAAATGGAAAGGAAGTAAGCCTAACTTGAATTATTTTAAAGTGTGGGGGTGTTTGGCAAAATGGGAGGTTCCTAAACCCAAAAGGGTAAATGTAGGACCAAAAACCGTTGATTGTGTTTTCATAGGATATGTGACTAATAGTAAAGCGTATCGATTTCTGGTTCATAAATCAGAAAATCCCGACATTCATAATAATACGGTTATAGAATCAGATAATGTTGAGTTCTTTGAAAATATATATATCCGTATAAAAAGGAATGTGAGTTGATTAGTGAAGGATCTAAACGACCTCGGGAAGAAGCAAAAGAAAGTACAGTTAACTAGGAGGATCCAAGGCGTAGTAAATGTCAAAGAACGTCTACTTCATTTGGACCAGATTTTGTGAATTTCTTATTAGAAAATGAGCCTCAAACATTTAGAGAAGCCATGTCTTCCTTGGAATCATTGTTATGGAAAGAGGTAGTCAATAGTGAAATAGAATCCATATTGAACAACCATACATGGGAATTGGTTGATCTTCCTCCTAGAAATAAATTGCTGGGTTCTAAATGGATCTTTAAGAGGAAAATTAAAGATGATGGCACTATTGACAAATATAAGACAAGAGTTGTGGTCAAAGGGTATAGACAACAAGAAGGTCTTGATTATTTTGATACATACTCTCTAGTTACAAGAATTACGTCCATATGAACGTTAGTAGCGTTAGCTTCGATTTATGATCTTGAAATTCATCAAATAGATGTTATGACGGCCTTCTTAAATGGAGAGCTGGAGGAAGAAATCTACATGGAACAACAGAAGGATTTGTGTTTCCAGGAAAAAAAAAGAAGGTCTGTAGACTTGTTAGGTCCCTTTACGGGCTAAAACAAGCACCCAAACAATGGCATGCGAAATTTGACCAAACAATGTTGTCAAATGGGTTTAAGATAAATGAATGTGATAAATGTGTGTTCATTAAAAATGTTCCAAATCACATAGTCATTGTTTGCTTATATGTGGATGATATGCTCATAATGAGTAATGACATTGCCAATATAAATGCTACTAAGTGTATGCTAACTAGCAAGTTTGATATGAAAGACTTGGGAGTTGTTGATTTAATTCCGGGAATTAAGATCCATAAGACTTCTCAAGGTCTGGCTTTGTCACAATCTCATTATATCAAGACAGTACTTGAAAAATTCAAGCACTTGGGCTTTAAAGTTGCAAAGACTCCAATTGACATGAATCTTGCATTAGCAAAGAACAAAGGCTAAAGCATATCACAATTGGATTATGCTCGTGTGTTGGGTTACTTAATGTACATCATGAATTGTACACGACCAGATATAGCCTGTGCTATAAGTAAATTGAGTCGATACACGAGCAATGCAGGTCAATCTCACTGGATGGCCATGACACGAGTTTTGGGGTACTTAGTACATACCCAGGACTTTGCTTTGCACTGCAGTAAATATCCTATAGTCATTGAGGGATACTGTGATGCAAATTGGATCACCAAACCAAATGATTCCAAGCCTACAAGTGGATATGTATTCACCATTGGTGGAGGAGCGGTATCTTGGAAGTCGTCCAAACAAACTTGTATTGCCCGCTCTACAATGGAGGCTGAGTTCATAGCCTTGGATAAAGCCAGTGAAGAAGCTGAATGGCTCCGGAATTTCTTGGAAGATATTTCATTTTGGCCCAAACCCTTGGCACCAATATGCATACACCGTGATAGTCAAGCGGCAATTGGAAGGGCTGGGAGCGTTATGTATAACAGTAAATCTCGTCATATACAATGAAGACATAAAACCATTAGACAATTACTCTCTAGAGGAATTATCACGATTTACTATGTAAAGTCAAGTGATAATGTGGCGGATCCACTTACAAAAGGCCTAACTAGAGATGTAGTTGAGAAATCATCAAGAGGAATGGGACCGTGGCCGAGAACAAGTCATAGTGGCGGTAACTCTACCTAAAAGACTGGAGATCTCAAGATCTAGGTTCAAGGAGATCAAACAAAGTCATTTATGACGGTTCAACATTGTCAAATAAACTTCTGGTCCATTCTCGTATAAGACAATGTTCATTACCAAGGATAAAACATTAAGGCTTTTTAATGATTTCTAAATTTGATACGGGGTATATCAAATAGTGTATCTACGGGATGACACGTTTAGGAATCACCTATGTAAGTGTGAAGTGTTAGCTGCTTTAAGGAGAACTTTGTAAGGCCAGTTCTCTACGCACATATGAAACCAGGCGGTGTTTATGGCTGAAACGAACACAACAATGAGAACCAAAGACGGTTAAGGGTTGGTTGTATGACTTGTGGTTGTCTAGGTATACACCAAAGTTCGACGGTTCAAAGATATCAAATCTAACGATTGATCGAGTATATCTAACATAAGTTCACTACAGAAAGTTCAAAACCTACTTATCCAGATGCAATTAATCCGTACTTGCGAATCACACTTTTTTCATGCATACTTCTGTGAAATAGCCATTCCCCATTCACGTGGGGGATTGTTGAGTTTTAATTAATATATTTGATTAATATATTAAATACTTAAAAGAGGGTGAATGGGAAATGGAGGGAAATAAAAAATTTGAGTGAAATTTCAAGTTCCACCTTGGTAAGTGGGCATTGTCCCATATCGGAAGAGGAAGAGGTTTTTATGGGTATATAAGCAATTACTCTTCTTCTAGCTCTTAAAGAGTTGAGAAGAAAGAAATCCTCGTGCCGTCGTCGCTCGCTCGCTCGGCTCGGCTCGGCTCGGCTTCGGCTTCGAATTTGGATTTGGATTTGGATTTGGATTTGGATTTGGATCTGGTCAAATGATCGATCGATTGATTAACTTTTTGGACCAAATATATTTGTTGATAGTAAAATATTAACATAAATGTTGTTAAATTTTGTTTTAATAACAGAATATTAATATTAAATTTAATCCGTTTTTCTATTTTGGTAACAGAAAAGTAACTACCCTCTTCAATTTTCCCTTTTTATTGTTGAGTAAATAGCCATTTATGCAATGACATTTTTGCTGTGGCAATTTTACAGAAACTACCATTTTGAAGAGTTGCACCTCTTTAGATTTCAGCCCAACTTTTAGCTATAAATACAATACTATTCTGCTCATAATTTCACTACAATTTTCTGAGTTTTCTCTCCTTCGTCTGCATACTTTTAGCATCAAACAAAGCAACAATAAGTGTGATTTGCTCCCAAACTTTGTGTTCACTGAAACACTGGGGTTTGAAGTACCACTACACCAGTGTGTAGTTCGTTCTATCCTGGGAGGAAATAATCCATAACCTTGGGAACTAGAAGGGGATTAAATTCCTTAAGGAAACACTGTGAATTCAGTGGGTTCGAATTGGTTTTCTGTTATTTCTGTTCATGCACATTTCTGTTTATATTTATTTATATTTTCAGAATTATTTTACAAATACAGTATACTAACATAGACAAGTGTCTTAACCACAAAAAGTCAAGTGACATTGTTAAGAAAAAATAAACCACTTTTCTAATTATTTTTTTTAATTTTAAATTTTGAATTAATTGGTTATACTACTTAAATGAGCAAATATAGATATCTTATAATTATCAATTTAGACACTTAGATACTCTTGATTGGTCACTATTTTGGTTTGGGATTGCCACATATTTTAGCACGTAGCACCATCTTATTGGCTTTGAGTTTGATTGGACATCCCATGTCACTTGGCACATGGCATGAGTCCGAGCCTTAAGATAAAATGGACCTTGGGCTTAAAAAAATCGACTAATTTAATTTGTAAAGTCCAAATTAATTATTTTACCCAATTGAATTTAATCCAAATTCTGTATGAATTAGACCCAATAAATTTTATATGTCTACAGTCGTACATATATACAAAACTTAAATCATAATTAAAATATATTTACAAAGGAAGAATACTAAGAAAAAAATAATTTCAAGCGATAATGTAAAAATATATATACTAATTAAATTTCTCATGTAGAAAATTTTAGTTAATAAATAGAACTCATAATTCAATAATAAAAACACAAAAATATAAAGATACAATTTCTGTATTATACATAAGATAAACAATATTGTATATAAAACACATATTATTAATTATTAAAAATATACGTAAATTTTTAATAAAAATATTAAAAGACTTATCTCTTTATACTTTTGATGAATTCAAAATTATAATTTGGTAAGAAAATGATATTATTAAATTTTCAGTAAATATAAAATGAGAAAACTAATCAAATATTATAGTATAAATGTGCAAAAAGAGGTGGATAAATATAATTTGTAATATTTATATTTTGAATTAATTAATAAATAAAACTCAAGAAAATTATTAATAAATTTAGACAATTGAAGAATTTTAAACAGTATAACATAGGTATAAAATATATATTTCTAGATTAAGAAAATATATACATATGTTCTACTACAAGAGAAGTAGTATCAAAATATTAAGACAATTTCGCACGTTAATAAAAAATCACATTATTAATGTATAGTACTAAGTACTTGCTAATTTAATAAAGAATAAATAAGGAATAAATAATTTATTTGATTATTATAATGCTTTGTATCATTTAATTTTGTTTAAAATTTATTATATTTATGTACACTACATTATAATAAAATAGTAGCTAATATTATTAAAATAACATGATATATTAGTTCATAATTTTGTAAGATTAACATTCCGTCAAATTATGACAAAAAAAAAATTCCGTCAAATTATCCGCGCCTCGCGCAGGTTCTAACACTAGTATTAATTAAAGTTCATCATTTACATTAACGATAAGCTGGTAATTAACTTGAAAAAGAATTTAGATAACTTGTTGATCATCCGAATAAAATTTTGAATTTATTACTCCTTTCCTCTCAAATTATCTGTCATGATTCTAAATATAGTTATTTGAAATTATTTATTATTTTAGAAGTTTAGGATAAAATTAATTATAATTTTACCCTTAATAATGATTGTTCTTGGAAATAAAGGCGATACATAATAGTATTCAATGAAAATAAATTATATCTTAAGATACGATAATATAATATAAGGGTAAATTAGTCAATAACCTTTTCGAATTAATGTTTCTTTAGAATCGTATAAAAAAATACGATAAATAATTTCTGAGGAAGGGTGTACTTATCAAATCAATTGTGAGAAATTCTATTAACCGTCAAGGAATAAAATTTATATTTAATGACACCAACATGGATAATGGAGCGCTGATGGTCAAACAGTAATGAAGTGCGTATACAATATATTATTATATATACACTTGCGAGTTTAAATTATTTAAAGTTTAAGCTATGAATTCATCTAGAAAATAAATTGGTACTCTTTAAAATTTAAATAAATTACTTATTGTAAAAGTAAAGATGACGTGATACTATAAAATATATTACAAAATAATAGATATACTAGATAAACTCTAGACATATACTATACAGCTATACTACTATACCAGATATACACCATTTGTTTTGGTTGGCTGTGCGAGCTGGACCAGTAACGTAATACGAGGTTATCCAGAAAGTATGACACGTGTGGCACCATCTGAGTTGGTGAGCCACGTAATAGTGAAGAAGTTCACTGAATTGTACTTTTACGTCAGCAAAATTAACTTGGCTCTTTCAGAAGGCTCAGTATTTGTTTTTCCTGTGTAGTCAAAGGACCTTTTCCCTTGACAGCGCAACATCCTCGTATTTGAGAATATGACATGTAATCGTCGAAGGTTCCAGAAGGCAGCATAGATCTCCTCTATTTCACTATAGAAGCTTCCTTTATCTTACCAACAGTAAGTGTAGTTTAATCTTCTATTCGCTATTCCAATTTATGTAAACTTATTTTTCTTTTTAATTCATTTCTAAAAGAATTACTTATTTTTAAATTGAGAAATTTTCATAAATAGATATCTTTTGGTGCTAATTAGCCATGTATAGATACCATTTACTATATTACAGCATGTAAATACATCTTAGATGTTTTAAGACTATTTGATATATTTAGGTTACTGTATTCTTGAATACATTAGAAAAAGCTTCATGATTCATAGAAAACCTATTAATTAAATGTTGTATTCAAGAGTTGAATCATTGAATACAATAACATATATTCCTTAGAAAAGAGACCTTTCAACTGATAAAAAACGAAAAGAAAACCAATCTAGATAGTCTCCTAATATAACTCAGCTAACACAATTATAGCATCCATACTCTATATTTCCCCATCCATCAACGATTTTATATCCGAAAGTATCCAAAAACAGAGGATTTTGTCAATTTTCAAATCTCTCTTCTTTCTTTTCATGTTCTTTTGTTACAGTTCGTAGAAATCAAATACCAACCAAAACAAAAAATGAGTTTGATATAATTGTATACAAAAATACCTTCAAATTCGATTTTGTATATGGCATACGTTCAAGAAGCTCTTCAGACATACACAACACTTGAAAAAAAAAAAAATACCAGGAGATGCTTACCTTGAATGAGGCAATTTCTACACGAATGACTGTAAGTTTCCTTTTATTTATGTATCTGTTTCCTATATGTATCCATGGTACAAGGTATTTAACTATATATATTTCAAGTTACCAATGGAAATTGTATCCAATGTTCAATCAAGACTACTCTAATATTCTGCCAGCATTCATGTACTATATATTTGTCACGACCCAAATCCGGTCGTGATGGCGCCCAACAACTAAGCTAGGCCAGCCATACCAACAATTATTTATCACAATGAATATGAGTCCCAAATGGACAGCTCAAAAGAACATATGAGTCAAAGAACTCCAATAATAATAAAAATGAACAAAGTACTAGGAAGTACGAAAATAGCAGACACTCCCAAAGATCTGGAGTCACAAGTCTAGAGCCTCTAACAAAACCCAACAAAAGTAGAGAATACTGTATGGAAATACTCAAGTCTGAATATAAGATAACAACTGAGAAGAGGAAGAGAAGCTAGGTTCTGCGAACGTCTGCAGCTACCTCAGCAACTCGGTATGACTCTGCAAAAGCTGGAAATGCTCGTCTATTGCTCCTGAGTACCTGAGTCTGCACACAAAAGGTGCAGGGAGTAGGGGTGAGTACTAAGTAATTAGTGAGTAATAAATATACAAAAGCAGCTGAAAGTAGGAAGTCCACAGAATACCACAATATGAAGCTAAACTATAGTCCGATCCTCCTACGAACTAGCATCAACAGTACAATACAGATACCACAAAATAATTCAACAAATAAAGATGCAATGCAATGCACATAACCGCTACGGCATGTAGCCCGATCCATTTAACGTCGACGGCGCTCACTGGGAGTTTGTACAGACTCCGGAGGGGCTCCTATAGCCCAAGTGCAAATACCGCTGCGGCGTGCAGCCCGATCCTCATATCATAATAACCGCTGCGGTGTGCAGCTCGATCCATCCTCAGTCCACAATGATCAGATAAGTCACAAAACAGCTCAATTTACTTATTTCCAGATTTCATTTCATAATTTATGAATAATACTTTAACTTTTATTTAATTTCCCAAAATAGGTGACTTAGCATTTCAATACTGTGATTTCAAAACCAGGACTGAGATAAGTGATTAAGCAAGTATAGCTATCACATATATATTATACCCTAGGGATACTACAGGTCAGCACAAGGCCCCAAACAAGGCTTACAGCCCACAAATATGTCAAATACAATATTTTTCCATCACTAATAGCATATTATTCATATCCGAGATGGATCAAGTCTTAATCCCCAGTCACAATCAACCCCGCACCTGTCACGGGGCGCGAGCCACGCCCTACTAGCGTCACAATGTGCTAAGCCGGGGTTTCGAACCCTCAGGCTACCATATACACAAACTACTCACCTCTAACCGGCCGTAGACTCGTCCACAATGCCTTTTCCATTAGAATTCATTGCCTCGCGCGTAGAATCTATTCAAACTACAATAATTATATCATTTACGGGTCAAAGAAACATAACCCAATTCAATTTACATGAAAAACGCATAAACACGCTAAGTTGGCAAAAACCCGACCCCGGGCCCGCAGTTCGAAAAATTCAGAAACTTATACCAACGCGATCATTGTCTCTCCACGAGTCTGTGCATATGAAATTTATCGAAATCGGAGTTCGAATGGCCTTTCAAAACTCAAAAATCCGTTTTCAATACCTACGCCATAATTCTTCATAGTTGCTACCCAATTTCATAAAGATTGATGTTAATTCTACCATAAAATTACGTTTTTGAGTCAAGAATCTTACCTCCGATGATTACCCGATGAAATCCCAGCGTTTTCCCGTGAGTTCTTCTCTTTAGGGTTCAAAATTTGTATTTTTGGTGAATGAACCCGCGACTACACTGTTTCTGGTTTTTAATTTTGCTGACAGACCATTCCTTCTATGCGATCGCAATGGACCTATGCGATCGCATAGAGTTAAGTTTTTCAGCCGATTTTCCCTTCTATGCGATCGCAATACATCTATGCGATCGCGTAGTACAAACTCCCTGGCCTCATTTTTTCTTCTTCTCTGCGATCGCGACACTTGGTATGCGATCGCACTGTGTAGTGTAATAAGCCTATGCGATCGCACCCTTGGCTATGCGATCGCATAGCACATTTTTCCTCACCCCTTCAGGCTCTTCTATGCGATCGCATAGAGCAATCACTGTCTGCAATTTTTCTGCTGCAATTTTATGATCAAAACTTGCCCGTTAGGCATCCGAAATGATCCCGAGACCCCCGGGACCTCAACCAAAACCACCAATACATCACATTACCTCATTCAAACTTGCTCATAACATAAAAACACCATCGTAAACATCAACATCACCCATTTTAAACGGATTCAAGCCTAAGTTTCTTCATAACTTCCGAAACTAACATTCGATCCGAAACCCGATCAAACGACGTCCGAATGACCTGAAATTTTGCAGACATATCCAAAATCACATAACGAAGCTACTGCAACTCTCAGAATTTCATTCCGAGCCCCAAATCAAAATCTTACCTACCATTCGGATTTTGCCAAAATTCAACCTTAGCCAATTCAAGCCTAAAACTACACCGGACCTCCAAATTCGATTCCGATTGCTCTCCTAAGTCCTAAATGATCCCCCGAAACTAATCGAATCATCAGAAGCTAATTCCGAGCACTCTAACTTAATAATCATTTCTAGGTTGACTTCCCATATTCAAGCTTCCTTCAAAAAGACTATTTGTTTCATTTCTAACCCGAATCACTCCTAACTCACCCGATAAACTCTAACACTGATATACAAGCATAAAATATGTAAATGCAAAGGTAACGGGGTGGTAATTCCCGTAACGACGGGCTGGATCGTTACATTCTCCCCAACTTAAACAAACACTCGTCCGCGAGCGGGTTAAGAAACATACCTAGAGTATCAAATAAGTGTGGATATCTGCTCCGCATCTCCTACTCGGTCTCCCAAGTTGCTTCCTCCATGGGACGACCTCTCCACTGCACTTTCACTGAAGCTATGTCCTTAGATCTCAACTTACAAACCTGTCGACCCAAAATGGCTACCGGCGCCACATCATAATTCAAATCCTCATCCAGCTGTATCGTGCTGAAGTCTAACACATGAGACGGGTCTCCGACATACTTTCGGAGCATAGATACATGTAACACCGGGTGAACTCCCGACAAACTGGGTGGAAACTTTCCTAAGCACCTCAAAAGGTCCAATGAACCTTGGGCTCAACTTTCCTTTCTTCCCAAACCTCATAACGCCCTTCATAGGCGAAACCTTCAGCAACACCTTCTCACCCACTGAATAAGACACATCTCGGACCTTCCGGTCCGCATAACTCTTCCGACGTGACTAAGGTGTGCGAAGTCTCTCCTGAATCACCTTCACCTTGTCCAAAGCATCCTGGACCAACTCCGTCCCCAACAATCTAGCCTCACCGGGCTCAAACCAACCAACTAGAGATCTACACCATCTCCCATATAAGGCCTCATATGATACCATCTGAATGCTGGATTGATAGCTATTATTATAAGAAAACTCTGCAAGAGGAAAGTAATCATCCCATGTACCACCGAAATCAATGACACAAGCACGCAACATGTCCTCCAATATCTGAATAGTACGCTCAGACTGCCCAGCTGTCTGTGGATGAAATGTTGTGCTCAGCTCTACCTGTGAACCCAACTCTCGCTGAAATGTCCTCAAGAACTGAGAAGTGAACTGGGTACCTCTGTCTAATATAATAGAAATGGGAACTCCATGCAATCTCATAATCTCACGGATAAATATCTCTGCCAACCGCTCCGAGGAGTACGTAGTACACACTGGGATGAAGTGAGCTGACTTGGTCAGCCTATCCACCACCACCCAAACTGCATCAAACTTCCTCGCTGGCCGAGGGAGTCCACTAACAAAGTCCATGGTAATCCTTTCCCGCTTCCACTCAGGAATATCAATACGCTGGAATACACCACCAGGTCTCTGATGCTCATACTTGACCTGTTGACAGTTTAGACACCGTGCCACATGGTTCACAATATCTTTCTTCATCTTTCTCCACCAGTAATATTGCTTCAAATCCTGATACATCTTCGCAGCTCCTGGATGAATAGAATACCATGAGCTGTGGGCCTCCTCCAATATCAACTCATGAAGGCCATCAACATTGGGCACGCATATCAGGCCCTGCATCCGCAGTACACCATCACTATCAATAGTGATATCTTTGGCATGATCATGCTGAACTCTGTCCTTAAGGACAAGTAAGTGTGGATCATCATACTGGCGCTCTCGAATACGATCATATAAAGAAGAACGAGCTACTACACAAGCCATCACCCGACTGGGCTCGGAAATATCCAGCCTCACCATCTGATTAGCTAACGCCTGAACATCAACTGCTAGGGGTCTCTCCCCAACTGGAATATACGCCAAGCTGCCCATACTAATAGCCTTCCGGCTCAATGCATCAACCACTACATTGGCTTTCCCGGGATGGTACAAAATAGTGATATCATAGTCTTTAAGCAATTCAAGCCATTTCCACTGCCTCAAATTGAGATCTTTCTGCTTAAACAAATGCTGAAGGTTGCGGTGGTCTGTATCTACATCACATGATATACCATATAGGTAATGCCTCCAAAATTTCAAGGCATGAACAATAGCAGCTAACTCCAAATCATGAACATGGTAGTTCTTCTCATGGGGCTTTAGCTGACGAGAAGCATATGCAATGACTCTACCCTCCCGCATCAATACACAACCGAGCCCAACTCTAGAAGCATCATAATACACCGTATATGATCCTGAAGCTGATGGCAACACAAGTACTGGAGCTGTGGTCAAGGCCTCCTTGAGCTTCTGAAAGCTCTCCTCACATTCATCAGACCATACAAATGGAGCATTCTTCTGTGTCAACTTGGTCAATGGTGAAGCAACAGATGAGAAACCCTAAACAAACCAGCGATAATAGTCTGCCAAGCCGAGAAAACTCCGAATCTCTGTAGCTGAGGAAGGTCTGGGCCAATTCTGCACTGCCTCGACCTTCTGTGGATCAACCCGAATACCATCACTCGACACTACATGTCCCAGAAAACCCACAGTATCAAGCCAGAACTCACACTTAGTGAATTTTGCATAGAGCTTCTCTTCTCTCAACCTCTGCAATACCACCCTCAAGTGCTGTGCATGCTCCTCTTGGCTGCGTGAATACACCAGAATATCATCAATAAACAAAATCACAAAAGAATCAAGGTACGGCCGAAATACACTATTCATCAAGTGCATAAATGCAGATGAGGCATTAGTCAGCCCGAAAGACATCACCAAGAACTCGTAGTGCCCATATCGCGTTCTAAACGCTGTCTTCATAATATCTGAGTCCCTGATCTTCAACTGATGATAGCCCGATCAAAGATCAATCTTAGAAAATACACTAGCTCCCTGTAGCTGATCAAACAAGTCCTCAATGTGAGGTAATGGTTACTTATTCTTCACTGTTACCTTGTTCAACTGCCTGTAGTCAATGGCATTCTCATTGTGCTATCTTTCTTCTTCACAAACAATACCAGAGCACCCCAAGGTGACATATTCGGGCGAATGAAACCCTTATCTAAGAGTTCCTGAAGCTGTTCTTTCAATTCTTTTAACTCCGCTGGTGCCATGCGATAGGGAGGAATTGAAATGGGGTGAGTGCCCAGCACCAAGTCAATACCAAAGTCAATATCCCTATTAGGTGGCATGCCCGGTAGGTCTGCTGGGAATACATCCGGAAACTCCCTCACAATGGGGACCGAATCAAGACTGGGTGTCTGAGCCTCGACATCTCTAATAAAGGCCAAATAAGATAAGCAGCCCTTCCCAATCATTCGTTGGGCCTTTATATAAGAAATCACCCTGTCAGACACATAATCAGTCAAGCCACGCCACTCGATCCTCGGATTACCTGGAATAGCTAGTGTGACTGTCATGGTATGACAGTCCGGAATCGCATGGTAAGGAGATAGCCAATCCATGCCTAGAATCACATCGAAATCTACCATGCCCAGTAGTAATAAATCAACTCGGGTCTCCAGACCCACAATAGTAATAAGACAGGATTGATATACCTGATCCACAACAACCGTATCCCTCACCGGGGTAGACACATGTATGGGCAAAGCAAGAATACCATGGGTCATACCCAAGTGATGTGCAAAATAAATAGAAACATAGGAATAGGTGGATCCGGGATCAAACAATACAGAAGCATCCCTGTGGCAGACTGAGATAATACTTGAAATGACCGCATCTGAAGCACTAGCATCCTTCCTATCCGGAAGAGCATAGAAACGAGCCTGGCCTCCGCCAGTATGATCCTCGCTCTTAGGGAGACCTCTGGCTACTTGGCCACCAGTCCTAGCTGACTGTGCTGGCGCTGAAGAAACAGGAGTAAAAGACGAGGGCTGATCCCTCTGCTGAGACCGCCTGCGAAGCCATTAAGGACACTCTCTCTTGATATGGCTATGCTCAGGCTAGCCCCTAGACGGAGCACCACTGTAACTACCAGGACCCCTCGCTGCAGATGAATCCTATGCTGAGGAAGCAGGAGCAGAGCTTTGGCCTGGAAGAGCACTCAATGTAGGCTGACTCTGCTGCTGACCCTAATGACCCTGATGGCCCTAACGACCACGATCCGATGAAACTCCACTGGACTCGGCACGTCCTGACTGATGGGATCTGAATGAATGACTCCTGCTATGCTGAGGCTGGCCCCTAGATGGAGCACCACTGTAACTGCCAGTAGCACGAGGCCTCTTAGCCTCTCTCTCCTCCCGCTCTCTGTGGCGATCTGTCTCAATATGACAGGCAACATCAACCACCTCCTCAAAGGTAACTGCCGAAGCTCTCTCTCTGGTCATCAATATACGGATGGGATAGATAAGACCATCTATAAATCTCTTGATCCTCTCTCTATCCGTAGGAACCATCCATATGGCATGGCGGGCTAGCTGTGTGAATCTCATCTCATACTGAGTAACCTTCATGTCTCCTTGCTTCATCCACTCAAACTGACGACGCAACTCCTCTCTCTGGGACTGAGGCACATACTTCTCCAAAAATACCGTAGAGAACTACTGCCAAGTGAGGGGCGCTGCCCCAGCGGGCCTACGCCTCTCAAAATCCTCCCACCACTGAAATGATGCGCATGTGAACCGAAAAGTAGTGAATGAAACACCACTGGACTCTAGAATACCTACGTTGCGAAGCATACACTGACATTTATCAAGAAAACCCTGGGCGTCCTTGCCCTCAGCACCACTGAATGCCGAAGGCTGTAGCCTCTCAAACCTCTCCAAACGACGCTGCTCATCGTCGGGCATAACTGGAACCACATGAGCAGGAGCTGGTGCAACTGGCACAACTGGCTGAACTAGAGCTGCCCTAGGTGCCTCAATACCCTGTACTACCAGCTCGGGTGTGCGAGCCACGGGGGTCGGATTCCATTCCCCTGCCTATGAAGAAGACGCTGCAGTAGAGGCTGCAACTACCTGAGCCAAGCTAGTGCATATTGATAGAATATGAG
Organism: Nicotiana noctiflora; assembly: GCA_032618575.1. Taxonomy (NCBI): domain Eukaryota; kingdom Viridiplantae; phylum Streptophyta; class Magnoliopsida; order Solanales; family Solanaceae; genus Nicotiana; species Nicotiana noctiflora. The sequence goes on along the minus strand of JASVEL010008191.1, from coordinate 250,421 downwards.
CCAAAGTCTCCTGAAGACCCGGTATCACAATGGGAACTGTCGGTGCCTAAACCTAAGCTGCCGGAGCATCTGCAGCTGGAACCTGATCCTGGACCTAGGCCACCGGTGCAAGAATCTGACCCTGAGTCTGGTCAGCTGGTGGGTCAGCAGGTGCTGGTACTGTTGCCCTACCTCTACCACGTCCATGGCGTCTGGGTGCCAATGGTGGTTGTCCGCCACGTCCGGTAGCACGTGTTCTCGCCATCTGCGAGAGAATAGAATATGGAAAAGTTTAGTTTCATGATAACACAAACCGCACGATATGAATCCAAGAAAAGTGATTTTTTTCCTAACGTTCCGTAGCCTTCCGAGGATATATACGGACGTCTACGTACCGATCCGCGAAAGCCTACTAAACCGTCTCATGTCTCGCGAGTCCTAGTAACCTAGGCTCTGATACCAACTTGTCACGACCCAAATTCGGTCGTGATGGCGCCTAACAACTAAGCTAGGTCAGCCAGACCAATAATTATTTATCACAATGAATATCAGTCCCAAATGGACAACTCAAAAGAACATATGAGTCAAAGAACTCCAATAATAATAAAAATGAACAAAGTACTGGGAAGTACGAAAACAGTTGACACTCCCAAATATCTGGAGTGACAAGTCTAGAGCCTCTAACAAAATCCAACAAAAGTAGAGAATACTGTATGGAAATACTCAAGTCTGAATATAAGATAACAACTGAAAAGAGGAAGAGAAGCTAGGTTCTGCGAACGTCTGCAGCTACCTCAGCAACTCGGTATGACTCTGCAAAAGCTGGAACTGCTCGTCTACTACTCCCGAGTACCTGAGTCTGCACATAAAAGGTGCAGGGAGTAGGGGTGAGTACTAAGTACTCAATGAGTAATAAATATATAAAAGCAGCTGAAAGTAGAAAATCCATAGAATACCACAGTATGAAGCTAAACTATAGTCCGATACTCCTACGAACTAGCATCAACAGTACAATATAGTTACCACAGAATAATTCAACAGATAAAGATGCAATGCAATGCACATAACCGCTACGGCGTGTAGCCCGATCCATTTAACGTCGACGGGCTCACTGGGGGTGTGTACAGACTCTGGAGGGGCTCCTACAGCCCAATCCTCATATCATAATAACCGTTGTGGTGTGTAGCCCGATCCATCCTCAGTCCACAATAATCAAATAAGTCACAAAACAGCTCAATTTACTTATTTCCAAATTTCAGTTCATAATTTATGAAAAATACTTTAACTTTTATTTAATTTCCCAAAACAGGTGACTTAGCATTTCAATACTATGATTTCAAAACCAGGACTGAGATCAGTGATTAAGAAAGTATAGCTATCACATATATATTATCCCCTAGGGATACTATAGGTCGGCACAAGGCCCCAAATTAGGCTTACAGCCCACAAATATGTCAAACACAGTGTTTTTCCATCACTAATAGCATATTATTCATATCCGGGATAGACCAAGTCTCAATCCCCAGTCACAATCAATCCCGCACCTGCCACGGGGTGCGAGCCACGCCCTACTAGCATCACAATGTGCTAAGCGGGGTTTCGAACCCTCAGGCTACCATATACACAAACTACTCACCTCTAGCCGGTCGTAGACTCGTCCGCAATGCCTTTTCCTTGAGAATTCGCTGCCTCGCGCATAGAATCTATTCAAACCACAATAATTATGTCATTTACGAGTCAAAGAAACATAACCCAATTCAATTTACATGAAAAATGCATAAACACGCTAAGTTGGTAAAAACCCGACACCGGGCCCGCTTTCCAAAAAATTCAGAAACTTATACCAACACGATCCTCGTCTCGCCACGAGTCCGTGCATATAAAATTTATCGAAATCGGTGTTCGAATGACCTTTCAAAACTCAAAAATTCGTTTTCAATACCTAGGCCATAATTCTTCACTGTTTCTACCCAATTTCATGAAGATTGATGTTAATTCTACCATAAAATTACATTTTTGAGTCAAGAATCTTACCTCCGATGATTACCCGATGAAATCCCAGCATTTTCCCGTGAGTTCTTCTCTCTAGGTTTCAAAATTTGTGTTTTTGCTGAATGAACCCGCGACTACACTGTTTCTGGTTTTTAATTCACTGACAGAACATTTATTCTATGCAATCGCAATGGACCTGTGCGATCTCATAGAGTTAAGTTTTTCAGCCAATTTTCCCTTCTATGCGATCGCAATACACCTATGCGATCGCGTAGTACAAACTCCCAGGCCTCATTATTTTTTCTTCTCTACGATCGCGACACTTGGTATGCGATCGCATTGTGTAATGTAATAAGCCTATGCGATCGCACCCCTGGAAATGCGATCGCATAGCACATTTTTCCTCACCCCTCCAGGCTCTTCTATGCAATCGTAATGACTCTATGCGATCGCATAGAGCAATCACTGTCTGCTATTTTTCTGCTGCAATTTTATGATCAAAACATGCCTGTAAGGCATCCGAAATGATCTCGAGACCCTCGGGACCTCAACCAAAACCAACAATACATCATATTACCTCATTCAAACTTGCTCGTAACATAAAAACACCATCGTAAACATCAACATCACCCATTTTAAACGGATTCAAGCCTAAGTTTCTTCAAAACTTTCGAAACTAACATTCGATCCAAAACCCGATCAAACGATGTCCGAATGACCCGAAATTTTGCAGACATATCAAAAATCACATAACAAAGCTATTGCAACTCTCGGAATTTCATTCCGAGCTCCAGATCAAAATCTTACCTATCAACCGGATTTCGCCAAAATACTAACTTTGCCAATTCAAGCTTAATTCTACACCGAACCTCTGAATTCAATTCCGATTGCTCTCCTAAGTCATAAATGATCCCCCGAAACTAGTCAAATCATCAGAATCCGATTTCGAGCACTCTAACTCAATAGTCAACTCTAGGTTGACTTCCCATATTTAAGATTCCTTCAAAAAGGCTATTTGTTTCATTTCCAACACGAATCACTCCTAACTCACCCGATAAACACTAACACTGATATACAAGCATAAAATATGTAAATGCAAGGTAACAGAGTGGTACTTCCCGTAACGACGGGCTGGGTCGTTATAGTATTCTAATATATTCAATATATTTACATGTATATATTTGAATTATGTATGTACAAATATAGTTGTATCTACTATAGTTGTATTTTAATACTGATAGCTTCATGGACAAGGATAAAGTTGTAGAAGCACCAAGAAGGCCATTCACGAGGTCTCAAGCTAAGGAGAAACAAGACAAGGTTGTTGGGCTTCAATGGGAGATCAAGAAGACGCTAATGGTTGAACAAGATCTACAAAATTATGGAGAGGATTTAGCTAATTGCTACACTCATTTCATGGTCCAAGTCCAAGTCCAAGAGGAGGTTGATTGGGGTCCAAGCACCAGCCAGGGAGGGCCTAAATTAGGCGCCTAAATTTTCCTAGTTTGTTAGGACATATATGATGCTTTCCTAGGTAGTTAAGGTTTTGTTTTTGTTTTCCTAAGATTATTGGAATTACTTTCCAAGAATGACTTGGTTTTTGATTCCTAGTATTTTTCATTTCCTAAGGTAGTTGGACTTGTTGTCCAAAGTAGTTTAGGACTTTATTTCCTTACTTTTTAGGTACAATTTCGTGACCCCCTCTCTATATAAATGGATATCTTCTTTGTTTTTAGGTAAATTATTATCAATAAAAATTGTGAGGTTTTCTTGCACTCTTGTGTGTGGCTATACTTGGATTTATTCTTCAACCTTCAAGACTCAACTTAAGGTGGTAAGATTAAATCCTTTTTGAAATCTTAGATCACTTCAAGGTATTCAAGAAAGGTGATAAGTTTAGGCTTATTGTTGTTCTTGTTATTCTAAAGGGCCGGGTTTCACAATCTATTTCTTATTTTTTAAGTCTCTAACAAAGACGAATTAGTTCTTCGTTAGCTAGTTGTTATTGTTAGGATTCAAGTTCAAGAATAGACTTCTTGAATTCAAGAAACTCTTTCTTGAATTCAATCTATCTTTAATATCCGTTCTTTTTCGTTCCTTTTTATTTTCTTTTAGCTTCCGCACATTTCTTAGTTTTTCTTGTTTTCCTTTAGTAATTCTTGAATCTCCTACCGTGTTGCTATCAAGTGGTATCAGAGCATAGGCTAATCAAGATTACAATCTTGATAATCGTGGGAGGTTCTTGATAAAAAAACAAAAGAAATCCCCCCCCCCCCCCCAAAAAAAGTATTCTTGTTCATTATTACTTTCATAATTCAAGTATTATTTGGTTTCCAAGTCAAAAAACAAAACAAGAAGAGGGAATCCTTGTTCTTGAAGATTAAGGCAACTTCTTTCCTTATTCTTGTGGGTTTTGGGTTTCCTAAAATTCTTTCCTTTTTTTTACTAACCAATTCCTATTCTTTCTAGGTTTGGTCATTTATTTTTCTTTCTTATTCTAACTCCATACTCTTATCACTAAGAGTTGTGACTAGTAAGGTTTATTAATAAATCTACAGATTAACGACCAAAGGTTGCATTGAGTGAAAAAAGGGAAAAACAAAAGTGAGATATATATATTCCTTTGTTCAAGATGTCTCGTACTGGTAGTGATGATGAACAAAGGATTCTTCAAGAAGCCGAAATTAAAGGAAGGAATGATTTTACCTTAAAAGCTATGCATCAACAATTTGAAAGATGGAATTTGCAATTCCAAGAGATGTTGGGCACCATTGCTGAGCAAAAAATTACAACAGTTGACCTTAGGAGGGGAAATCATGCTAGACCCCAAGCTAGGAGAAATATACCCGCCCCATTGAAAATCAAGAAAACCCAATTGATAATTTTAATGACGATATTGGTTTTGATAGGGTAGGAAGAGATAGGAGGGGACAAAGAGGAAGACTTGAAGGTAATAATATAAGTAGTTTAAAAATGACGATGCCATCTTTCAAGGGAATAAGGGATCCAGACTTGTACCTTGATTGGGAGAGAAAAGTGGAAGCAATCTTTGACTGCCACCACTATTCAAAGGACAGGAAGGTTCAACTTGCCACTGTTGAGTTTTCTAACTACGCAACAATCTGGTGGAAAAAGCTTTATAGGGATAGATTGCAAGAAGGACAAGCACTCGTTGCTACATGGGCTGAGATGAAGAGAGTAATGAGGAAGATATTTGTACCATCACACTTTCAAAGAGATCTACAACAACGTCTTCAAACTTTGAGGCAAGGGTCCTTGTCTATAGATGAGTACTTTAAGACTATGGATATGGCTATGATCCAAGCTAACTGTATGGATGAAGAGGAGGCTACAATGGCTAGGTTTTTGAATGGTTTAAATAAGGAAATAGCTGATGTAGTCGAATTGCAATAATATATAACTTTAGATGAGTTATTGAATTAGCTGTAAAGGTAGAAAGACAAAACAAAAGGAGACACTAATCTAGCTCATGGAGAAGCAGGCCAACTACTATTAAATTACATGAAGCAATGGCCGAAATCTGAGGAGACACTTACTCTTAAATTACATGAAGTCAAGGGCAAGAGCAAATTGGAAACCAAGGATGGGGGTAAGCCTTTTATGCCTAAGACTTATACTTCTACTTTTTCTATTCAATCTCTCAAGTGTCAAGGGAGACGGCATAAGGCTTATGAATGCCCAAGTAGAAGAAACATCCTAATCAAAGAGGATAGGGGATATGAGAGCGAAAAAAGTGTAGCTAGTGAAGAATAAGAAAAAAACTTTGTAGAGAAAGAGGAAGGAGAAGAGATGGAGTAGATGGATAGTGGGTTGAGTTTTGTGGTTAGGAGGCTTATTCACATTAATGTGGGGCACTCTAATGAAGAACAAAGGGAAAACATATTCCATACTCGGTGTGGGATTAAAGATAAAATTTGTTCTATGATAATTGATAATGGGAGTTGTGCTAATGTTGTGAGTGCATATTTGGTGGAAAGGATAGGGTTGGAATGGACGAAGCACCCTAGACCTTATAGGTTGCAATGGTTTAATGATAGTGGAGAGGTCAAGGTGAATATACAATGTGTGGTCTCCTTTAATATCGGAAGGTATGCTGACAAAGTTCTATGTGATATAGGACCCATGCAAGCTTGTCATATCTTGTTAGTGCGCCCATGGCAGTATGATAGGACTGATTTTCATGACGGAAGGAAAAATAGATACTCTCTTGAGCATAATGGCAAGAAGTACATTCTTGCACCTTTAACTCCTTCCCAAGTGTATGAAGATACAAAAAAAGATGAAAGAATCAATGGGGAAACATGGGGAGGGATCAAAACAAGAGACTAAAGGGAAAGAAAAAGAGGGAAAATATGAAGTGAGGTCTGAGGAGAGAGAGGACATCAATGAGAGGAAGGGAAATGTGGGAAGAGTGATAAAATAGAAAGCATTGGTGAGAGGAAAGAGGCTAAGATTGAAAAAAAGTGAGCCTTTCAAAAGCCAAAGATTGTTTAATTGGAAAAAAGGAGGGGCTGCCTATTATCTTGCTCACTTATAAGGAAGTTCTGCTTAATAATGATTCATTAGTATCCTCTTTGCCTAGTGTTATTTCTAAGATTTTGTAGGATTTTGAAGATGTTTTCCCTGAGGATCTTCCTAAAGGTTTACCACCTTTAAGAGGAATAGAACATCCAATTGACTTTGTGCCCGGATCACAAATTCCTAATAGGCCTACTTATAAGAGCAATCCTGAAGAAACAAAAGAATTGCAAAGACAAGTAGAGGAGCTGCTTGATAAGGGATTTGTAAGAGAAAGTATGAGTCCCTGTTCTATGCCCGTACTTTTGGTGCCAAAGAAGGATGGAACTTAGAGGATGTGCGTGGACTGCCGTGCCATCAATAAAATACCTGTAAAGTATCGCCTTCCTATTCCTCGTTTAGATGATATGCTTGACCAATTGCATGGTTCACAAATATTCTATAGAAGTGATTTGAAGAGTGGATATCACCAGATTAGAATGAATCCTGGAGATGAGTGGAAAACTGCCTTTAAAACTAAATATGGATTATATGAATGGTTGGTGATGCCGTTCGGGTTAACTAATGCACCTAGTACATTCATAAGGTTAATGAACCATATCTTTAAGGACTTTCATGGAAAATTTGTAGTCGTTTATTTTGATGATATTATGATCTTTTCTAAATCTTTAGAAGAGCATGACGAACATTTGAAACAAGTTTGTAATGTGCTTTAGGAGCAACAACTGTATGCAAATCTATCCAAGTGCACTTTTTGTGTAGATAAGGTAGTTTTTCTGGGTTTTGTTGTGATTTCTAGAGGTGTTGAAGTAGATGAAGATAAAACCAAAGCAATTAAAGATTGGCCTACACCTAATAGCATTACCGAAGTTAGAAGTTTCCATGGACTTGCTAGCTTTTATAGGAGATTTGTTAGAGATTTTAGTTTAATTGCTGCACCTTTAACTGAAGTCATTAAGAATGATAAGGTCTTTAATTGGGGAAAAGAACAAAAGCTTGAATTTAGTATTTTGAAGGATAAATTGTGTTCTACTCCTTTGTTACAATTACTCGATTTTAATAAGTCTTTTGAAATTGAATGTGATGCATCTGGTAGAGGTATTGGGACTGTTTTAATGCAAGATTCGGAACCAATTGCTTATTTTAGTGAGAAGTTGAATGGGGCTGAATTGAATTATTCTACTTATGATAAAGAATTGTATGCCTTGGTAAGGGCTCTTTCTACATGGCAGCATTATTTGTGGCCAAAGAAGTTAGTGATAAAAACTAACCATGAGTCCTTAAGATACTTGAAAAACTAAAGGAAATTGAGTAGAAGACATGCCAAATGGGTTGAATTCATTGAGACATTTCCTTATGTGATTATCTACAAGCAAGGTAAAGACAATATAGTTGTTGATGCACTTTCAAGAAGTTATGCTCTTGTTTCTACTCTTACTTCTAAATTGATGGGATTTGATCATATTAAGGATTTATACGTTGATGATTCTGATTTTAATGTCGCATTTTTGGCATGTTTAAATGGGTCATTTGTGAAGTATAATATGAAAGATGAGTTTATTTTTAAGAGAATAAGCTTTGTGTCCCTAATTGTTTTTTGCGAGAAGTTTTTGTGAGGGAAGCACATTGTGGGGGACTTATGGGGCACTTCGGTGTGCCTAAAATACTTGACATTCTTGCTGAAAATTTCTTTTGGCCTAATATGAGAAATAAATGTAGAAATATTTTGTGCTCAATGCCTTGAATGCAAACAAGCTAAATCTAAAGTGTTGCCACATGGTTTATACACACCATTACCTGTGCCTATTTCACCTTGGATTGATATTTCTATGGACTTTGTGTTAGGGCTGCCTAGAACAAGGTATGGTAAGGATAGCATCTTTGTTGTGGTAGATAGGTTTTCAAAAATGGCTCGTTTTATTCCTTGTTTAAAGACTAATAATGCTCTCATGTTGCTCATTTATTTGTTAGAGAAGTTGTTAAATTGCATAGTATATCTCGAACTATTGTTAGCGATAAGGATGCTAAGTTTCTAAGCCACTTTTGGCATGCGCTTTGGGGAAAATTGGGCACAAAGTTGTTTTTTTCTACTTTGTGTCATCCACAAACTGATAGGCTAACAGAGGTAGTAAATAGAACTTTAGGAAATATGTTAACGGATGTTCTAAAAGGAAAATGAACTTCTTGGGAGGAGCACTTGTCTATGGTAGAATTTGCTTACAATCGAACTGTTCATTCATCTACTGTTATTCTCCTTTTGAAGTTATTTATGGCTTTAACCCCCTTACGCCCCTTGACTTATTGCCCTTGCCTACTAATGAGATAGTTAGTCTTAATGGAAAGAAGAAATCTAATTTGATGAAGACTATTCATGAGCATACGAGACTTGCAATTGAGAGGAGGAATGAGCAAATAGCTAAACGAAGGAATATAGGTCGAAAACCAGTTATCTTTGAGCCTGGTGATTTGGTTTAGGTTCATATGAGGAAGGAGAGATTTCCTTCAAAAAGGAAGTCAAAATTGCACCCTAGAGGAGATGGACCATTTAAGGTACTTGAAAGAATTGGAGATAATGTCTACAAATTGGACCTTCTAGGTGAGTTTCAAGTAAGTGCTACTTTCAATGTTGCCGACTTATCCTTGTTCGGTGTAGGTTCAAATTTGAGGATTCTTTTCAAGAGGAGGGGAATGATAGCTTCATGGACAAGGATAAAGCTGTAGAAGCACCAAGAAGGCCATTCACGAGGTCTCAAGCTAAGGAAAAGCAAGACAAGGTTGTTAGGCTTCAATGGGAGATCAAGAAGGCGCTAATGGTGGAACAAGATCTACAAAGTTTTGGAGAGGATTTAGCTAAGTGCTACACTCATTTCATGGTCCAAGTCCAAGTCCAAGAGGAGGTTGATTGGGGTCCAAGCATCAGCCAGGGAGGGCTTAAATTAGGCGCCAAAATTTTCCTAGTTTGTTAGGACATATTTGATGCTTTCCTAGGTAGTTAAGGTTTTGTTTTGCTTTTCCTAAGATTATTGGAATTACTTTCCAAGAATGACTTGGTTTTTGATTCCTAGTATTTTCCTTTTCCTAAGGTAGTTGGACTTGTTGTCCAAAGTAGTTTAGGACTTAATTTTCTTACTTTTTAGGTACAATTTTGTGACCCGCTCTCTATATAAAGGGGTATATTCTTTGTTTTTAGGTAGATTATTCAGATTATTATCAATAAAAATTATGAGATTTTCTTGCACTGTTGTATGTGGCTACTCTTGGATTTATTCTTCAACCTTCAAGACTCAACTTAAGGTGGTAAGATTAAACCCTTTTCGAAATCTTAGATCAGTTCTAGGTATTCAAGAAAGGTGATAAGTTTAGGCTTATTATTGTTCTTGTTATTCTAAATGGTCATGTTTCACAATCTATTTCTTATTTTTTTAAGTCTCCAAAAAAGGCGAATTAGTTCTTCGTTAGCTAGTTCTTATTGTTAAGATTCAAGTTTAAGAATAGACTACTTGAATTCAAGAAACTCTTTCTTGAATATAATCTATCTTTAATATCCGTTCTTTTTCGTTTGTTTTTATTTTCTTTTAGCTTCCGCACGTTTCTTGATTTTTCATGTTTTCCTTTAGTAATTCTTGAATCCCCTATCGTGTTGCTATCAAGTGGTATCAGAGCATAGGCTAATCAAGATTTTAATCTTGATAATCTTGGTAGGTTCTTGATAAAAAAAAGAAATTCAGCCCCCCCAAAAGTGTTTTTGTTCATTATTACTTTCATAATTCAAGTATTATTTGGTTTCCAAGTCAAGAAAGGAAACAAGAAGAGGGGATCCTTGTTCTTGAAGATTAAGGCAACTTCTTTCCTTATTCTTGTGGGTTTTGGGTTTCTTAAAATTCTTTCATTTTTTTTACTTACCAATTCCTATTCTTTCTAGGTTTGGTCATTTATTTTCTTTCTTCTTCTAACTCTATACTCATATCACTAAGGGTAGTGACTAGTAAGGTTTGTTAATAAATCTAAAGATTAACGACCAAAGGTTGCATTGAGTGAAATAAAAGAAAAACAAAAGTGAGAGATATATATTACTTTGTTCAAGATGTCTCGTACTGGTAACGATGAAGAACAAAGGATTGTTCAAGAAGCCGAAATTAAATGAAGGAATGATTTCACCTTAAAAGCTATGCATCAACAATTTGAAAGGTGGAATTTGCAATTCCAAGAGATGAGGGACACCACAGCTGAGCAAAATATTACAATAGTTGGACTTAGGAGGGGAAATCATACTAGACCCCAAGCTAGGAGAAATATACTTGCCCCCATTGAAAATTAAGAAAACCCAATCGATGATTTTAATGATGATATTGATTTTGATAGGGTAGGAAGAGATAGGAGGGGACAAAGAGGAAGACTTGAAGATGATAATATAAGTAGTAAAAAAATGACGATGCTATCTTTCAAGTGAACAAGCGATCCAGACTTGTACCTTGATTGGGAGAGAAAAGTGGAAGCAATCTTTGACTGCCACAACTATTCAAAGGGCAGGAAGGTTAAACTTGCTGCTGTTGAGTTTTCTGACTACGCAACAGTCTGGTGGAAAAAGCTTTCTTGAGATAGATTGCAAGAAGGACAAACACTCATTGCTACATGGGCTGAGATGAAGTGAGTAATGAGGAAGATATTTGTACCATCACACTTTCAAAGAGATCTACAACAACGTCTTCAAACTTTGAGGCAAGGGCCCTTGTCTGTAGACAAGTACTTTAAGGCTATGGATATGGCTATGATCCAAGCTAATTGTATAGAGGAAGAGGAGGCTACAATGGCTAGGTTTTTGAATGGTTTAAATAAGGAAATAGCTGATGTAGTCGAATTGCAACAATATAAAACTTTCGATGAGTTAATTGAATTAGCTGTAAAGGTAGAAAGACAAAACAAAAGGAGACAACAATATAGCTCAGGGAGAAGCTAGCCAACTACTATTCCAAAGAAGCAATGGCGGAAATCTGAGGAGACACTTACTCTTAAATTACATGAAGACAAGGGCAAGAGCGAATTTCAATCCAAGGATGGGGGTAAGCTTTTTATGCTTAAGACTTCTACTTCTACTTCTTCTATTCAATGTCCAAGTGTCAATGGAGAGGGAATAAGGCTTATGAATTCCCAAGTAGAAGAAACATCCTAATCAAAGAGGATGGGGGATATGATTCTTTTCAAGAAGAGGGGAATGATAGAATCCTAGGAAGCTCAATTCTATTCAAGTATAAGGATGAAGCGTTGCAATCTCAAAGAGGACCTTTAACAAGATGTCAAGCTAAAGAATCTCAAAACACGATCATTGGACTTCAAGTGCACATAAAGAAGCCTTTCATTGTCGAGAAAGAGCTCCAGCCCAGAGAAGAAGAATTGTTGAAGTTTTACAATTATTTGGTAGCTCAAATTGAAGTCCAAGAGGAGGAAGATTCGGTCACCCAAATCAGCCCTTGGAGTACACCAAAACGGCTCAAAATGAGCTTAAAAGAAGTCCAAAATGAGGTACTACAAAAGGAGCCCAATTGGAGTCCAAACAAATGGCCCAAACTAGTTGTTTTAAGACCCAAATCTGCCCCAAAGGGTCTTGGCCTGTCATGACCCGGCCCGTCGTCACGAGAATTACCACCCCGTTATGTTATAAATACATGTTTTATGATTTTATATCGGTGTTAGAGTCTATCGGGTGAGTTAGGAGTGAATTGGATTGAAAATGAGGCATATAGCCTTTTCAAGGAAACTTGAATAAGGAAAGTCAACCCGGAGTTGACTATTTAGCTAGAGGGCTCGAAATCGGATTCGATGATTCGGTTAGTTCCGGGAGGTGATTTGTGACTTAGGGAGCGATCGGAATTGAATTTGGAGGCCCGGTGTAGAAATAGGCTTGAATTGGCTAAGGTTGAATTTTGGCGAAATCCGAACGGTAGGTGAGATTTTGATCCGGGGGTCGGAATGGAATTCCGACAGTTGCAGTAGCTCCGTTAGGTGATTTTGGATGTGCCTGCAAAATTTTAGGTCATTCGGACGTCGTTTGGTCGGGTTTTTGATTGAATGTGTAATTCGGAATGTTTTAAGGAATTTAGGCTTGAATTTGATGTGAATTATGGGTTTTGGTGTTATTAGACGTGTTTTGAGGATTAGAGCAAGTTCGAATAAGGTGTTAAGATGTGTTGGTGTGTTTGGATGAGGTCCCGGGGGCCTCGGGGTGTTTTCGGATGGTTAAACGGAAGAAAAATCATGGAAAATTGCAGGTTGGGATCCTGTTTCTGTTGTTTCCGCTCCTGCGGAATTATGGGCGCAGGAGCGAGTCCGCAGAAGCGGACGAGGGGCGCAGGAGCGCTTGGTTACGCAGAAGCGGAAGTCATTCCGCTGAAGCGGCATCGCTGGTGCGAGCCAGTGATCGCAGAAGCGGACGAGAAGAAAATGGGAAGGTCCGCAGAAGCGGACACTTGACCGCAGGAGCGAGTCCGCAGAAGCGGACTCCGCTGAAGCGGACTCTTGGTCGCAGAAGCGGACTAATTTCCGCAGAAGCGGATGCGCAGGGGCGGTCCCTTAATCGCTGGTGCGGAAATGGCCAAAAGGAGCCTGAGTTCGCAGAAGCGACCAAAAGGTCGCAGAAGCGGTTCCGTAGGGGCGGAATTTTATCCGCAGAAGCGGAAATTGCTGTGAGTTAAGTGTATAAGAAGTTAGAAAAATTTCAGAACATTTCACACATTTGGGTCTCGGCTTTAGAGGCGATTTGGGCGATTTTGAAGAGAAACTCAAGGGAAATCATCGGGTAATCAACTATGGACTTAAACTATGATTAGTATTGGTAATATTATGCAATTATATCATGAAAATGGAGGAATTTGGGGTAATTTATGGAGGATTTAGCCCTAGGCTTGAACTTTAGAAAATCAAGGTTTTGAATGGCCAAATGGAGCCCGAATTTGGTAAAATTGATATGCTTAGACTCGTATCGAGACGAAGGTTCCGAATATGTGACTTTTGTAATTTTTCGGCAAGCGTACCGAAAGTCGGGTTTTGACAACTTTGGGAATTTTGATGTAAATTGAGTTGTTTTGATTGGGTGTCATCCCATTGGCCTAATTTGTTGTATTTCTACTGTATTTGATCAGATTCTACGCGTGCGGAGCTTGATTCTCTTGGCAAGGGCATTGCGGAATAGTCGTCGCGCTATATTGAGGTGAGTAATAGATGTGGGTGATGACCAGCGGGTTCGAAACCCCGGTATACCACTTTGTGACGCTGTATAGCGGCAAGACACGCACACTCTTGAGAGTGCGGCGTCGATCATGAACTGGAGACTATATATTAGTCCAACCTGTTGATACTATATTATTGGCTATTCTCGAGCCGTTGAACCTCCTTCTGGACGGTTGAGTATATTGTGGGCTGTGAGCCAGTTATTGGATCCCGCGAGGATCGTTGTCATTGTCTTATCATATAGACATGCTAGTTTACTACTAGTCTGCAGCTATTTCTTGTTATTATGCCAATTCCAATCTCTGGAACTTGACATTACTGTTTTCCAACTGAAAAATGATAAAAGAGTTTTCAAAAACTATCTTTGAGCATGCGAGGCTGTATCTGCATATTAGCTGACTAGTAGTGGATCGAGCTGCGCGCCGCAGCAGGATATATGTTGGATCGGACTGCACGCCGCAGGAATATCTCTATGAGATGTGCTTGGGCTGTAGGAGCCCCTCCGGAGTCTGAACCCCCACAGTGAGCACGGGTACCCAAAATTGGAGTCGGCTACGCGCCGTAGCGGTCATATCATGCATTTGCATTGCATTTCGCTACATCTGCTAGCTGTTATGCTATTTATTGGTATTTGTTGGTACAGGTACAGTGAATATTAATTCTGTGACAGGGTAGCTGATTATAGCTTTACATAGTGCTTTATCGTGGAATTCTTATCTGCATTGTCTTACCCTTGTTTATTACCACTGAGTCTGGCAGTACTCATTTTACTCCCTGCACCTTGTGTGCAGATCCAGGTACCTCTCAGCAGTGATCCAGTAGCTGGGCGAGGCGACATCTGTGGGATATACGAGGTAGCTGCAGAGTCCGCAGGACCCGATATTCCTTCATACTGTCTTTTGATTTAGTATTGACATTTCTTTCCGCACTTGGTATTTTTGTAAACCTTTATACACTTACGTTCAGTAGAGGCTCATGACTCTTGACCCTTCGGTCTATGGGAGTTAGTATATTTTGGGACTTGGCTTCCCCGTTGTTGGTATAAGTATTACTATTGTTTCATATTTTGAAATGCTTAAATGGGTTAAAGAGAGCTTCTAGCTCCATTGTTGATATTGATTGATCAGGCTGGCTTAGCAATGTGCTGGGCGCCATCACGACCGGATTTGGGGTCGTGACATGGCCGCCCCTCACCTAACCAAAGACTTTTCTTAGACTTTAGCAACCACCTGCCTTATTGTAATAATTATTCTTTCTATTACAACAACCCCACCTAGTTTTTTAATGTTATTTTTATGCCTTTGTACTCCTATAAATAGGGTGTTCTTCTCCTTCATAAGACAGGATTATTATTGATTGAGTATATCATACTTTGAGAGTTCTTTTGAACCTTTGTTACTTGTGCTTTGAGATTTATCTTTCAACCTTTACTAGTTCATAGTTTAAGGTAGTAAGATTACTTCTCTTTTGTGATATCTTTGATTCCTCTGTGGTATTCTTAGAAGGCGATTAATACTAGTATTAATTGTTGTCTCAAGTTACTTGTAAAGTGGTCAAGATCCGAATCTATTGTTTTGATTTGCTTTTTAAGTAAAGGCATTTGATTTCTTTCATAAATCAAGATGTTGTTCTTTGATCTTGTCAAGGCTATAGAACTTGCGTTCTTGAAAGTTCTCGGAATTCTTTCCTTGAATCTTTCCCATATCCTTTATTTTTGGCCTCTTAATTCTAGTTGTTCAATTCCTGTTGTTATTTCTTCCGCATTTACTTCTCAAATTCTTACTCTTGTTTGGATTCCCGACCTAGTTGTTATCAGATATGAGGGCAAAAAAAGTGTACCCAGTGAAGAACAAGAAGAAACCTTTGTAGAGACTAAAGAAGGAAAAGAGATGGAGTGATGGATAGTGGGTTGAGTTTTGTGGTTAGGAGGATTATTTACATTAATCTGGGGCATTCTAATGAAGAAAAAAGGGAAAACATATTCCATACTCGGTGTGTCATTAAAGATAAAATTTGTTCTATGATAAATGATAATGGGAGTTGTGCCAATGTTGTGAGTGCATATTTGGTGGAAAGGATAGGGTTGGAATGGACGAAGCACCCTAGACCTTATAGTTGCAATGGTTTAATGATAGTGGAGAGGTCAAGGTGAATAAACAATGCATGGTCTCCTTTAAGATTGGAAGGTATGCTGATGAAGTTCTATGTGATATAGTACCCATGCAAGCTTGTTAGATCTTGTTACGGCGCCCCTGGCAGTATGATAGGAGTGCTTTTCATAATGGAGGAAAAATAGATACTCTCTTGAGCATAATGGCAAGAAGTATATTATTGCACCTTTAACTCCTTCCCAAGTGTATGAAGATAAAAAAAAGATGAAAGAATCAATGGGGAAACATGGGGAGGGATCAAAACAAGAGACTAAAGTGAAAGAAAAAAAGGGAAAATCTGAAGTGAGGTCTGAGGAGAGAGAGGGCAGCAATGAGAGGAAGGAAAATGTGGGGAAAAGTGATAAAAAAGAAAGCATTGGTGAGATGAAAGAGTCTAAGACTGAATAATAAGTGAGCCCTGCAAAAGCCAAAGAGTGTTTAATTGCAAAAAAGGAGGGGCTACCTATTATCTTGCTCACTTATAAGGAAGTTCTGCTTAATAATGATTCATTAATATCCTGTAAATCTAGTGTTATTTCTAACATTTTGCCGGATTTTGAAGATGTTTTCCCTGAGGATCTTCCTAAAGGTTTACCACCTTTAAAAGGAATAGAAAATCAAATTGACTTTGTGACCGGATCATAATTCCTAATAGGCCTACTTATAGGAGCAATCCTAAAGAAACAAAAGAATTGCAAAGACAAGTAGAGGAGCTGCTTGATAAGGGATTTGTAAGAGAAAGTATGAGTCCCTGTTCTGTGCCCGTACTTTTGGTGCCCTAGAAGGATGGCACTTGGCGGATGTGCGTGGACTACCGCTCCATCAATAAAATAACGATAAAGTATCGCCATCCTATTCATCGTTTAGATGATATGCTTGACCAATTGCATGGTTCACAAATATTCTATAGAAGTGATTTGAAGAGTGGATATCACCAGATTAGAATGAATCCTAGAGATGAGTGGAAAATTGCCTTTAAAACTGAATATGGATTCAATGAATGGTTAGTGATGCCGTTCGGGTTAACTAATGCACCTAGTACATTCATGAGGTTAATGAGCCATATCTTTAAGGACTTTCATGGAAAATTTGTAGACGTTTATTTTGATGATATTCTGATATTTTATAAATCTTTAGAAGATCATGTCGAACATTTGAAACAAGTTTGTAATGTGCTTAGGGAGCAACAACTGTATGCAAATCTATCCAAGTGCACTTTTTGTGTATATAAGGTAGTTTTCCTGGGTTTTGTTGTGAGTTCTAGAGCTGTTGAAGTAGATGAAGATAAAATCAAAGAAACTAAAGATTGGCATTCACCTAATAGCATTATTGAAGTTAGAAGTTTCCATGGACTTGCTAGCCTTTATAGGAGATTTGTTAGAGATTTTAGTTCAATTGCTGCACCTTTAACTAATGTCATTAAGAAGGATAAGGTTTTTAATTGGGGAAAAGAACAAGATTTTCAATTTAATATTTTGAAGGATAAATTGTGTTATGCTTCTTTGTTACAATTACCCGATTTTAATAAGTCTTTTGAAATTGAATATGATGCATTTGGTGGAGGTATTGGGGTTGTTTTAATGCAAGATTCGAAACCAATCACTTATTTTAGTGAGAAGTTTAATGGGGCTGCATTGAATTATTCTTGTCACGACCATAGTTCACCAATCGTGAACCTGTCATGACGGTACTCAGTCTTCGCAACTAGGTAAGCCTAGCACAATGAGAAATTTACAACTTTTACGAACAACAAGAAATAACAGCGGAATAACATAGAAAATGTAATAGGTGCCGCTCGGCACATACACTTTACCAAAACTTCTAGAATACACAGGCTAAGAGAGTATAACTGTGGCTCTAACCACCAAGAGTATCTATACAACTGAAATAAAAAAGAATAACTGGCATCACTAGGGAAGAACAGAAGAAGACCCTCTGGATCTGCGGATGCAGCAGATGCATCGAGTCTCCTGAAGTAATCCTCAATCACCGGTACTTTAAACAATCTCCTGACAAGGATAAAGTTGTAGAAGCACCAAGAAGGCCATTCACGAGGTCTCGAGCTAAGGAGAAGCAAGACAAGGTTGTTGGGCTTCAATGGGAGATCAAGAAGGCGCTAATGGTGGAACAAGATCTACAAAATTATGGAGAGGATTTAGCAAAGTGATACACTCATTTCATGGTCCAAATACAAGTCCAAGAGGAGGTTGATTGGGGTCCAAACACCAGCCAGGGAGCGCCTAAATTAGGCGCCTAAATTTTCCTAGTTTGTTAAGACATATTTGATGTTTTCCTAGGTAGTTAAGGTTTTGTTTTTCTTTTCCTAAGATTATTGGAGTTACTTTCCAAGAATGACTTGGTTTTTGATTCCTAGTATTTTCCTTTTCCTAAGGTAGTTGGGCTTGTTGTCCAAAGCTACTCTTGGATTTATTTTTCAACCATCATTACTCACCTTAAGGTGGTAAGATTAAACCCTTTTCAAAATATTAGATCACTTCTAGGTATTCAAGAAAGGTGATAAGTTTAGGCTTATTGTTGTTCTTGTTATTCTAAAGGGTCGGTTTTCACAATCTTGTAACGACCCGACCGGTCGTTCTGAGCTTCGGCTTGTCATTCAGCAGATTGAGGCCATGAGAAGCTTCATCTCAGGTATCTTGACTTGTGTGTATGGTCAGAATTAGAATTCAGGAAGTTTGGAGTCAAATCTAAATGGAAATTCTCATTTTGAAAGCTTAAAGTTGAAGAAATGAACTAGGATTAAAATGTTGAGTAAATGACCTTAGAATTGGGATCTAAAAGTTCTACCATGTTCGTATGATGATTTTGGACTTGGGCGTATGTCCGGATTTGGTTTTTGATAACCCGTGAGCATTTCGGCATATATGGTGGAAGTTAGTATTTTAGAAGAATTTTATAAATTTGGGCTGGAAGGCATTTTAGAGTTATAGATGTCTGTTTGGGATTCCGAGTCTGGGAATAGATCCGTATGGTGATTTTGGAGTTGGGAACGCGATCGAAAGTGCATTCGGATGTCCGGAGGTCATTTTAAAGTCATTTGGCTTATGAGAAAATTCAACTGGAAGTGAAAATTTTGATATCAGGGTCGGAATGCGATTCCGAAAGTTGGTGCAAGTCGTAATGTCAAATGTGACTTGTGTGCAAAATTTGAGTCAATTCGGATCGAGTTTGGTAGGAAATGAGACAATTAATCTCTTTAAGGAAAGCTTGCGTTGGAAAAGTCAACCCAACGTTGACTTATGAGTTAGAGGGCTCAGAATTGAATTACGATGATTCGACTAGTTTCGGGGAATGATTTGTGACTTATGAGTGATAAGGGAAGTTAATTCGAAGGTCCGGAGGAAAAGTTAGCTAGGTTTGGTGAAGTTGGAATTTTGGAAGAATCCGGTTGATAGGTGATATTTTGATCCGAGGGTCGGAATGAAATTCCGAGAGTTGATGTAGCTTCGTTGTGTCATTTTAGACTTGTATGCAAAATTTGAGTTCATTCGGACTAGTTTTGACGTGTTTCGGCATTGGATGTAAAATTTGGAAGTTCTTGAGATTTATAGGCTTGAATCTGATGATTTGATGTTATTTTGGGTGTTCCGAAGGTTGGAACAAGTTTGAATGATATTGTGGGACATGTTGTTATAATTGGTTAAGGTCTTGAGGGCCTCGAATGGATTTCGGAAGGTTAACGGAATGAAATTCGGACCAAAAGGAAAAGAAAAAAATTGCAGAAATTTCTGCAACTTAGCTGTCTTTGGACAGCAAGAGTTCCAGAATTGGCAGGCCTATACCTTTTGATCTATAAGGACTCCGGAAAAATTCAAAAACGAAAGTTGTAGACCTTCATGTTTAGTTTCCAGAAAGCTAAATAAATGGTAATTTGGACGTCCGTTGTGAAAGTTATGGTCTATTGAAAATGACCGGTGGAGCTCGATTTCCAGAATTTGCTTTCGGGGAGGCTACTTTGGAAGCTCATATCTTGTAATCTACAAGGAATCACAAAAAGTGCAAAACAAAATAGTTGTAGCCCTTCGTGTCTATTTTTCGTAAAGCTAAAGATATAGCAATTTGGACATCTTTAGTAGAAGTTATGATCGCCAGGAAATGATTGCTGGAGTAATGTGATGTACAACTTGTATATCACAAGTGCAAGGTACAACTCGACGAAGCACGGAAGATTCTTTTATACACGAAATTGGTTCACTTCTTTCATTTATTTCATTTGGTTTGGATGATTTTGGAGAGCTTCAAGAGCATATTTTCATCATTAATGTGAAGGTAATTTATCCCCACCTATTTTGAGTTAAGTACATAAAATTATGTAAGGATTTGAGCATGAAAATTGTAGAAAAATTGAGGATTTAGGCATAGGGATTTGAAAATAAGATTTGGTGATTTGAGGGGTCAAATAAACTCCAATTTTGATGAACTTTATATGTACAGACTCGTGGCGAGACGAGCATTCTGAAAATATCAGTTTCATAATTTTTTGAGAAGCGGGCACGGGGCTCGGGTTTTGACAACTTCGTATTTTTTGGTGTTTTTCGAGTCCTTTCGATTAGGTTATGATTCATTAGCCTATTTTGATGTATTCTTATTGATTTTGATCAGATTTGGCACCCGAGGAGGTCGATTTGCGAGGAAAGCGCAAGGCGAGCTAGAAATTTTGGCCGGTTCGAGGTGATTGGTAGTAATAAATGATATACTGAGGGATTGAAACCCCGTATTTCACTATCAGTGCTATGCTGAGATGGAACACGCATCATGTGACGAGCGTGGTGGTAATGTGACTGGGGATTTGGACTTGGTCCTTCCCGATTGATAGTTTACAGTGCATATTCATTGAGACTGAGCTTATACCTGTATAATTGGGCTAGTTGCCATGTTTGGTGCCTTGTGCCGATCTGTAGAATATTAGGGAAACCTGTGGAGCTAAATGACCTCAATACTATGTCGAACACATACTCTCTGCCGTATTCATAGCTGTATAACATGACATGAACCAGTACTAGATGTGTACTCTAAGTGAGAATACCTAGGGATGAATACACTGTTCTAGCTGAGTCGGCCCGAGAGGACGAGTCTATATTGACTGAGAAGGGTCGAGAACCCACTATAAGGTATTGATATATATATATATACCGGATCGGGCTGCATGTCGCAGCAGTATATACATATACATGTATTGGATCAGACTATATATATATATATATATATATATATATATATATATATATATATATATATATATATATATATATATATATATATATATATATATATATATATATATATATATATATATATATATATATATATATATATATATATATATATATATATATATATATATATATATATATATATATATATATATATATATATATATATATATATATATATATATATATATATATATATATATATATATATATATATATATATATATATATATATATATATATATTGGATCGGGGCTGTACGCCGCAGTAGTATGAGTGAGGATCGGGCTGCACGCCGCAGTAGAGTTAGATTAGTGTTGGATTAGAGTTAGATCAGTGTTGGATCAGAGGTAGATCAGCGTTGGATCAGAGTGAGACAATAGTAGACTGAAACCAGACTTACCATTGTAGAGATGTTTATATATATATATATATATATATATATATATATATATATATATATATATATATATATATATATATATATATATATATATATATATATATATATATATATATATATATATATATATATATATATATATATATATATATATATATATATATATATATATATATATATATATATATATATATATATATATATATATTATTTGATTGGGCTGCACGTCGCAGCTGAGTTAGATCTGTGTTGGATCAGAGTTAGATCAGTGTTGGTTCAGAGTTAGATCAGTGTTGGACCAGTGTTGGATCAGCGTTGGATCGGAGTGAGACAGTAGTAGACTAGAACCAGACTTACCATTGTAGAGATGTTTTACCGGTACAGTTATTCTTAGAATTGTTTAGTGATAATGCAGATGTTCTTACTTTCAGTTATTATTTGTTATTCACTACTCACTGAGTTGAAAGATACTCACCCCACTCCCTACACCTTGTGTGCATATACAAGTATCCATATTGGATCGGGGCTGTACGCCGCAGTAGTATGAGTGAGGATCGGGCTGCACGCCGCAGTAGAGTTAGATTAGTGTTGGATTAGAGTTAGATCAGTGTTGGATCAGAGGTAGATCAGCGTTGGATCAGAGTGAGACAATAGTAGACTGGAACCAGACTTACCATTGTAGAGATGTTTTACCGGTACAGTTATTCTTAGAATTGTTTAGTGATAATGCAGGTGTTCTTACTTTCGGTTATTATTTGTTATTCACTACTCACTGAGTTGAAAGATACTCACCCCACTCCCTACACCTTGTGTGCATATACAAGTATCCAGGAGGGTAGTTGAGCTATACACTGCTGCTATTTCAACTGCTAGCTGAGGAGACATCGAGGTAGCTGCCGGTGTTCGCAGGACCCGATCTCTCCCTCCTTCTATTTATGCCTTTTGTCACACTACTTAGACTTGGATTGTATAGGGTGTTTCCTTTTGTTAGAGGCTCATACTTGTGACACCGGATTTTTTGGGCTGTATTTCATATATTACTGTTTCCGCATTTGTTATTTCTATTATGAAAATACGCTATTAACTCTAAATGGATTAGTATTAATTAATAACTGGCTGGTTATCTGGAAGATGGTCGGGCTTGCCTAGCAATGTGTTGGGCGCCATCACGTCCGGGGTTTGGGTCGTGACAAGTTGGTATCAGAGCCAAGGTTACTAGGTCTCGCGAGTCATGAGCCGATTTAGTAGTGTCTTACGAATCGGTACGAAGACGTCTGTACTTATCCTCGGGAGGCTGTAGACCTTTCAGGAAATAATCCACATTCTTGGAATTCTTATCGTGCGTACTTGATTCAGCTTGAGATGTAATCCTTGAAATTATTTCTACACGTCTGTAAGCGCACTCGAGTGCTTAGTGATAAATTTGCCTTGATGGCTTGTGATTCCCCGATCGAGGGGCAAGATATAACCTCTGTGAGTTCATGTTGGGCCATTCGGGAGGACTTGAGACCAGATCTTTGTCTATAGTTTGAGCACCAAGGTGCTAATTTTGCGAGCCGGTGTTATGAAATTTATACGATCAGTGTTGTCCCTAATTGTGGAAATGGTAGTTTGATAATTGGTGAACTGTAAGGTGTTCAATTCTTACCGTGATCTATTATGTAGCCCTAGCTACGGGCGTGGTAAATATATTCATGTTTCTTAGTGGAAAGGTAGAGTGCATTACGTGTGGTAGTATGAGTTCAGATGCAAGAAGACCGAATTGGCTATGCTATGTGTACCATGATGAGAGGTATTTGAAATGTGTTATGATTCGAGAAGGTGTAGCGCATGTTCATGTTTCAATTTTGTTAATATAATTCGTGTAGTTTTGAGATTAATGTTGTTGATAAACATTGTGATGTCTTGTCGAGTTCTAGATGTGTTGTTAGAATGGTTTGGTGATTCTCTGGCAGGTGGATGGGGCTCAAATTACAAAGGACACTCTGTCAAAATTTTGGAAATATTTAGGACTTAGAAAAATATTTTCTGTCATCTAAAAAGTAGGCTTAACTGTTGTGTATGGTAAAATGCAAGAATTACAGAAGTGTTAAGATTTATGATGACTCGAGCCTCCACAAGACTTGTATATGACTTGAGTTTAATCTCACTATAACAGTGTGGCATCATTTGAGTAAGAATACCATAAGTGGTTAAAAGTGCCGTGATATATGGATTCGAGCCAAGTTGTAGAGGTTGTTATTGATTAACTGATTGCGCTGTGGTATGGTATGTCAATTCAGTCTCTAAGTATGTTGGTAAAGGTTGTATGGAGTGTCGTAGATGTGAAGGAATATTAGGAAGTTTTGAGTTGTTGTTGATAAAGAATTCTCTCTGCATAGGGGAGGAAGATGGTTATTTGTATCTGTGTGAAATCATGTCTGTGGTGTCAGAGTATTAACAAGGCACAAATGGTTATGTTCATTTAGGGCAGGTGATTTATAGCTGAATAAGAGTGAATGACTCTCGCGAGATTGTATTACGGTGTTCACGGTTTTGCATATGACAATCAAGTGTCTTAAGTTTGTGTATGTGGCTAGAGACTGTGTTTTCATTAGAAGAGATCAAGACATGTGCTATATTATGTCATTATGGGATTCTAGGTATCCGTATTTGGAAGATAATGGTAATGAATTCAGATTCGCAGGAAGTTCTTCAAGTAAGTTATTTTGGAATGTGGCATTTCTGGGAGACGTTTGAGAGGGTATTCGGTGTTGCTCGGAAGCACTCGTAAATATCTAGTATCTGTCATAGAATGAAATAATGTCAATTGTGTGCGGATGTTGCACGATGGAAACTGGGATCAGGTATGATGATCTGTGTGCTATATGGAGTTCTGATGTACAAACTATGTGGTGGTGGATCTTTATTCGCTGGTATGTTGAATTTTGGATGTGCTTTTGAAATTCAGACTGATTGTCTTGGTGTTGGGTGATTTTGAACTATACGCCGGAAATTCCACGGGTTAAGTGGTGAAGCGCATTAGAATCTATTTTAGCAGAATGATTTATATTTCAAAGAACCATCGAACAACTGGGAAAGATTGATTCTCAAATTGGTCCTTCGTGGCGGATGTTAGTGCAGAGGTGTTTTACGTGGAATCGGTGTTTGGATGGGATTGCACGTGCAACAAAGAAATGTGGAAACATGACCTTGCTGGTCAAAATTTTGTGTTCTATTCTATGATGTGAGACGGATCCGTAGCCTTGTGTTGTGATGGTACTGGAAAGCTTGAGGTATAACTCTTTCATTTGAGTAATTTTCATGAATTGTGTGTGTTCGGACTGTTGCTTATTGGTGCGTGTATTGTATGAGCTGAGGCTTAGGCCTGTATTGAGGTGTCATATCACCAGAGTGGTGTGTTGGATTTGAGGTGGTCATTGGGGTCATTGGTGGATACAAACATATTTGATTTTGGCATGTTAGAAGGATAATATCGAGGTTCGGCTCGGAAATCTGTTATGGTATTAGTCAAAAGGGAACTGGCTTCATAAATGGTTGATCTGAGGAATTGTTATGGTTCAACGCGTGTTTTATATATAGTTGGCAGTATATGAGAGTTTTGGAATAAGACTTCAACTAATAAGAGGTTTCCATCGGTATTTGGGTATTGTAGGCAACTACGGTAAATAAAGAATGTTATTGTGGTCATATAAATAAAGTGATGCAAAGTGTGAATTCAACAAAGTTATGCATTAATGTTTGGGTACAACGTGTGGAGATTGATATGATGGTTGAATGATGGAAACAGACTTGGCAGGAAATTCAAGATGTTGGAATCTGGCCTAATGGCTTATTCGCTTGAATAAAGAATTATATCTACAGAATTATATAGCTAATGTGCTCAACTAAGTAGTGGTAGCACGGGAATGTGCATGAGGTGTTAAACAAGTTATTTCAGACTACATCATTGTAGTTCTCAGCACGTTCGAGGATGAACGTATGTTTAAGTGGGGGAGATTGTAACGACCCGACCGATCGTTTTGAGCTCCGGTGCGTCATTCAGCAGATTGAGGCCATGAGTCGCTTCATCTCAGGTATCTTGACTTGCGTGTATGGTCAGAATTAAAATTCAGGAAGTTTGGAGTCAAATCTAAATGGAAATTCTCATTTTGAAAGCTTGAAGTTGAAGAAACGAACTAGGATTGGAATTTTGAGTAAATGACATCGGAATTGGGATCTGAAAGTTCCAGCCTATTCGTATGATGATTTTGGACTTGGGTGTATGTTCGGATTTGGGTTTTGATAACCCGTGAGCATTTCGGCGTATATGGTAGAAGTTAGTATTTTAGAAGAATTTTATAAATTTGGGTTGGAAGGCATTTTAGAGTTATAGATGTCCGTTTGGGATTCCGAGTATGGGAATAGATCCGTACGGTAATTCTGGAGTTGGGAACACGATCGAAAGTGAATTCGGATGTCCGGAGGTCATTTTAAAGTCATTTGGCTAAATATAGGAATTTAAAGGTTTATGAGAAAATTTAATCGGAAGTGAAAATTTTGATATCGGGGTCAGAATGCGATTCCTATAGTTGGTGCAAGTCCATATTGTCGAATGTGACTTGTGTGCAAAATTATATTCAATTCGGATCGAGTTTGGTAGTAAATGGGATAATTAATCTTTTTAAGGAAAGCTTAAGTTGGAAAAGACAACCTAACTTTGACTTATGAGTTAGAGAGCTCAGAACTAAATTCCGATGATTCGACTAGTTTTAGGGGATGATTTGTGACTTAGAAGTGAAAACGAAAGTGAATTCGGAGGTCCGGAGGGACAGTTAGCTAGGTTTGGTGAAGTTGGAATTTTGGAAGAATCCGGTTGATAGGTGAAATTATGATCCGAGGATCGGAATGGAATTCCGAGAGTTGCAGTAGCTTCGTTGTATCATTTTAGACTTGTCTGCAAAATTTGAGGTCATTCACATTAGTTTTGACGTATTTCGACATCAGATGTGGAATTTGGAAGTTCTTGAGATTCATAGGCTTGAATCCGATGATGATTTGATGTTTTGATGTTATTTTGGGTGTTCCGAAGGTTGTAACAAGTTTGAATGATATTGTGGGACATGTTGTTATAATTGGTTAAGGTCCCGAGGGCCTCGGGTGGATTTCAGAAGGTTAGCGGAATGAAATTGAGACCAAAAAGAAAAGAAAAAAATTGCAGAAATTTCTGCAACATAGCTGTCTTTGCACAACAAGAGTTCCAAAATTCGGAGGCCTATAACTTTTGATCTATAAGTGCTCAGGAAAAATTCAAAACACGAAAGTTGTAGAACGTCATGTCTAGTTTCAGAAAGCTAAATAAATCGTAATTTGGACGTCCGTAGTGAAAGTTATGGTCTATTAAAAATGACTGGTGGAGCTCGTTTTCCAGAATTTGCTTTCGGGGAGGCTACTTTGGAAGCTCATATCTTGTAATCTACAAGGAATCGGAAGAAGTGCAAAACACGAAAGTTGTAGTCCTTCGTGTCTAGTTTCCGTAAAGATAAATGAAATCGCAATTTGGACATCTGTAGTGAAAGTTATGATCGACGGGAAATGACTGCTGGAGCACTGTGATGTACAACTTGCATAGCACAAGTTGCAAGGTACAACTCGACGAAGCACGACAGATTATTTCATACACGAAATTGGTTCATTTCTTTCATTTATTTCATTTGGTTTGGATGATTTTGGAGAGCTTCAAGAAGGGATTTTCATCATCAATGTGAAGGTAAGTTATCCCCACCTATTATGAGTTAAGTACATCAATTATGTACGGATTTGAGCATGAAAATTGTAGAAAAATTGAGGATTTAAGCCTAGAGATCTGAAAATAAGATTTGGTGATTTGAGGGGTTAAATGAACTCCAATTTTGATGAACTTTATATGTACGGACACGTGGCGAGACGAGGATTCTGAAAATATGAGTTTCATAATTTTTCGAGAAGCGGGCCCGGGGCTCGGGTTCTGACAACTTCATGTTTTTGGGTGTTTTTCTAGTCTTTTCGATTGGGTGATGATTCATTAGCCTATTTTGATGTATTCTTATTGATTTTGGTGAGATTTGCACCCGAGGAGGTCGATTTGCGAGGAAAGCGCAAGGCGAGCTAGGACTTTTGGCCGGTTCGAGGTGCGTGGTAGTAATAAATGATATACTGAGGGTTTGAAACCCCGTATTAGCACTATTCAGTGCTATGCTGAGACGAAAAACATGTCATGTGACGAGCGTGGTGGTATTGTGACTGGGGATTTGGACTTGGTCATTCCTGATTGATAGTTTACAGTGCATATTGATTGAGACTGAGCTTATACCTCTATATTTGGGCTAGTTTCCATGTTTGGGGACTTGTGCCGATCTGTAGAATATTAGGGAAACTTGTGGAGCTAAATGACCTCAATACTATGTTGAACACATACTCTCATCCATATTCATAGCTGTATAACATGACATGAACTAGTACTAGATGTGTACTCGAAGTGATAATACCTAGGGTTGAATACCCTGTTCTAGCTGAGTGGACCCAAGAGGTCGAGTCTATATTGACTGAGAAGGGTCGAGAACCCACCGTGAGGTATTGATATATATATATATATATATATATATATATATATATATATATATATATATATATATATATATATATATATATATATATATATATATATATATATATACACACACGCACATCACAACAGTATATACATATACATGTATTGGATCGGACTGCACACCCCAGTAATATATATATGATAAATATATATGGATCGGACTGCATGCCGCAGTAATATATAAATATATGGATCGGATTGCATGCCACAGTAATATATAAATATATGGATCGGATTGCACGCTGCAGTAATATATAAATATATGGATCGGACTGCACACCGTAGTAATATATATGTGGATCGGACTGCACGCCACAGTATTATAGCGCTTGGGCTGAAGGAGCCCCTCTAGAGTCTGCACACACCCCTAGTGAGCGCAGTTATATTATATTGAATCGGGTTGCGCGCTGCAGTAGTATATCTATTATATTGGATCGAGCTGCACGCCGCAACACTATATATATTGGATCGGGCCGCACGCCGTCATTATATATATATATATATATATATATATATATATATATATATATATATATATATATATATATATATATATATATATATATATATATATATATCGGGCTGCACGCCGCAGCAGAGTTAGATCAGTGTTGGATCAAAGGTAGATCAGCGTTGGATCAGAGTGAGATAGTAGTAGACTGGAACCAGACTTACCATTGTAGAGATGTTTTACCGGTACGATTGTTCTTAGAATTGTTTATTGATAATGCAGGTGTTCTTACTTTTAGTTATTATTTGTTGTTCACTACTCACTGAGTTGAAAGATACTCACCCCACTCCCTACACCTTGTGTGCAGATACAGGTATCCAGGAGGGCAGTCTAGCTATACACTACTGCTATTTCTACTGCTAGCTGAGGAGACATCGAGGTAGCTGCCGGCGTCCGCAGGACCCGATCTCCCCCTCCTTCCATTTATGCCTTTTGTCACTCTACTTAGACTTGGATTGTATAGGGTGTTTCCGTTTTTTAGAGGCTCAGACTTGTGACACCGGATTCTTTGGGCTGTATTTCATATATTTTTGTTTCCACATTTGTTGTTTCTATTATGAAAAGAGGCTATTAACTTGAAATGGATCAGTATTAATTAATAATTGGCTAGTTATCTGGAAGATGGTCAGGCTTGCCTAGCAATGTGTTGGGCGCCATCACGGACGGGGTTTGGGTCGTGACAAATCTATTTCTTATTTATTTTAAGTCTCTAACAAAGGCGAATTAGTTCTTTGTTAGCTAGCTGTTGTTGTTAGGATTCAAGTTCTAGAATAGACTTCTTGAATTCAATCTGTCTTTAATATCCGTTCTTTTTCGTTCCTTTTTATTTTCATTTATCTTTCACACGTTTCTTGATTTTTCTTGTTTTCCTTTAGAAATTTTTGAATCCCCTATCGTGTTGCTATCAAATACAAAATATATTATGATTCTTAAAACTAAAAAATTATAATATTATATATGAAAATTATATTTAATACATCTATTCTTATATATATGTTGATTTTTTTTAAAATGTAGGTTGTGCCATCGACTGAATATTTACATATGGTGAAAGATGAAGGAAGACATTACACAATATGCCTTTTAGAGAAAAATACAGTTGTGGGCATTCCAAGTCGACGAAATACCGTGCCCACACACTAGGGCTGTCCTGAAGAGCAATTTTCTAATGCTAGAAGATTATTGCTCTGATTATTACAAACCAAAGTCTGTTTTAATGACATATGAGGTGCCCGTGTATCCTTTGCCAGACAAGAAAGAATGGAATATACCATCACATGTAGTAGATAAAGTCGTATTACCACCCAAATGGAAAAGACCTCCTGGAAGACCAAAGAAGAAGTGTGATAAGCCTTTCATTAAATTGTTGTAGAAGAAAAATCAATATTGGTGTAGCATATATGGGTAGGAAGGACATAATAAGCATACTTGTAGAAATGCTCCACGTTGAAATTAGTTCACAATCTGACTTAGATTAATAAAAACAATTGGTTATAGATTTCGGTGTCATTTTGAATATATTTTGGATATACTTACTTGGTGTATTAAATCTGAATACGTAATTAAAATATGACCATTGTATCTTTAATATATATTAATATATATGAATGCAATCATTGAATACATTGAATTGATGATTCTTTTTGGAATACATATAGTACATCACAAAGTTATTATGATTTATGAATGTTAAATACATGTATTCAAATACACTTGAATACAAATTATGACAATATGTTATTACAATCAGCTATATACAAAAGCCGTATTTAAAATACAGCTGAATACATATTAATGAAATATATCATATAAATATGAATGTCTAAAAACACCTGCTAAAAATATGTGAACATAACCTGGTGTGTAACGACCCGATTGGTCGTTTTGCCTTTTAAAACCCTGGTTCCCTTAAATAAAACTTTCGCACTTGCTTTAGACAATTTATGACTTGCGAGGACGGTTGGTTCGACATTTGGAAGAGTTTTGAGTAAAAAATGTCCCTTTGTTTCTTTAAGAATCTCTTAAACGACCAAGTTAGACTTCGGTCAATTTTTTGGAAAAACGGACCCGGACTCGTGATGTGATGGTCATGGAGGGTCTGTGGGAAAATATAAGACCTGGGTGTATGTCCAGAATCGAATTCCGAGGTCCCTAGCCCAAGTAATAATTTTTTATCGGAAATTGTTAAATCAAAGTTGTAAAGAACTAAAGAAACTTAGATATCATTAATTCCCTAGTTATCGGGTTTGTATTTTTGTTCTGACACTTGGTGCAGGTCCGTAGTATCGTCTAAGACTTGCCCGTAAAATTTGGTGTCAATCCGAGTGGTTTGAGGGCATTTTCACATGTTAGAGGAGAATAACTTGCGGTTCATTAGTTTGTTTAATTTGGTTTTAGGCGGAGATTCCTAGATTTAGCATTGTTTCGTGTGTTCCGAGGTTTCGAGTAGGTCCATCTTGTAATTTCAGACTTGTCGCAATGTTCGGGTGGGGCTAGGAATCCCCGAGTGTCAAACGAACAAGGTTCGAGTGAAGTTGAAATTTTGAGAAAGAGCTGAGTTGTTGCTTCTGTCATAACCGCATCTGCGGTTCTAGGACCGCAGATGTGGGACCATAGGTACGATCTAGTCTTTGTAGAAACGGCGCACGACCAGGCCGTGAAAAACCATAGAAACGGCCTCCAAGCCGTAGATGCAACCCCGCAGGTGCGGGCCTTTGACCGCAGAAGCAGTCCCTATCCTTTTGGACCAGTTCCGCAGATACGACCCCCCTTTCCGCAGGTGCGGTACCGCAGATGCAGTCCCTAACTACAGATGTGGAAATCACTGGGCAGTGAGCTTCCTTTAATTCGAGCTCAAAGACCATTTATTTCATTTTTCTCTACATTTGGGCAATTTGGGAGCTTCCAAAGAGGGGATTTTAACATAGCATTGTAAGGTAAGTTGTTTCCATTCATTCTTAATTTAAATACATGTATATTAGGTTGTTTCCATTCATTCTTAGTTTAAAAAATTAAGGTCCTGAACTTGCTTTTCTAAAATACAGATTTTGGCTCGGTATTTATTCTCCTTGGCCAACCATTCCCATTGCTCCTTTGACATCTCGACAAATTTTTGAATGTGAGGTCTCTTCGTCGGTCTTTCATGCTCAAAATCTCTTTGGTACATTGGCACTCATTCCATATTTTTCGTACTTTTGCCTCAAGAAATTGCCCATCGGGACTAATCTCTATCGCTTGAAGGCTGAGATCCCCATCTTTTGGCACTATTTTATATCTTCCGAGTTGCCGTAATACTCGATACGGCACATAAGGTTGGATACTTTTGAGTCCCATTAAAAGAATGTATGATCTTTCTGCTGGCATGTATATGACTTCATTGATGGGCAACTATCCAAATGCCTATTCTATCTGACTAGCAGTAAGTGATCGGAGGTATGTGATCCAACCATTAGACCCCTCTAGCAACTTAGCCTCTTTTGTCCTCATATAGAATTCTTCGATACAAGTCTTTTCTGATGATCCATAACTCAAAAACTAAGGGTGATGACATAAATACTCGATCATCCACATCTGTAGTAGCAAATTACACCCTTCGAAGAAATCTTCTCCCGCTTTGCAGGCTATGAGAGCACGAAAGATATCGGCCACTATCATTCACGCCAAAGTACTGTTGTCCTGCGTAAGGAGGGTACTGGAAATCCCGACAACTCTGATGTCGATGTTCCCGTCTTTCCTTGGAAATATTATTAATCCCAGAAAGGCTACCACGAAGGCAAAATGCCTATGTTCCTCCCATTTAGCCCGGTTTGCTTTGCTGCAAAGTTTGTTTGTTGGAACATTAAATCCTTCAACGTGGCCATATGTGCGGTATATAAAGTTCATAGTGCAAAACCCATCGACCAAATCTTCATTGTGAACATTCTGGCTATTTTCAAGAAGTCGAGGAATCTGTGTACAGTGATGGGTCTTGGAGCGACCAGATATTTGTCTTTCAAAGAGACCTCATCCTTTCCGATGTAGTTAGCAATCTCTTCTAGTGTCAGAGCGAGCTCAAAGTCCGAAAAGTGGAGCATATTGTGTGCGGGATCCCAGCAAGCGACTAAGGCTCGAATAATGTCTCCTCGAGGTATGATATCAAACAACCCGGTAAGCCCTTTCAAATATTTTTTGACCTCATCCTGTCCATCTTGACCCAAGTCGTTCCACCACAATCGTAACTCAAAAGGGATCTTATTCATTAGTGAAAAAGGTTTTTTTTGCATTGTGCTCATCCTGCACATTTATTAAAGGTGATTTAAACTCATATTATTTGACTCAAAAAACAAAATATTTTTTCAAAGAAATTTTTCATCATTTTTCAAAAGGATCCCTATTTGTGATTTGAGCCTTTCAATACTTCGTCCGAAGATTTCAAGGCTATATTTATTATTTAAGGGAAATGACTTCAAAAGTGGCCATTTCTGCACAAACAACCTTCCGGCGTCCTTTCGTAACATTCGGCTATTTTAAAAAAAACGGCATCACTTTGATTTATTTAACATTTTTTGGATATTTTTGAAAAGGGGTGGTTGGACCCGTCAAGGTTACCTACTTATCTCGCCTAGTGGTGAGAATCAAACCAGCGTAGTTCGGTCAAATTGTTTTTAGACAAACTATATTGACACAATTGAATTAACCCGATTATTTTCATATTTTCTCAAAATTTCGACATCATTTCGTCAATATTTAAACATTGCTATTCTAGAAATTGCTATTTTTCTATCTCCTTTTATTTTCATATATTTAGCCGGTCAACATATGGCCCAGGATAAATAAATGCAACACATAATCATGCTCGGTCTTTTATATCCGGGTTACCTGTCCTAGACGGATCCAACCCCTGTGTTGAGTCCCCTAAGTCAGATATTGTCACGACCCGGATTTCCCACCATCGGGAGTCATGATGGCGCCTACTAGTAGAAGCTAGGCAAGCCAACTATTACCTACATTTTTCATTAGTTACCACTCTCTTCTTAAGACTTTGAATAAAATCATATAATTATAGCGGAATAATTAAACTTAGTGGAAGACTTAGTCAATTTTATCAACTATGATACAGAAAACTCAAACATGATACACTACCCAAGACTGGTGTCACAATACTCACAAACTTCTAAGAATAATACACATAATCGTCTGAAAGAAATTAAGCTGTTTATCTCGAATACATGAGATAACGGAATGAAATACATAGTTAGAGGAGACAACGGGTCCTGCGGACGCCTGCAAGGCTACCTCGAAGTCTCAGTAGTCGAAATATCCACAATCGTGCTATTGCCGCTGCTGCTGTCCGTAACCTGTATCTGCACAAAAAGAGCACAGAGTGTAGTATCAGCACAACCGACCCCATGTGCTGGTAAGTGCCTGGCCTAACCCGGCGAAGTAGTGGCGAGACTAAGGCCAGTCA
The DNA here is from genome assembly GCA_032618575.1 of Nicotiana noctiflora. Classification (NCBI taxonomy): domain Eukaryota; kingdom Viridiplantae; phylum Streptophyta; class Magnoliopsida; order Solanales; family Solanaceae; genus Nicotiana; species Nicotiana noctiflora. The sequence continues at coordinate 216,318 of JASVEL010008191.1, read as the reverse complement.
ACCACATAAACCTGTACAGTTGAAATATATATACATATACAACATCAGAACACGTTAACGAACATTTATAAGGAAAGAACCTGCTCTGAAATAACAGTCAATAACTCATACTATCCAGAGTAATGTGGTCAACGGAACAAATCTTACTTTCATCTCTCAATTCATTTTTCATTTCATATCTTGTGGTAGGCGTTCCAGCTGCTCCCAAATGTAATAATAGGTTATTCATATCTTGTGGTAGGCGTACCACCCGCTCCCAAATGTAACAATAGGCTTTTCATATCTTGTGGTAGGCGTACCACCCGCTCCCAAATATAACAATAAGCTTTTCATATCTTGTGGTAGGCATACCACCCGCTCCCAAATGTAACAATAGGCTACCGGCTACTATGGCCAATGCCAAGATTCAAATCACCTTGTGGTCGGCGTGCCACACGATCCCATTTCTTATCATAAAAGCGGTCGGCGCGCCACACGATCCCAATTCTTTAATATATATATATACCGGCAATAAGCCAATAACCTCTGATCAACAGTGAATATATAAAAGTATTACCGGTATTAAACCAATAATCTTTACATCAACAATATTGATATTACCGGTGTAAAAACCAATAAATGACAATAAATCAACGATACATCCCCGTTACCGGTGTAATACCAATAACTCTTAATCAACAATTTATATGTACTTTACCGGTATAAAACCAATAAATGATCTCCCTTCACAAAATCACTTAGGATTAATAAGAATTTAATACATTTTTAAGACTCACGATCATGCTCGACCCCCAACGTATAGATACTCGTCACCATGCCTATACGTTGGACTCCATATATCACAATTTACACATAAAGTCAATTCCTATTCCCTCAAGCTAGGATAGAACAAACACTTACCTCGAATGTTTACGAACAATTCAATCACCGTGGAAATGCCTTTTCCTTTCAAATTCGGCTCCAATCCAATCGTATCTATACACAATTGATTTAATATCATCAATACTACTCAACAAACTAATTCATAAGGCCAATTTCAACTTTTACAACATTCTGCTCGGAATAGTGAATTTCGACCCCGGGCCCACATGGTCGAAACTCGGGGTTCGGACCAAAATCCGGTTACCCATCCCCCCACGAGTTCAAGTATATGATTTGTTTTAAAATCGGACCTCAATTCGAGGTCCAATTACCCAATTCATGAAAAACCCTATATTCTACCAAAAACAAGAAATTGTACCATGAAAACCTTTGATTTCTATTGAAAAACATGTTTAATGTTGTTAGGAATTGAAGGAATTAAGTAAAATGTGACTTACAATTGCTTTGAAGAAGAGGGAGTTCGTGAAAAATCGCCAATGGGTATTTTTGGGTTGTGAAATGTGAAAAATGAAGCTGGAAATCGTGATTTACAGGTCTCTGTGTTCGCATTTGCGAACATGGGTTCGCAATTGCGAACCCCGACCATTTCTGGAGTTTGAAAAATAAGCTAAGGGTGGAAAGTTCACATTTGTGAACTTTTTTTCGCATTTGCGAAGCCAAGGCAAATTCTAGGGAGTTCGCATTTGCGAACATTTGTTCGCATTTGCGAACAAGGCTGGGTCAAGGGCCTTCGCATTTGTGACATTTTTGTCGCATTTGCGAAGCTAGGCCTTTTACTGAAGGCCTCGCATTTGCGAGGTATTGTTCGCATTTGCGAACCCTTTCACTCCCCTGCCATCTTCGCATTTGCGAAGATTGGTTCGCAATTGCAAACCAAGGCCAGCCTAGGGACATCTCGCAATTGCGAGAAAGTCTTCGCAATTGCGAAGCCAACAGTTGGGTGAAAAACTAGCAGTGTTAAAAAATTCAGAAATTGATCCAACGGTCCATAAAATCTTTACCCGAGCCCCCCGGGCTCCAAACCAAACATGTACACAACATCAAAAACTCATTACAAACTTGTTCGTGCGATCACATTGCCAATATCACATCGTTTTCATCAAATCAAGCCTCAAGTTCATGATTTTCATACTTTTGGTTTTCAAAACTTTCAAACTTTGAACTCAAGGTCCAAAACATGTCAAACGACATCCGAATGTCAGCAAACTTTGCAGAAAGCACATATATAATATTTAAGACTTGTACCGGGCGTCGGAACCAAAATACGAGCCCGATACCAAGGTCAATTAAGTCATTTTCCTTTAACAATTACATCAAAAACAATTTCACAGAAAAATTCATAACTTGGGCTCTAGGCCTCGGAATTCGACTCCGGACGCATGTCCAAGTCCCATATTTTCCTACGGACCTTTCGGGACCATCCAATCTCGGGTCCGGATCCGTTTACCAAAAATGTTGACCGAAGTCAACCATATCAATATTAATATCATTTTTCTCCAAATTTCTCATAGAATTCATATTTTCTATCACAAAATCTTTCCGGCTACATGCTCGGAACTATGCACGCAAATCGAGGCAACTATAAATGAGGTTTTCAAGACCTCCGAAGCTCGAAATGATTAATAAAACAAGTGATGACCCTTTGGGTCGTCACATTCTCCACCTCTAAAACAACCGTTCGTCCTCGAACGAACAAAAGAAAGAAGTACCTAAGTCAAGGAATAGATGAGGATATCGGCTCTGCATGTCAGACTCGGACTCCCAAGTCGATGCCTCAGGAGGCTGACCCCTCCACTGAACTCGCACAGAAGGAAAACTCTTCGACCTCAACTATCGAACCTGCCGATCTAGAATAGCTACCGGCTCCTCCTCATAGGACAGATCTTTGTCCAATTGGATAGTGCTGAAATCTAGCACGTGCGATGGATCGCCGTGATATTTTCGAAGCATGGACACATAAAACACTGGATGCACAACTGATAAGCTAGGTGGCAAGGCAAGTTTATATGCCACCTCTCCTACACGATCAAGAATCTCGAATGAGCCAATAAACCTAGGGCTAAGTTTGCCCTTCTTTCCAAATCTCATCACGCCCTTCATAGGCGACACTCGGAGCAATACTCGCTCCCCAATCATGAAAGCTATATCTCGAACATTGCGATCTGCATAGCTCTTTTGTCTAGACTGAGCTGTGCGAAGACTATCTTGAATAATCTTGACCTTATCTAAGGCCTCCTGAACTAAATCTGTACCCAATAACCGAGTTTCTCCCGGTTCAAACCATCCGACCGGAGAACGACACCGCCTACCATACAAGGCTTCATAAGGAGCCATCTGGATGCTCGATTGATAACTATTATTATAAGCAAACTCCGCCAAAGGTAGGAATTGATCCCATGAACCTCCAAAATCAATAACACACGCCCGAAGCATATCTTCCAGTATCTGAATAGTCCTCTCGGACTAACCATCCGTCTGGGGATGAATGGCTGTACTTAGCTGAACTTGCATGCCCAACTCTCGTTGAACCGCTTTCTAGAAATGTGAGGTAAACTGTGCACCTCGATCTGAAATAATAGAAATAGGCACACCATGAAGGCGAACGATCTCCCTGATATAAATCCTAGCTAACCTCTCGGATGAATAGGTAGTGACAATAGGAACAAAATGAGCTGACTTGGTCAGTCTATCAACAATCACCCAAATAGTATCAAACTTCTTCCGAGTCTTCGGAAGTCCCGAAACGAAATCCATCGTGATTCGCTCCCGCTTCTATTCAGGAAGTTCAATTCTCTGAAATAAACCGCCAGGTCTCTGATGTTCATACTTAACCTGCTGACAATTAAGGCACCGTGCCACATATGCCATAATATCCTTTTTCATTCTACGCCACTAATAATGTTGACGCAAATGTCGATACATTTTCGCTGCGCCTGGATGAATAGAATACCGCGAACTGTGAGCTTCTTCTAGAATCAATTCTCTAAGCCCATCAACATTTGGCACACAAATGCGCCCTTGCATCCTTAGGATTCCATCAGCATCTAAGGTGACCTGTTTAGCATCTCATCGCTGAATCGTGTCTCTAAGGTTACATAAATAAGAATCATTATATTTCTAATCGCGGATACGCTTCAATAATAAAGAGCGAGCGATCGTGCAAGCTAGTACTCGACTAGGCTCGGAAATATCCAACCTCACAAATCGGTTGGCCAAGGACTAAACATCCAAAGCAAGTGGCCTATGATTGACTGGAATATAAGCAAGACCGCCCATACTGGCTGACTTCCTACTCAAAGCGTCGGCCACCACGTTTGCTTTTCCCGGATGATATAAAATGGTGACATCATAATCTTTCGGCAATTCTAGCCACCTTCTCTGCCCCAAATTCAACTCTTTCTGTTTAAACAAATACTCTGAAGACTCTTATGATCGGTGTATACTTCACATACTACACCATACAAATAATGCCTCCGGATCTTCAATGCGTGAATAATCGCCGCAAATTCTAGATCATGCACTGGGTAATTCTTTTCATCCATCTTCAACTACCTCGAAGCATAGGAAATAACCTTGCCATCCTGCATTAACACTGCACCAAGCCCAATACGGGAAGCATCACAATAAACAGTATAAGGTCCCGTACCCGTGGGTAAAACCAATACCAGTGCTGTGGTCAAGGCTATTTTGAGCTTTTGAAAGCTCGCCTCACATCCATCGGACCATTCAAATTGAACACCTTTCTATGTCAATCTGGTCAGTGGGGTTGCAATAAATGAAAACTCCTCCACGAATCGCCGATAATAACCCGCTAATCCCAAGAAACTCCGAATCTCTGTGGCTGATGTCGGTCTAGGCCAGTTCTTCACTGCCTTAATCTTCTTCGGATTAACCTGAATACCTGCTGCCATTACAATATGACCCAGGAAAGCAACTGAACTTAGCCAAAATTCACACTTCGAAATTTTGCATATAGTTGGCTATCTTTCAGAGTCTGCAAAGTCACTCCGAGATGTTGCGCATGCTCCTCATGACTGCAGGAGTAGGTCAATATGGAAACAATGAAGACTACAACGAACAAGTCTAAATAAGGCACGAACACCTCATGCGTATGCACATATCCATGACTCTGAAGTCTGGCCATAAGAGTTGTTCTTAAATTACAACATTGTCAATTAACCCCGTTATCAAATATCTTATTCCAAAACTCCCACTTTACTCACAGTGAGGTATGGAAACCTCATGATTAGTTTCTCGAATTAATGCGTCATATTTATCCTTACCTGGTGCTCATCTCAAAGTCTAGAACTCAACGGTCACAAGATGGAAACGGCAAAATATGAATAGAAACTGTGCAAGGATTGTCAAATAATCCTAACAGGCATGGCTCAAATTTAGGATATTATGCTAGATTTTTTTTTATTTCCAAAAAGGGAAAATTTTAAACACAAACGTTTCACCACCAGGACCTTGTCCTCATATAATATTCACCGCAGCTTGCAGTTCGATTTTTAAAACAAATATTGTCACGTTATACAAAATTTTGAGGATCTCATCCTCCACTCTAAATCACAAGCATTTGCACATTGTGCCACTGATGTTTTTCATTTCCTTTCTTTCTTCTTTTCAACTATTGTCCGTCAAAGAGCATCATGACATAAAAGAACCCTCATACCGACATGGTATACAATTTAACCATTGAAAATAGTTATTTCAGGAATTCATTCCCATTGTAATAATTAATATAAAGTCACTTTTGACCTCATCAATATTCCTAGTGACCAATACATAATAATAGAGATACTTATCTCCATTTAATAGCACAGCGTGAGTATTCAAATAAGTAGATTTGATGATTACGAAGCTCACTCATGAGCGGATCATATTAAGAGGACTTGCCTCAATTCTTCAAAGATCAAATCAAATTGAGGAAAAATGTTCTTTTTATAACAAATCAGAATTGTACATGTGATAAAATCATCTGGTGTAGTGACTTCAGTCACACCATAGAAATTGTGTCAATAATTAGATCTCCACCTCTAGGAGTCTCACCTCCGCCTCAACATCCTGACCTCTAACCCTGGCTGGTCATGTGAGTTAAGTGTTGACTGCAACGGGCATGTCGCTTGAGTGCCTTCGTAAATTATATTTCTCCAATCTGCCACATTCACAACAATTCCTTTGAGGCTCAGTTAACTTATTGGACATGACGACATATTCGGACACTGTCATAATAACCTGGCATGATCGTTCAGATCATACATACCACACCTTTCAAAGAGTCAGGGAGGTAACTCCTCCAAACATTTCTACAAATAGGATTGAGTAGGTAATGTCGCATGGCCGGTCTGCTCTCTTCATAGGCTTGTCACAAACATTAACGACCAATTACCTCTTTTGCTCATATACTCTTTATTACTCTTTGGGCCGATTCTTACCCCTGCAGAGTACTAAGCCTCAAACATGCATAATTTATTTGGGGGACCTTTCCATACCATATGTATACATTCCAAGCCAAAATTGACATAAAACATGGCCATTCGGTCCATTCACTAATAGTGGTTTTCCCCCTTTTGGTTATAAGTCAAAGTCACAACATCTGAGAGTCCACAATAATTATCTTTCACAACTTCAAATAAATCAACCAGACGTCAAGGTCCATTAAAATCATAGCCAGTTAGTAAATACATTATGTTCCCACTACTTCACTCGCTACCCGAACACAGTAAAATCAACCCTCTGGCTTTCAACTATTCCCGCGTTCTGCAATATCTCATAGCAACAGTCAATAAATTACCTTGGGTTCTCAAAAGATGCACCACCGAAGGAGATAGCGAAGAGTTTGGTGAAACTTATCCGAAACTCCGTAAAACTTCTGAAGGCATTGTTGATCTATCACCAGCCCGTGCCATTGTCGGCTGAAGAAGCAGTACATGCCTTCGTCGTTCGAGGGAAGACAAGAGTAGAAATTTAACTTAACATTTGAAGAACAAACTCGCATGATAGGAAAGAATGAAGGGAATATTTTCCTAACTCTGTAGCCTCTGGGGATAAATACAGACGTCTCCGTACCGATCCCTCAGACTCTACTAAGGTTGTTCGTGAGTTATGAGACCTGTGCAACCTAGTGCTCCGATACCAACTTGTCACGACCCGGATTTCCCACCATCGGGAGTCATGATGGCGCCTACTAGTGGAAGCTAGGCAAGCCAACTATTACCTACATTTTTCATTAGTTACCACTCTCTTCTTAAGACTTTGAATAAAATCATATAATTACAGTAGAATAATTAAACTTAGCGGAAGACTTAGTCAATTTTATCAACTATGATACAGAAAACTCAAACATGATACACTACCCAAGACTGGTGTCACAATACTCACGAACTTCTAAGAATAATACACATAATCGTCTCAAAAAGAAATTAAGCTGTTTATCTCGAATGCATGAGATAACATAATGAAATACATAGTTAGAGGAGACAACGGGTCCTGCGGACGCCTGTAAGGCTACCTCGAAGTCTCAGTAGTCGGAATATCCACAATCGTGCTATTGCCGCTGCTGCTGTCCGTAACTTGTATCTGCGCAAAAAGAGGGCAGAGTGTAGTATCAGCACAACCGACCCCATGTGCTGGTAAGTGCCTGGCCTATCCCGGTGAAGTAGTGACGAGACTAAGGCCAGTCACCCACATAAACCTGTACAATTGAAATATATATACATATACAATAGTAGAACACGTTAATGAACATTTATAAGGAAAGAACCTGCTCTGAAATAACAGTCAATAACTCATACTATCTAGAATAATCTGGTCAACGGAACAAATCTTACTTTCGTCTCTCAATTCATTTTTCATTTCATATCTTGTGGTAGGCGTACCACCCGCTCCCAAATGTAATAATAGGTTATTCATATCTTGTGGTAGGCGTACCACCCGCTCCCAAATGTAACAATAGGCTTTTCATATCTTGTGGTAGGCGTACCACCCGCTCCCAAATATAACAATAAGCTTTTCATATCTTGTGGTAGGCGTACCACCCGCTCTCAAATGTTACAATAGGCTACCGGCAACTATGGCCAATGCCAAGATTCAAATCACTTTGTGGTCGGCGTGCCACACGATCCCATTTCTTATCATAAAAGTGGTCGGCGCGCCACACGATCCCAATTCTTTAATATATATATATACCGGCAATAAGCCAATAATCTCTGATCAACAGTGAATATATAAAAGTATTACCGGTATTAAACCAATAATCTTTACTTCAACATATTGATATTACCGGTGAAAAAACCAATAAATGATAATAAATCAATGATACATCCCCGTTACCGGTGTAATACCAATAACTCTTAATCAACAATTTATATGTACTTTACCGATATAAAACCAATAATAATCTCCCTTCACATAATCACTTAGGATTAATAAGAATTTAATCCATTTTTAAGACTCATGGTCATGCTCGACCCCCAACGTATAGATACTCGTCACCATGCCTATACGTCGGACTCAACATATCACAATTGACACATAAAGTCAATTCCTATCCCCTCAAGCTAGGATAGAACAAACACTTACCTCGAATGTTTACGAACAATTCAATCCGTGGAAATGCCTTTTCCTTTCAAATTCGGCTCCAATCCAATCGTATCTATACACAATTCATTTAATATCATCAATACTACTCAACAAACTAATTCATAAGGCCAATTTCAACTTTTACAACATTCTGCCCGGAACAGTGAATTTCGACCCCGGGCCCACATGGTCGGAACTCGGGATTCGGACCAAAATCCGGTTACCCATCCCCCCACGAGTTCAAGTATATGATTTGTTTCAAAATCGGACCTCAATTCGAGGTCCAATTACCCAATTCATGAAAAATCCTATATTCTACCAAAAACAAGAAATTGTACCATGAAAACCTTTGATTTCTATTGAAAAACTTGTTTAATGTTGTTAGGAATTGAAGGAATTAAGTAAAAAGTGACTTACAATTGCTTTGAAGTAGAGGGAGTTCGTGTTAAATCGCCAATGGGTGTTTTTGGGTTGTGAAATGTGAAAAATGAAGTTGGAAATCGTGATTTACAGGTCTCTCTGTTCGCATTTGCGAACATGGGTTCGCAATTGCGAACCCCGACCATTTCTGGAGTTTGAAAAATAAGCTAAGGATGGAAAGTTCGCATTTGTGAACTTTTGTTCGCATTTGCGAAGCCAAGGCAAATTCTGGGGAGTTCGCATTTCTGGGGAGTTCGCATTTGCGAACATTTGTTCGCATTTGTGAACAAGGCTGGATCAAGGGCCTTCGCATTTGCGACATTTTTGTCGCATTTGCGAAGCTAGGCCTTTTACTGAAGGCCTCGCATTTGCGAGGTATTGTTCGCATTTGCGAACGCTTTCACTCCCCTGCCATCTTCGCATTTGTGAAGATTGGTTCGCAATTGCGAACCAAGGCCAGCCTAGGGACATCTCGCAATTGCGAGAAAGTCTTCGCAATTGCGAAGCCAACAGTTGGGTGAAAAACCAGCAGTGTTAAAAATTCAGAAATTGATCCAACGGTCCATCAAATCTTTACCCGAGCCCCCGGGCTCCAAACCAAACATGTACACAACATCAAAAACTCATTACAAACTTGTTCGTGCGATCACATTGCCAATATCACATCGTTTTCATCAAATCAAGCCTCAAGTTCATGATTTTCATACTTTTGGTTTTCAAAACTTTCAAACTTGGAACTTAAGGTCCAAAACATGTCAAACGACATCCGAATGTCACCAAACTTTGCAGAAAGCACATATATAATATTTAAGACTTGTACACAGCGTCGGAACCAAAATACGAGCCCGATACCAAGGTCAATTAAGTCATTTTCCTTTAACAATTACATCAAAAATAATTTCACAGAAAAATTCATAACTTGGGCTCTAGGCCTCAGAATTCGACTCCGGATGCATGTCCAAGTCCCATATTTTCCTACGGACCTTTCGGGACTATCCAATCTCGGGTCCGGGTCCGTTTACCAAAAATGTTGACCGAAGTCAACCATATCAATATTAATATCATTTTTCTCCAAATTTCTCATAGAATTCATATTTTATATCACAAAATCTTTCCGGCTTCATGCCCGAATCGTGCACGTAAATCGAGGCAACATAGAATGAGGTTTTCAAGGCCTCAGAAGCTCGAAATGATTAATAAAACAAGTGATGACCCTTTGGGTCGTCACAAATATGATGCAAATAATCATCCTAATTCTAGGCTCAATATCCTAATTTTTCAGTGGTACTAGATTTTGTACCCGAGTAGACAACTCGATCAAGGAGGGGGCTACCTACCGGGGACCCGCGGGATTGTTCGGCTTTGTAACTTTTTCGGCCTCTATTTCTTATTTGGGTATTGACACTAATAGAAATGGGAGTCTCAACCAGTAAGCACATCCTCGGAGGTAAGAAGAGAAGAGTTTTCGGCACAATTTTTATATATAATTTACGTAATATCAAAGCGGTAAACATATAGCACGTTGATCAAAGCATATAATGAAATCAGATGTAAACAAAAAATAGCAACTTAACTAAGCTTGGATTCTTAAACCCTGAACCGAAGTTCTGGGTTTATTATCCCCAGCAGAGTCGCTAGAGTTGTCATAGCTCCTTTTTATGCAATCTCATATATGCTTTCGCATAATGCCCTGTTTTTGGTCTTCCACTTAGGAAAATAATGGTGTCCCAAGTCGCCGGTTTAATCCCGAATCGAGGAAATTATTACTCTGTTACAGTCCGTGAATTAGAAATCCAGATAAGGAATTCTGTTAACCCGGGAGAAGGTGTTAAGAACTCCTAGATTCCGTGGTTCTAGCATGGTCGCTCAACTGTTGTCTTTGATTTTTTATCTGATTTCTTCATATGTTTATGCTTTTATGCTTTATTAGTGTTTCGCTTTAACATTTTTAGAAGAATTGCGACGTCGTGAAACTACACTTCGAATCACACCGCACCAGTGCGCCTATGACTTTAGTATATTTCAACTTCGTCGAGATTTGGATTTGGGTCACATAAATGTGCACCCGTATTAGGAATGTATAATTATTACAAATCGTGCCTAAATTATCTACTTCTCGTTAACTTTTGGATAGACCGTGAAATTTGCTAAACGGCCTTTCCGATTTTCTATATCTTTCAGTTGGTATTTATGGAGGGCCCCATGATTAAGCAATTATGGTTTTGTGAGGCTCATCTCCATTTTTATTAAGGTCCAATCTTAAATATACTGCATTTTCTATTTTTGGTTTATCATCCTAATATAACTGTTGCATTTTATTTACAACATTGTACAAGAGTCCAGGCCATATTTTATCGTTGGGCCTGGAATATAGACTGGCTCACCAGATTGCTGTCAAATGTAACTGGGTCACTAAGGCCCAGTATCCATCTCTTTCTCTATTTATAGGCTTAATGGCCATTTTATCCTAATCAAGGCCTGAATTCGTAACTGGGCTCAGATCCTTCACGTTCAAGGCTAAACAAGAGATATTTATCATTTTTAACAATACTTGATAAATGCAGCAATCTACAAACATAATTTGTATTTAATCGCCACTGATTTTAATGTTTACTAACTAATCCAGAATGATGATTTCACTATTTAGTTGGCAAAGTCCAATACTTAAATCACTATTATGACATTAATCGTTTCTATCATTTTAATCAATCAAAGAAGATAATATTCTAGTCTTACTAAGAAAATTCGAATTACTATCAGACTGTAGAACCACAAAGCAAATTTATAACTAGATCAATTTAGGCAACATCATACAATTGGAAATTCAAAAGCTACTTATACTTTTAGCATTGATTAACTCAGATTCAAAACTGGATTCATGGAAAGTCCAAGTGTTAATACTTCGTGTCCAATTTCTAATAGTATCATATTAAGGTGATTTAACTACGATTGTGTCAGTTTTTACCTTAGATTTAGGTGATCGTTTTATTTAGTTTATTTAACCTATGTTTATGTCATCATCGTTATTACTAAGTCTAAGGTATATTAATCTAATCTAATACTTATTACAACCCAGTCCTAATAGAATTACAGAAATCTAACAACTAAGCTACATAATGAAATTACAAATATACAATTGATTTAGTCGAAGTAAAATTATCATTTTATTTCTTCAACAGCCATTCATGTACAACTCCAGGTCATAGTAGTGTAGTTGATTCAAATACAAATTAATGATTTCTAGGCTTGGAGAATAAGGAAAATCAGCAACAACAACGATGATATAGTAACATCAAACAGGAATGAATCAACACAGCAAAATCCCAAAATCCAGCAAGTAAACCAGCAAATAAACTCGAGCAAATCATAAACCCAACAAAGTCAAAGTAAACAAGTAGAGAAACGACCAGCAGAGATTCCCAGAAGTAATACTAGAATTATCAGCTAAGTAGAAGGCCAGGAGGACTTCAATATATAAGTTTCAGAACCTTAGTGATTCTAAATTTTTTGAACTTCTCTTATGAATTTTCAATCAATGAATTTCTGAATTCTCATATTCTCCACCTCTAAATTTAGGCCTAAGGTAGCCTATTTATAGAGTGAATTGGGAGGAAAATTTGAATTAATTATTCATATTTCCCACCCTTACTCTTTTTCAATTATTTCAGTTAAGTATAGGGTATTTTTAATGAAAATGCACTTAAACCCCTACTAGAAGGTTCCAGGTTATTCTTTACTATTCTATTGGGCGGAAATGACTTAGTTGCCCTCACTTGCTAAGAATTATTACCTATCTACCTTTTAACTATGTCTAATTCACCCCTTATTATTCATATATTTTCAGTAAAACCAAGCGTCATTGTCATTTATGCCCTCATTACTTCTATGTTATTCTCAAAAATACCAATTTCTAATTCCTTTTTACCCTTTATGTATTACAAGTATTTACCCGACCTACCCTTAGGTCTGTTAGGACATGGGGTAATCAACATTGTTTAAAATATAACCCTTGAGACTTGACTTTGTATTTTAGCCAATTTTAGACCAAGTAAAACCCTTTCAGGGTTAACCACTTTACAAAAAATAGCCTCAAATGACTTTACAAGTCAGAAGTTACATTGTGTTGCAATAATAGCCACATTAATCATTTGCACATATAACCTAAATGTGACTAAGTACTCAGAAGTTCAGAAGAACCAAACATATAAACCGTATTGCAATAATAGCTAGTTTTATGTAGTCTTGTACATATAGCCCCAATTACAAGTAATTATTAATTAATCAGAATTCAGAGAGACAAATTGATAATAGTTGAATCCTAATTAATCAAAACCCTTAGTCGAGACAGGATCTATTGAACAAGAGCATTGTGACGACCCAAAGGGTCATCACCTATTTTCCTCACTTTTTCTGCACTTTTGAGGCCTTGAAAACCTCATTCTATGTTGCCTCGATTTATGTGTATGATCCGGGCATGTAGCCGGAAAGCTTTTGTGATACAATATGTGAATTCTATGAGAAAATTGAAGAAAAATGATATTAATATTGATATAGTTGACTTCGGTCAACATTTTTGGTACACGGACCCGGACCCTAGATCGGACGGTCCCAGAAGGTCCGTAGGAAAATAGGGGACTCGGGCATGTGTCCGGAGTCGAATTCTGAGGCCTAGAGCCTAAGTTATGGATTTGTCTGTTAAATTGTTTTTGCTGGAATTATTAAAGGAAAATGAATTAAATGACCTTGGTATCGGGCTCATATTTTGATTCTGATGCTCGGTACAAGTCTTAAATATAATATATGTGCTTTCTGCAAAGTTTGGTGACATTTGGATGTCGTTTGATGTGTTTTGAACCTTGAGTTCCAAATTTGAATGTTATGAAACTAAAAAGGATGATAATCATGAACTTGAGGCTTGATTTGATGAAAACGATGTTATATTGGTGATGTGATCGCACGAGCAAGTTTGTAATATCTTGTTGATATTGTGTACATGTTTGGTTTGGAGCCCGGGGGGCTCGGGTAAAGATTTGATAGGCCGTTGGAGCAAATTCTGAAAATTTACACAGCTGGTTTTTCACCTAGCTAGTGTCTTCGCAAATGCAAAGAAATTGTCGCAATTGCGAAGGGGGCAGACCAAGGCTATGTTCGCAAATGCGAAGCCTTGATCGCAATTGCGATGAATGTCCAGGAACGCTTGGGTTCGCAAATGTGAACTAAACCTCGCAAATGCGAGGCCTTCAATAATCCGTCCATGTTCACAAATGCGAAGCTATTGTCGCAAATGCGAAAGCCTAATTGACCCAGCCAAGTTCGCAAATACGAAGCTTGTCTCGCAAATGCGAGAGCCACAGACCCCCAGACCTGTAGTGTTCGCAATTACAAACAAATGTTCGCAATTGCGATATCCGCAGCTGTGCAGTTTTATACTTAAACGAATTTTCAAGCTCTTTTTCTTCATTCCTTCAAAACCCAACACACCACACACGAACCCTCAAGAGCAAATTCACTCCAAAGCACTTGTAAGTCACTTTTTACTTAATTCTTTCAATTCCTAACAACATTAAACATGTTTTTCAATAGAAATCAAAGGTTTTCATGGTAGAAATTCTTGTTTTTGGGTAGAACCTAGGGTTTTCATGAATTGGGGAATTGGACCTCGAATGGAGGTCCGATTTTGAAACAAATCATATATTTGAACTCGTGGGGGAACGGGTAACCGGATTTTGGTCCGAACCCCGAGTTTCGACCACGTGGGGACAGGGACATTTTGGGGTAAACTTTGGGAAAACCATTTTTAAGCTTTCAAACTAAGATATACAGTACTTATTAATGTAATGGAATCAATTGTGATTAGATTCGAGCAAGTAGAAAGCAGAAATTCGAGGTAAAGCGATAGTTGAAGGATAATTTGGGCTTCAAGGCTAAAGGTAAGTGTTTGTTCTATCCTAGCTTGAGGGAATCAGATTATGTGCTATGTGCTATGTGATCGAGTGTGGTGTATGGGCTGTGGTGACGAGCATCCATACAATGGCATCTAGCATGACCGTGAGTCATTGTTGATATTCATTGTGAGATGTTTTAAAGATGAATTATTGAACCATTGCTTGGTTTTGGAATTGTACACTGTTTTCCCTTGCAGGGACTTATTGTAAAGTGAGTTATTGCTTTCCCTTGCCGGGACCTTGTTGTGATGATTGTTGTGTCCCTTGTCGGTACATTTCATGATTATTGTTTTCATTCTTTGCCCTTAACTGTGATTGTTATTTGGGTGAGGAAGAGTGATAATGCACGAAGGGTGATGCCGTGCCTTGTTTACTGATTTTGCACGAAGGGTAATGCCGTGCCTTATTATTGATTATGCACGAAGGATTATGCCGTGCCTTGTGATATTGATTATGCATGAAGGGTAATGTCGTGCCTTGTTATTGAACCACGCACGAAGGATCATGCCGTACCATGGATGTGAGGATGAGAGTAAAAGCACGAAGGGTGATGCCGTGCAATTTTATTTGCTTACTTGGTGAGGATGAGAGTAAAAGCACGAAGGGTGATGCCGTGCAATTATTTGCTACTCCTTGTTTGATATTAACTGTTTCCATTATACTCTATTTTACATTGTTGACTTAATTATTGTTGTTAACTGTTGAGTTTCCCTCTTATGATACTTCTTGTTGAATTTGTTGCATGATTATTTCTCGTTATCTTGTGGTCTAGATATATATAGAACTGCACAGGTTTATATGGGTGTCTGGTCCTAGGCTTGTCACTACTTCGCCGGGATAGGCCAGGCACTTACCAGCACATGGGGTCGGATTGTGCTGATACTGAACTTCTGTGCGTTTTTGCACAGGTCCACGTTTTGATCAGGAGCAGCAACAGCAGTAGTCGAGTATATTCGTGGGAGTTGAGCATTCCGATACAGAGGAAGATTGCAGGCGTCCGCAGGCCCGGCGTCTCTTCCACTTACGTATATTATTTGCTGTGGTCTATTTGTTCTGAGACAGACATATATATGTTATTTTCTTTCAGACCTTTATGTGTAGTATTTAGTAATAGTTCGTGAGTTGGTGACTCCACATCTTGGGTAGAGGATTTCATTAGTGTTTTACCTTGGTATTTCTTAATTCTATTTTGAAAGTCTTCCGTACTTATTTAATTAATGTTATTGTTCTAGTTGATAAAAATGAGTTTGAAAAAATGATAAAAACATGATAATGTTGAATGTAGTGGCTTGCCTAGCTACCATGAGTAGGCGCCATCACGATCCCGATGTTGGGGGGAAATCCGGATCGTGACAAGTTGGTATCAGAGCTCTAGGTTACATAGGTCTCACCACTCACGATCAAGCTTAGTAGAGTTTGATAGGTAGGTACGGAGACGGCGGTACTTGTCCTCCAGAGTCTATTGAGTTAGGAAAGAGTCTCTCATTTGTTCCTTCTTTTCGTGCGATTTGTTCCTCAAATACTGATTGGATTTCTACTCTGTCCTTTTGCAGATGGTGAGGACATGTGCTTCTTCATCCGGTGATCAGCAGCCTGAGCCCCAGGAAGCTCCCGTGAGGGGCAAGGGCCGAGGCCGTATCGTAGGCCGTGGTATGGGAAGAGCTCAGCCCCCGACAACTATTCCAGAGGTGGAGCCTCATATTGAGACTGCCGAGGAGGTTCCAGTCCCAGCAGCTCCAGTGGGCCCAGTATAGGTCCCAAGAGAGGCTTTATTTACCCCGGATCTTCGGGAGGCTCTGGTCAGGATAGCGGGTTTTATGGACAGCGTTGCCAGAGCTGGCTTATTATCAGCTGTACCAGTCACTTCTCAGGCTGGACGAGGGGCCCAGACTCCGTTGCTCATACTCCGGAGCCGGTGGCTCCTCGGCCTCGAGGAACTAGTGGTTCAGCTAGCTGTGGCCACTCAGTCAGGTACTACAACTCAGGCCGGAGATGGAGCGGCCATGACTTCTGATTCTTTATGGAGACTTGATCGGTTCTCCAAGCTGTTTACCACTACTTTCAGCGGTGCCACATTAGAGGATCCTCAGGATTTCTTATTCAGTTGCCACGAGATTCTCAAGACTATGGGGATAGTGGAGTCCAATGGAGTTGACTTCTGTACATTCAGGGTTTCAGGATCCGCCAAGACTTGGTGGAGAGATTATTCTTTGACTCGACCAACATGGTCCCTGGCTTTATCATATGATCAGTTTGCAGATTTATTTCTGGAGAAGTTTCTCCCTATTACTCAGCGGGATGCACTTCGGAGGCAGTTTGAGCACCTCCAGCAGGGTACTATGACTGTCACTCAGTATGAGACATGATTTGTCGATCTAGAACGTCATGCAGTGGTGATACTCCCCGTAGAGCGGGAGAGGGTCCGCAGGTTCATAGATGGGCTTAATCAGCCGATTAGACTTCAGATGGATATGGGAGTTGGGAGTGATATATTCTTCAGACAAGCGGGCTCGTCATTCAGGCAGGTTTAGCGGTTCTTCTTCTGGTGGCAGGGAATCTTTTGATAGGGGCCAGTCTTCCAGGCCTTACCATTCTGCCCTTCGGGCTTCACAGGGTGGACCGGGCGATCGTGGGTTTCGTGAGCAATATTTAGATCAGTCTCCTATTAGTGCCCAGCCTCTTCAGAGTGTCCGTGGAGGCCATTCAGGTCGTCAGGGCCAGCGGCCCCATCAGCCTAAGAGTTGCTACGGTTGTGGTGAACCTGGTCACCTTATCAGGTTTTGCCCTCGAGCATCGGGCAGTTCTCAGCAGTAGGGTCCTCGTCCTATGATTCAGGCCCCAACTGACCCACAGCCTACCCAGCCAGCCAGGAGCAGGGATAGGGATCATAGAAGTGGAGGCCATCCCGCTAGAGGTAGAGGTCAGCCGATGGATGACTGTCCCAGAGACATAGTTTAGGGAGGTGGTGTTGATCCCCGATTTTATGCTTTGCCGACCAGACCAGAGGCAGAGGCATCAGATGCTGTGATTACAGGTACCATTCTGGTTTGTGATAGAGATGCTTTAGTATTATTTGACCTTGGGTCTACATATTCATATGTGTCTTCCTACTTTGCACCATATCCGGCCGTGCCTAGCTATGCCCTGGATATTCCAGTTTATGTGTCTACACAAGTGGGTGACTCCATTGTAGTCGACCGGGTGCATCGTTCGTGCGTAGTTATCTTTGGGGGTCTTGAGACCCGTGTTGATCTGTTGCTATTAGACATGGTGGATTTCGATGTCATATTGGGGATGGACTGGTTGTCCCCATACCATGCTATCCTAGATTGTCATGCCAAGACTGTGACTTTGGCCTTGCCAGAATCACCCCGACTAGAGTGGAGAGGGACCTCAAGCCACTCCGTTCGCACTGTTATTTCCTATATTAAGGCTCGACGTATGGTCGAGAAGGGGTGTCTATCTTATTTGGCCTATGTTCGTGATTCCAGCGCGGAAGTTCCTTCCATTGATTTAGTCCCTATTGTACGGGAGTTTCCCGAGGTTTTCCCTTCAGATCTGTCGGGCATGCCACCAAACAGGGATATTGATTTCTGTATTGATCTAGCACCGGGCACTCAGCCCATCTCTATTCCACCCTATCGTATAGCCCCGCCAGAGTTAAAGGAGTTAAAGGATCAGTTGTAAGACCTTCTAAAAAAAGGCTTTATCATGCCCAGTGTTTCCCCCTAGGGAGCACTTGTGTTATTTGTGAAGAAGAAGGATGGCTCGATGTGGATGTGTATTGATTACTTGCAATTAAACAAAGTGACGATAAAGAACAAGTATCCACTGCCGAGGATTGATGATTTGTTTGACCAGCTCCAGGGAGCGAGGGTGTTCTCAAAAATAGACTTGAGGTCGGGCTACCATCAGCTGAAGATCAGGGCGGCTGACATTCCTAAGACAGCCTTTCGCACTAGATACGGGCATTATGAATTCTTGGTCATGTCCTTCGGGTTGACCAATGCCCCAGCAGCATTCATGGAGTTGATGAATCGGGTGTTTAGGCCTTACATATGTCTGTTCGTGATAGTCTTTAGAGATGACATCCTGGTATACTCCAACAGCCAGGAAGAGCACGAGCAACACCTCAGAGTGGTTCTTTAGACTTTGAAGAATAATCAGCTATATGCCAAATTTTCGAAATGGGAGTTCTGCTTGAGTTCGGTGGCATTTCTGGGTCACATTGTATCAGTGGAAGGTATTCAGGGTGGACCCAAAGAAGATTGAGGCAGTCCAGAATTGGCCTCGACCAGCTTCAATGATCGAGATCCGGAGTTTCTTGGGGTTAGCAGGTTACTACCGTCGATTTGTAGAGGGATTCTCTTCTATTGCAGCCCCGATGACCAGGTTGACCCAGAAGGGTGCCCAGTTCAAGTGGTCAGATGAGTGTGAGGCGAGCTTTCAGAAGCTTAAGACAACCTTGACTACAGTAACCGTGTTGATATTACCTACGGGTGCAGGGCCTTATACAGTTTACTGTGATGCGTCCCGTACAGGGCTTGGAGTGGTATTGATGCAGGATGGTAAGGTTATTGCTTATGCTTCGAGACAGTTGAAATTACATGAGAAGAATTATCTAGTTCATGATCTTGATTTGGCAGCAGTGGTTCATGCCTTAAAGATCTGGAGGCATTATCTATATGGTGTGACATGCGAGGTGTACACTGATCACAAAAGCCTACAATACTTGTTCAAGCAAAAGGAGTTGAATTTATGACAGCGAAGATGGTTAGAGTTGCTGAAGGACTATGATGTTACTATACTATATCACCCAGGTAAGGCCAATGTGGTGGCCAATGCATTGAGTAGAAAGTCTGCCAGCATGGGTAGTCTCGCATTCATTCGGGTCAGTCAGAGACCATTTGCTCTAGATGTCCAGGCCTTAGCCAACCAGTTCGTGAGATTAGACATTTCTGAGCCTAACAGGGTGTTATCCCGCACGGTCGCTCGTTCATCTCTATTAGAGCGTATCCGTGAGAGACAATTTGATGATCCTCATTTGTGTGACTTGAAAGATACTGCACAGCGGGGAGGTGCCACGAAGGTAACTCTAGATGATGACGGAGTATTGAGACTGCAGGGTCAAGTTTGTGTGCCTAATGTTGAGGGGATTCGAGAGTTGATCTTAGCGGAGGCCCACAATTTGCGGTATTCTATTCACCTGGGTGCCGCGAAGATGTATCAGGATCTACGACAGCACTATTAGTGGTGCAGGATGAAGAAAGACATTGTTGCATATGTCGCTCGGTGTCTAAATTGTCAGCAGGTGAAATATGAGCACCAGAGGCCTGGTGGTGTATTCTAGAGGATCGAAATTCCCGAGTGGAAATAGGCGCGGATCACTATGGATTTCATTACTGGACTACCCTTGACTCGGAGGAAATTTGATGCTATTTGGGTCATTGTTGATAGGCTGACCAAGTCAGCACACTTCATTCCAGTATCTGTCTCCTACTCATCTAAGAGGTTAGCAGAGATTTACATTCGGGAGATTGTTCTCCTTCATGGAGTGCCAATGTGTATTATCTAAGATCGGGGTAGGCAGTTTACCTCGCGCTTCTGGAGAGCGGTCCAGTAGGTGTTGGGCACCCAGTTTTAGTTGAGTACAGCATTTCATCCTCAGAAGGACGGTCAGTCTGAGAGAACTATTCAAATTCTAGAGGACTTGCTCTGAGCTTGCGTCACTGATTTTGGGGCTCTTGGGACTAGTTTCTGCCATTAGCAGAGTTCACCTACAACAACAACTACCGGTCTAGCATTCAGATGGCTCCATATGAGGCGTTGTATAGTAGGCAATGTCGGTATCTATTCGGATGGTTTGAGATGGTAGAGGCTCGGTTGTTGGGTACAAACTTAGTTCAGGAGGCCTTAGACAAGGTAAAGACTATGCAGGAGAGATTGCGTTCAGCTCAGTCCAGACAGAAAACTTATGCGGATCGTAAGGTTCGAGATGTAGATTTCATGGTTGGTGAGCGGGTATTGCTCCGAGTATCGCCTATGAAGGGCGTGATGAGGTTCGGGAAGAAGGGCAAACTTAGCCCTAGGTATTTTGGTCCATTTGAGATTCTGGACCGAGGGGGAGGGGTGGCTTATAGACTAGCTCTACCGCCTAGCTTATCAGCCATGCATCCAGTTTTTCATGTATCTATGCTTCGAAGATACCACGGCGATCCCACTCATGTGTTAGACTTCACTGTCCAATTGGACAATGATTTTTCCTACGAGGAGAAGCCGGTGGCCATTCTAGACCGGCAGGTGCGACAGTTGAGGTCGAAGAGTTATCCTTCTGTGCGTGTTCAGTGGAGAGGTCAGCCTCCTGAGGAATCGACCTGGGAGTCCGAGTCTGATATGCGAAGCCACTACCCACATTTGTTCCCCGACTCAGGTAATTCCTTCTCTTGTCCGTTCAAGGATGAACAGTTGTTTTAGAGGTGGAGGATGTGACGACCCAAAGGGTCATCACCTTTTTTCCTCACTTGTTCCGCACTTCCGGGGCCTTGAAAACCTCATTCTATGTTGCCTCGATTTACGTGAATGATCCGGGCATGTAGCCGAAAAGATTTTGTGATAGAATATGTGAATTCTATGAGAAAATTGAAGAAAAATAATATTAATATTGATATAGTTGACTTCGGTCAACATTTTTGGTAAACGGACCGGACCCGAGATCGGATGGTCCCGGAAGGTCCGTAGGAAAATATGGGACTCGGGCATGTGTCCGGAGTCGAATTCTGAGGCCTAGAGCCTAATTTATGGATTTTTCTATTAAATTGTTTTTGCTGGAATTATTAAAGGAAAACAAATTAAATGACCTTGGTATCGGGCTCGTATTTTGGTTCCGACGCCCGATACAAGTCTTATATATTATATATGTGCTTTCTACAGAGTTTGGTGACATTTGGATGTCGTTTGATGTGTTTTGAACCTTGAGTTCCAAATTTGAAAGTTATGAAACTATAAAGGATGATAATCATGAACTTGAGGCTTGATTTGATGAAAACGATGTTATATTGGCGATGTGATCGCATGAGCAAGTTTGTAATATGTTGTTGATGTTGTGTACATGTTTGGTTTGGAGCCCGGGGGGCTCGGGTAAAGATTTGATAGCCCGTTGGAGCAAATTCTGAAAATTTACACAGCTGGTTTTTCACCCAGCCGGTGTCTTCGCAAATGCGAAGAAATTGTCCCAATTGCGAAGGGGGGCAGACCAAGGCTGTGTTCGCAAATCAGAAGCCTTGATCACAATTGCGATGAATGTCCAGGAACGCTTGGGTTCGCAAATGCAAACTAAACCTCGCAAATGCGAGGCCTTCAATAATCCGCCCATGTTCTCAAATGCGAAGTTATTGTCGCAAATGCGAAAGCCTCATTGATCCAGCCAAGTTCGCAAATGTGAAGCTTGTCTCGTAAATGAGAGAGCCACAGACCCCCAGACCTGTAGTGTTCGCAATTGCGAACAAATGTTCGCAATTGCGATATCCGCAGCTGTGCAATTTTATACTTAAACGAATTTTCAAGCTCTTTTCTTCATTCTTTCAAAACCCAACACACCACACACGAACCCTCAAGAGCAAATTCACTCCAAAGCACTTGTAAGTCACATTTTACTTAATTCTTTCAATTCCTAACAACATTAAACATGTTTTTAAATAGAAATCAAAGGTTTTCATGGTAGAAATTCTTGTTTTTGGGTAGAACCTAGGGTTTTCATGAATTGGGGAATTTGACCTTGAATTGAGGTCCGATTTTGAAACAAATCATATATTTGAACTCGTGGGGAATGGGTAACCGGATTTTTGGTCGGAACCCCGAGTTCCGACCACGTGGGGCCAGGGGCGTTTTGGGAAATTTTGGGGTAAACCTTGGGAAAACCATTTTTAAGCTTTCAAACTAAGTTATATAGTACTTATTAATGTAATGGAATCAATTGTGATTAGGTTCGAGCAATTTGAAAGCGGAAATTCGAGGTAAATCGATAGTTGAAGAATAATTTGGGCTTCAAGGCTAGAGGTAAGTGTTTGTTCTATCCTAGCTTGAGGGAATAGGATTATGTGCTATGTGCTATGTGATCGAGTGCGGTGTATGGGCTGTGGTGACGAGCATCCACACACTGGCGTCTAGCATGACCGTGAGTCGTTGTTGATATTCATTGTGAGATATTTTAAAGATGAAGTATTGAACCCTTGCCGGGTTGTGGAATTGTACACTATTTTCCCTTGCCGGGACTTATTGTAAAGTGAGTTATTGCTTTCCCTTGCCGGGACCTTGTTGTGATGATTATTGTGTTTCCTATTGGGACGGTTCATGATTATTGTTTACATTCTTTTCCCTTAACTGTGATTGTTATTTGGGTGAGGAAGAGTGATAATGCACGAAGGATGATGCCGTGCCTTGTTTACTGATTTTGCATGAAGGGAATACCGTGCCTTGTTATTGATATGCACGAAGGATCATGCCGTGCCTTGTGTTATTGATTATGCATGATGGATCATACCGTGCCTTGTGATATTGATTATGCACGAAGGGTAATGCCGTGCCTTGTTATTGAACCATGTACGAAGGATCATGCCATGCCATGGATGTAACGATGAGAGTAAAAGCACGAAGGGTGATACCGTGCACTTTTATTTGCTTACTTGGTGAGGATGAGAATAAAAGCACGAAGGGTGATGCCGTGCAATTATTTGCTACTCCTTGTTTGATATTAACTGTTTCCATTATACTCTATTTTCCATTGTTGACTTAATAATTGTTGTTAACTGTTGTGTTTCCCCCTTATGATACTTCTTGTTGAATTTGTTACTTGATTATTTCTCGTTATCTTGTGGTGTACATATATATAGAACTGCACAGGTTTATGTGGGTGTCTGGTCCTAGGCTTGTCACTACTTCGCCGGGATAGGCCATGCACTTACCAGCACATGGGGTCAGATTGTGCTGATACTGCACTTCTGTGTGTTTTTGCACAGGTCCAGGTTTTGATCAGGAGCAGCAGCAGCAATAGTCGAGTATATTCGTGGGAGTTGAGCATTCCGAGACCGAGGTAGCTTGCAGGCGCCCGCAGCCCCGGCGTCTCTTCCACTTACTTATATTATTTGCTGTGGTCTCTTTGTTCCGAGACAGACAGATATATGTTATTTTCTTTCAGACCTTTTTGTGTAGTATTCAGTAGTAGTTCATGAGTTGGTGACTCCACGTCTTGGTTAGAGGATTTCATTAGTGTTTTACCTTGGTATTGCTTAATTCTATTTTGAAAGTCTTTCGCACTTATTTAATTAATGTTATTGTTCTAGTTGATAGAAATGATTATGAAAAAATGATAAAAACAGGATAATGTTGAATGTAGTGGCTTGACTAGCTACCACGAGTAGGCGCCATCACGATCCCGATGTTGGGGGAAAATCCGGGTCGTGACAAGCATCAAATAACTAACAGCTGTCACACCTCCCTTTTTACTACTTTTTCCGAAGAATAAAGTATACCCCGTTAATTACTAATACACCCCGAGGTAGGATATAATAATAATACCGGGAAGGATTTTTTCCACTTTAAGGACAATCGGAACAGGATTTATTTAGATTTCAGAGTCGCCACTTGGAAAGATAATAGTATCCCAAGTCACCGGTTTAATCTCGAATTCTAGGAAATATGACTCTATTTTACCAGTCCGCAAAACTAGAAATTCGGATAAGGAATTCGGTTAACCCGGGAGAAGGTGTTAGGCACTCCTGAATTTCATGGTTTTAGCACGGCCACTCAATTGTTGTTTTTGACCTATTTGATTTCTTTATATGCTTTTACAAATGTGAATGTCCCGTATTGTTATTTTTAATGACTTGCGACGTCGCAAAAATGTATTTCGGGTCACACCGCACCCAGTACACCTGTGACTTTAATATGTTTCAGCTTCGCCGGTATTTGAGATTTGAGTCACAGAAATGTGCACTCGTATTTAGGGATGTATATTTTAGTCGTGTCTATAACGTCTACGCTTTATGATTTTTAGGAAAGACCATGAAATTCGCTAAACGGTCTTCCCGAATCTAACATTCTTATTAAAATTCATATGGGGACCTCGCGTGTCTTTTCAATTTATTACGAGGCTCATCCCTTTATTTTATAAGTCTAAACCTATCATATACTATACTCACTATTTCTATTTTTCTCATAATCATGATATAGTTTTTTGGTATTTTTTTTGAATTGGTTGTTATTATGTCCAGGCCAACTGTTTATTACTAGGCCTGGACTTCTGGACTGTATTGACAGTCCATTATGTGTAACTGGGCTTCTGAAACCCAGTATATGCAAGTATCCCCACTTGGAGATCCAGAAGTGAATTTAATCGAATCTGGGCCTGTGTTCTCGATCAGGCCCAAAACAAACGGATAAAATGTAAAGAAGACTTGAAGTTTCATAAAATTCGAACAAACATTTATTAAACAACAGAATAAACTAATAAATTTCATTTTTTATATCATAAAGCTTCAGATTACATGTCAATTGATACTAACTACAAATTCTAATAACTGACTTAACACTAACATGAATTGAGTACTAACACTTTTATTTCAAATTCCTAAGCATTGGTTTTAATACTAACTGAACATGCTTGGATTATATTGATTACAAAAATCTAACTTATGTTATCGTTAAATGAGACTGAATAGCAAAACAGTTTTTACTTATGTACCTATTCCCTTTTATGGACTAATCATTCCTGAATTAGATTCTAATTAGCGAAAGTAGATGATTACCACCTCATATGTTTATACCAGTTTCACTAGGTGAATTATATTCTTGTGTTAACATGTTTCGAACTTAGATTAAGTGTTAGCTATATCTATTTATTTATTACTACTGTACTATCTACTTTATTTGTGTTTCGACTTCATACAGGCATTAATTATTACAAACCATCCTAATGAATTACAGGGATGCTAAAACATAATAACTATAAAGGTGAAAAAAAGGAAACAGAAGTAGAATCGTCCAAACAACATCATATGATTTTCATTTCTTCAATCAATATGCAATTACATCTCCAGAAATGAGAGTGTACCTGATTCACAAAACAACTTATGAGTCTAGGTTTAAGGATGAAGAATAGTCAGCAAAGTAGCAGCAATAGAGTAGCAAACAGAGCAGCAACTAGAATTCCAAATTAAACAGTCCAGCAAATCACCAAGTAGAATCAAAGAGCTCAAGCAGAATCCAGCAGAATTGAAGAATAATAGACTCTAACAAGAACTCCCAGATTAATACCCAAAGCAATCAACTAGGAATTTCAGAGTTGAACTAATTGCAGAATCTAGAACCCAGAACTTTTTCAGATATTCGAATTTTAGCCTTAGTTTCTAGCTCACAGAAATATTCAACCCCCTTTTAGGCTTATTAGAAGCCTATTTATAGACTAATTTTGGGGTGGAATTGGGGGGGGGGGTAATTCAAATAAGTTATTTCTAACCCCCTCCCTTACTTTTTCAATTATTTACAGTTTAATTCCCTGAATGTCTGTCGAAATGCCTTCCAGCCCTTGCTGAAAGGTTCTAGGCAATTCTTTTGTGCTCTATTGGGGGTATTTTACAAGGTTACCCTCACTTGCTAAGTTTAATTTCAAGATTGCCTTTCCATTATGCCTAATTTACCCTTTATTTTGTAGTTAATCTCTAGAATACTAGGCAATAATAGTTTATTTCAAGAATACTAGTTTATTTCAAGATTGCCTTTTCAGTAGTGTTTATTGGTGTGTTATAGGTACACATGAACCATTGGAGACTAAAGGAGCTATTTTAGAGTCATAAGATGATGAAAAGGCCAAGTTAAGAGTTAAAGTGAAGTTAGCTTGAAAAATTGAAGAAGAAATTCCGGATTACTATTCATCCACGGTTCACTCGCGACCGCGGATGAACCGTGGAAAAACATACTTGCGGAACTTGCGAAAGGTGCCGGAAATTTTAAGGCTAATTTTGTACAAACACAATTTTTAAGACCTAAACCCTCTATATAAACCTAGATTTCGCCCAAGAGAGGCAAGCATTATATTATTACCTACTTTTGCAAGATTATTAGTAAGAGAGAACTCTCTCAACTTATCTCTTTCTTTTATGTTAATTCTTTGATTATGAATTCAATTATTATTCTTGTTTCTTTGATCATGAGTAGCTAATTCCTTATCTAAGGTTTTGATGGAACCTATTGGGTGATGAACTTCTCGTTTATGTGAGTACAAATTGTTAGCTAGATTTGTATTTGGTCAACTTCGTTCTTGTTGTAGTTAATTGGTAGGATCCCCAATTAGCTGTGCCTATTTAGTGTGCATAACTTGGAAAAGAGTGCATATTTAGGTTTATTGTTGAACAACACCACCCATAGGTTATTAGATGAATCTTTAACTTTAGGCGTAAAGGTGGGATTAGGAATAACGAAGCCTTGGGTGCAATCTAAAGTGAACTATTCAAATTAAAGCTAACTAGGGTAGCTCGAGAGAGTGCACTAGTAAATTATTGTAGCTGCTCGGGAGAGAATTGCGGTAAAAATAGCGTTCATGATTGATAGAATATATTGACAATTTGTATGAGCATAAATAGAAGGGATTCCATCAATAGGGGAAATCAATACCTTAATCTTTTTCTATATTCTTTACCCCATATTCAATTCTTTCATTCAAGTCTTTAATTCTTGCAAAAGTTAGTTGTTAGAAAACAGTCACAAAAAGATACTCAAAGTTTGGGAACTTGCTTCAGAAGTGTTCTTGGGTTGTGAAAGTTGCAGTTGGTAGGTTAATTCCCTGTGGGATCGATTCTGGACTTATTTGACCAGGTTATATTGACTACGACCGTTGCTTGGACGTGAATCAATTTTGGCGCCGTTGCCGGGGAGTTAACGGAATTATCAATTGCCATTGACAGATCTACAAGATTCTTGTGTAGTCAGGTTCTTTCTACACTTTACATTGAAATTCTTGACGGTTGTTGAATTGGTTACTCAGGTGCATGCCTAGAAAATCTGCAAGGACTGGAGAACTAATTGAAGGACTCTTAGACCGCGAGCAAACTTTTCGGGCACGTAACAGGGCAATCAAACAAGTTCAGTAGCCTCAGTAACCAATCAAACTAGATTTCGACATGGGAGATGTGAACGACCCAAACCAGCAAGCCGGTTTGAACATGCAAGAGGCGCAGGAGGCGCAAGAAGGTGCACTATATGACTGGGCACAACCCACAGTAGATAATTTGGCACTGCCATCGTTGCGCCAGCGATTCAAGCTGAGTATTTCCAGATTACTAACAATATGCTACACTTGTTGCAAAATAAGGGATTATTCCCTGGGTCTCAGGTTGAAGATCCACAACAACACCTCAAGAACTTTCTCTCATTATGCAAGACACAGAGGCCACCAAATGTGACACCGGAAGCCATCAGACTATTGCTATTCCCGTTCTCAGTTACAGGGGCTACGCAGGTATGGCTAAAATCACTCCCCATAAACTCTATTGAAACTTGGGATGAGTTGGTCAAGAAATTCCACAACAAGTTTCATCCACCTAACAAGACAACTTAGCAAATTGGTGAGATTGTGAGCTTCAAGCAGAAACCAATGGAGACATTACATGAAACTTGGGGCAGATTCAAAGGTATGCTTGTTATGTGTCCTCACCATGGGATTCCTGAGCGGATGTTGGGTCAAAGGTTCTACATGGGGCTTTCAGATAGTATGAAGAATATTGTAGATGTTTCAGCAGGTAGGGCTTTTCTGAGCAAGACTTGGAGAGAAGGCCAAAATTTGCTTGACAAGATGGCTCAAAACTTCGGGTGGACAACCAGGAATGCTCCTATCACTCCAGTGATACACTTTGTACCATTGAATCCATCCAACACTATGGAGGAGAACATGGCAACCTTATTGACATAAATGAGCATTCTGACGAAGAAGGTGGAAGAATCCGAGGTCAAGCAGCAGGTTCACATCGTAGACACTACCAATAGTGGTTTATGCACATCTTGCATTAGCCAAACCATAGGTAATCCATGGGCTGCAGACCAAGAACATCATCACCAGCATAAAAATATGATCTATGTAGCAAATTATGGAGGGCATCGACAGGGTAACCAGAGTTGGGGTCAGCAGGCTCCACAGCAGTACAGACCTCCTCAACTACAGTATAATGCGGCAGGTATGAGGCCACCAAACAACATGGCTACATATCCTAGACCTCAGAATTTTAGCAATCAGCCGCAGGGATATCATCCACCTCCGCCTTAGCATGGGGGTAAACATGACGATAGGTTCGCAAGGTTGGAAGTTATGATGCAACAGGTAATTGGGTCAAATGCCAAAACTAATGAAAGGATGGATGCACATGATGCAACTATCAAGAATATGGAAGTTCAGATAGGACAGATTGCTATGTCACTTAACAATCGTCCTCAAGGGACATTGCCTGCAGATACACAAACAAACCCAAAAGATCAAATCCCAAAGCAGCTGATGGTAGTTAATTTGAGAAGTGGTAGAGATCTTGATGCTGAGAAGGAAAGAGAGAGAAGCAACGCACATGCTGAGACACTCACTCTAGTGCCCATTGAAGTGGATGAGTCCACCGGGTTGACAGAAGTTACAGTCTAGCCAGTAGCTGAAAATAAAGATATGCAGCAGGGAATGGAGAAAATAGATGAACATGTAGAGCAGCAGGTTGAAGAGAGAGTGATAGAGAAAGAAAAATCCCAAGTGATTGGGAAGAAGAGGCCTCCACCACCATTCACCCAAAGGTTGGCCAAACACCAAAAAGAAGAGCAATACAAAAAGTTCTTTGATATGCTCAAGCAAATCCAGGTAAACATTCCTTTAATTGAAGCTTTGAAAGAAATGCCTGGGGTATGATACATGTATATATATATATATATATATATATGATGTCGCGGAAATTTGATTTCCAAGACTTGGCCACCGTGACTCTTACTTAGACTTGTAGTGTAGTGGTCTCTAGACCCATTGAAGAGAAGCTATCTGACTCAGGTAGCTTCACCATTCCATGCACTATAGGAAATTATGTCTTTGCAAAGGCACTGTGTGATTTGGGGGAAAGCATAAATCTTATGCCCTTGGTGATTTATAAAAGGCTAGGCATTGGGAGAGCCAGGCCTACCTCTATGTTATTACAGCTTGCTGACATGACGGTTAAGCGTCCATTTGGTATATTAGATGATGTGCTTATCCAGGTGGGGAAGTTCGTGTTTCCCGTTGATTTTGTGATTCTTGACTACAAGGTGGACGAGGAAATTCCTATAATTTTAGGAAGGCCATTCCTAGCCACAGTGAGAGCATTGATTGATTGTGAGACAGGGGAACTCAAGCTGAGGTTGAATGATGAGGAGATCATATTCAATGTGCAAAAATCCATGAGGCGCCCTAGTGGGTTCGCGAATTGCTCTCTCATTGATGCGGTTGATGTGATAGTGGAGACAGACGATGCAGAGTTGACCATTGAAGATACACTTCAGGCATGCCTAATGAACATAGAAGAGGTAAATGGTGAAAGTCCAGCAGAGTGGGTGCTATCTCTGGAAGGCAAGGGGTTTTGGGAGAGAGAGCTGGAATTCGAGCCTCTACATTTAGAGAAAAGAGAGACCCCTCCTGCAAATCCATCCATAGAAGAGCCACCAAAGCTGGAGCTTAAACCACTACCATCTCATCTCAGGTATGAATTTGTAGGTCCTAACTCCACTTTACATGTTATTATCTCATCTGGTTTGCTAGATGTGCAGGCTCAAAAGCTTGTACAGGTACTGAAAGAATGCAAGACTGCCATTGGGTGGACCATGGCAGATATAAAGTGGATCAGCCTCTCATACTACATGCATAAGATTCTGTTAGAAGAGCGGCACAAACCTTCCAGGGAACATCAAAGAAGGCTGAACCCAAACATGAAGGAAGTGGTGAAGAAAGAGGTAATAAAGTGGCTAGACGCGAGAATTATTTTCCCAATCTCTAATAGTAGCTGGGTTAGCCTAGTTCAGTGTGTGCCAAAGAAAGGTGGCATGACGGTGGTGAAAAACAAGAATAACGAATTGATCTCAACAAGAACAGTCACCGGGTGGAGAATATGCATGGACTATATGAAGGCTGAATCTAGCCACCCGCAAGGACCACTTCCCACTTCCCTTCCTTAATCAGATACTTGACAGGTTGGCAGGGAGGTCACACTTTTGCTTCCTAGATGGGTACTCGGGGTACAATCAAATCTCTATAGCCCCCAAAGATAGAGAGAAAACCTCTTTCACATGCCCATATGGCATTTTTGCCTTTAGGAGGATGCCATTCGGACTATGAAATGCACCTGCCACATTCCAAAGGTGCATGATGGCTATTTTCACCGACATGGTGGAAGACATTATGGAGGTGTTCATGGATGATTTCTCAGTGGTAGGGAATTCATTCGATGAATGCCTTGTCAATATGGCAAGATTGCTGAAATGGTGCATGGAGACAAACTTAGTGCTAAAATGGGAGAAGTGCCATTTTATGGTACAAGAAGATATAGTATTGGGGCGCCAGGTTTCGAGCAAAGGTATTGAGGTGGACCGAGCTAAAGTAGATGTCATTACAAAGTTGCCTCCACCAACATCCGTCAAGGCCATTAGAAGCTTTCTTGAACATGACGATTTTTGCCGGAGGTTCATGAAAGACTTCTCCAAAATCTCAAACCCTCTTTGTAAGTTACTTGAAAAAGATCACCCCTTTGTTTTTTCTGATGAATGCTGGATTGCTTTTGAGGAGCTGAAGAAGAGGTTGGTCACAGCACCCATCATCATTTCCCCCGACTGGGAGCAACCATTTGAGCAGTGCTTGGCCAAAGGAAAGACAAGCTGATGCATCCAATTTACTATGCTAGTAGAACACTAAGTGGAGCACAGCTGAACTACATAGTGACGGAAAAGGAGATGCTGGCGGTACTGTCCGCGTTCGACAAATTCAGGTCCTATCTCATATGATCCAAGGTAATTGTATACACTGACCATGCATCTTTGAGGTACATAATTGATAAAAAGCACTCTAAGCCGCGCCTAATTCGTTGGGTGCTGCTTCTACAAGAGTTCGACCTTGAAATACGTGATAGAAAGGGCACCGAAAATCAAGTCGCTGATCATTTATCATGACTTGAAGGTTCTGAAATTGTCAATGACAGTGGAGAAATCCTGGGAACATTTCCAGACGAGCAGCTGCTCACCACCACTCTCCTTGAAGCGCCATGGTATGTAGATTATGCAAATTACCTGGCCAGCGGTATTGTTCCTCACGACCTCTCATCGGTCCATAGGAAAAGATTTTTTTGTGAAAGCCAGCTTTATTATTGGGATGAACCCTATTTGTTTGGGATATGTCTCGATAACATGATATGGAGATGTGTCCCCGAGATCGAACAATCTTCTGTTTTGCAGGCGTGTTATGCTTCCGCATATGGTGGTCACTTTGGAGGAGTGCGAACAACCGCCAAGATACTTGAGGCCGGTTTCTATTGGCCAACGGTGTTTAATGATGCACACTTGTGGGTGAAATGTTGCAAGGAATGTCAACGCACTTGGAACATCTCCCAGCATCATGAGATGCCAATGAACCCAATTCAACAAGTGGAAGTGTTTGATGTCTGGGGAATAGACTTCATGGGGCCCTTTGTCAGCTCATATAGCAATAAGTACATACTTGTTGCGGTAGACTATGTGTCCAAATGGGTGGAAGCTGTAGCATTACCCACCAATGATGCTAAGGTGGTGGTGGTATTTCTGAAGAAGAACATTTTCACCCGTTTTGGGACTCAAAGGGCAATCATCAGTGATGGGGGTACACACTTTTGCATCCGGGCATTCGAGAAATTGTTGGCCAAATATGATGTGAAACAACGAGTTGCTACTCCATATCACCTGTAGACTAGCGGAAAGTTGAGGTCTCCAACAGGGAGATAAAGAGTGTATTAACAAAAACAGTGAACACCACGAGGACCGACTGGTCCAGGAAGCTCGATGATGCATTATGGGCATATAGGACAACATTCAAGACACCAATCGGCATGTCACCATACAAATTGGTGTTTGGGAAAGCTTGTCATTTACCTGTGGAACTAGAGCACAAAGCATGGTGGGCACTGAAACAATTAAATCTCAGCTGGGATGAAGTGGGGAAATCTAGAATGACCGGGTTGCACGAGTTGGAAGAATTCCGGTATCTGGCCTTCAAGAGCACAAGATTATACAAAGAACGGATGAAGCGGATTTACGACCAGAACATCATAGAGCGTAACTTCCAAAATGCGGACAAGGTACTGTTATATAACTCAATATTACGGTTGTTCCCGGGCAAATTAAAATCAAGGTGGTCAGGCCCTTTTCGTGTAATTGAGGCAATAGATTCGGGCGCTGTGGAAATTCAAACCATTGATGTTTCGCGCACATTAAAAGTAAATGGACTGCGGTTGAAACTTTATATTGGCATGGATGACATCGAGGACAAGGTGGAACTACGGTTAGAGGAACCTCAAAGGTCTAGCGAGCCTTGTAATGCGCTAAGTTGAGTCGTGCCGTGATAATAGGTGAATTTGACTATATTTATGGCCTAAATAATCACACTTTATTGTTGTTTTGATATTGTTTATGATGACAAAATGCTTTTATTAGTGTTTTTAGTGTGTTATAGGTACACATGCGCTAATGAAGACTAAAAGAGCAAGTTTTGGAGTCAAAAGATGGTGAAAAAGGCCAAAGTGTGGTACAAGTCAAAAAATTATGTTGAAAATATTCGGGAAGGTGTGATTCCGAGCTATATAGATGTTATGGAATGAATTTAGGTGATTTGGAGCTTTGAAGTCTGAGTAAAAGCTCAAGGAATTAAGTCGGAATCGTGTTCGGGGGTCAAATTTGAAAGTTTAGTACAAGCTAAAAATCGATGAGGCATATTGCGCACAGTATAGTAAACTGGACATAACTGTTCGCTCCGAACTCCATTTTGGCTCCTAAAGGGCTACAACTTTTATGTTTTGCATTTTTCCAAATTCCAAACGGAACAGGGTGAAAACTCGCAGTTTTTTCGCGACCGTGAATGAACCGCGAAAAAAGAAGCATGCAGAAGATTTTTGAACTTCAGAGAGCCTGATGTTTTGCGGTCCATTCGCGACCGCGAACGGACCGCGAACGCTGCCGAAAATTTGAAGGCTAAACTTGTCAAAACTCAATTTTTAAGACCTAAACCCTCTATATAAGCCTAGATTTCGCCCAAGAGAGGCAAGCATTGTATTATTACCTACTTTTGCAAGATTATTAGTAAGAGAGAACTCTCTCAACTTATTTCTTTCTTTTATATTTATTTTTTGATTATGAATTCAATTATTATTCTTGTTTCTTTGATCATGAGTAGCTAATTCCTTATCTAAGGTTTTGATGGAACCTATTGGGTGATGAACTTCTCGTTTATGTGATTACAAATTGTTAGCTAGATTTCTATTTGTTCAACTTCGTTCTTGTTGTAGTTAATTGGTAGAGCTCCCAATTAGTTGTGCCTATTTAATGTGCATAACTTGGAAAAGAGCACATATTTAGGTATATTATTGAACAACACCACACCTAGGTTATTGGAGGAATCTATAACTTTAGGCGTAAAGGTGGGATTAGGAATAACGAAGCCTTGGGTGCAACCTAAAGTATACTATTCAAATTAAAGCTAGCTAGGGTAGCTCGGGAGAGTGCACTAGTAAATTATTGTAGTTGCTCGGGAGAGAATTACGGTAAAAATAGCGTTCATGATTGATAGAATATATTGACAATTTGTATGAGCATAAACTGAAGAGATTCCATCAATAGGGGAAATCAATACCTTAGTCTTTCTCTATATTCTTTACCCAACATTCAATTCTTTCTTTTAAGTCTTTAATTCTTACAAAAGTTAGTTGTTAGAAATCCTCCATAAAAATATACTCAAAGTTTTGGAACTTGCTTCAGAAGTGTTCTTGGGTTGTGAAAGTTGCAGTTTGTATGTTAATTCCCTATGGGATCGATTCTGGTCTTATTTGATCAGGTTATATTGACTATGACCGTTGCTTGGACATGAATCATGCCACGACGTTAAATCAGGCGCTACGTGGGAGGCAACCGACGAACTTGTTGTAAGTGTACTCATTATAGTTAGTCTATATAAAAAAAAAAGAAGAAATATCTGCGATTCCACGACACTGTTCATCTGCAGTCCATCCGCGACCGCGGACGAACCGCGATAAAAGAGGCTTGTGGAACCTCTACAAATTCAGAGGACGTGACTTTTTGCGGTCCATCCGCGACCGCGGATGGACCGTAAGCGATGCCGAATTTCTGAAGCGCGGCGGACAGAAATAAATTTTTTTTTTTACTTTTAATCCCTCCCCCCGCTTTTAATAACCCCAAAAAAACTCAACCTCCCGCTTATTTCCAACTTTCCAGCCGCCACCCCTTCCCCATACTCCCTCTCTCTCTAAAATTCTCTCCTTCTTCTCTCTACTCCCTCTCTTCAATTTTTCTTCCAACAACACCTCTACATCAATCTTCTTCTTCTCCAACACTTCATAGTAAGTTTTCTTCTTTTGTTCGTCTTTCTTTTTGTTTTTCTCTCTAATTTTTATCATTAGTTTGGTAGAATTAATTAGTTTACATTATTCTAGTTTAATTATAGAATTGTACAATACATGCTAGTAGTAGTGGATTTTATAGAATTTAATTTGTTTGTGTAGTATAGTTCTAGTATGATTATTGTTGGTTTTCTTGGTATTGGTGGTATTGTTGGTATTGTTGGCATTGTTGGGATTGTTGGTAGTGTTGGCATTGTTGGGTCTCCAATATAGTTAATTGTGTTAATTTTGTTATTTTGGAGACCCAATGTGATGGATGATATAGTTGGTGATTTGGTTACCCATTGTGGGCAATTGTATGTTGTAGTATTTGGATATTGAATTTTTAGGGGAGATATTGCCCAACTTGTTAGTTGTTTGTTGTATAAAATTGGAGATGGTGTAGGTTTAATTGGGTCATGTTAGATTGCTAAAAGAAATATGTGTGGGGTGCTTGAGGTGACTTGGTGAATTTGTTAGATAAGTGGTTAATTGTAGGAGTTATGTGATGATAGCACTAAAGAGAATATTGTAGTAGTCCACGGATGGTGAAGTCTGAGTAGCCAACCGATATTCTGACATTATGGAAATATTTTGGTTGTTTCTCTTATGTGCAGCATTATGGCTCCTAAAAGATCACGGCATGCAGCTAGCTCGTCTTGCCCTAAATAATCACACTTTGTTTGAGACATAAATAAAATTGGCCTAAAGTGTGATTAAGGTTGCTCGAGGACGAGCAAAGGTTTAAGTGTGGGGTACTGATAATAGGTGAATTTGACTATATTTATGCCCTAAATAATCACACTTTGTTGTTGAATTGATATAGTTTATGATGACAAAATGCTTTTATTAGTTTTTATTGTTGTGTTATAGGTACACATGAACCATTGGAGACTAAAAGAGCTATTTTAGAGTCATAAGATGATGAAAAGGCCAAGTGAAGAGTTAAAGTGAAGTTAGCTTGAAAAATTAAAGAAGAAATTATGGATTACTGTTCATCCATGGTTCACGCGCGACCGCGGATGAACCGTGGAAAAACATGCTTGCGGAACTTTTGGAGATTCAGAGGAGTGCTCTGTTCGTGGTTCACTCGCGATCGCGAACTAACCGCGGAAGGTGCCGGAAATTTTAAGGCTAATTTTGTACAAACTCAATTTTTAAGACCTAAACCCTCTATATAAACCTAGATTTCGCCCAAGAGAGGCAAACATTGTATTATTACCTACTTTTGCAAGATTATTAGTAAGAGAGAACTCTCTCAACTTATCTATTTCTTTTATATTAATTCTTTGATTATGAACTCAATTATTATTCTTGTTTCTTTGATCATGAGTAGCTAATTCCTTATCTAAGGTTTTGATGGAACCTATTGGGTGATGAACTTCTCGTTTATGTGAGTACAAATTGTTAGCTAGATTTCTATTTGTTCAACTTCGTTCTTGTTGTAGTTAATTGGTAGGATCCCCTATTAGCTGTGCCTATTTAGTGTGCATAACTTGGAAAAGAGTGCATATTTAGGTTTATTGTTGAACAACACCACACCTATGTTATTGGATGAATCTATAACTTTAGGCGTAAAGGTGGGATTAGGAATAATGAAGCCTTGGGTGCAATCTAAAGTGAACTATTCAAATTAAAGCTAGCTAGGGTAGCTCGGGAGAGTGCACTAGTAAATTATTGTAGTTGCTCGGGAGAGAATTACGGTAAAAATAGCGTTCATGATTGATAGAATATATTGACAATTTGTATGAGCATAAACAGAAGGGATTCCATCAATAGGGGAAATCAAAACCTTAGTCTTTCTCTATATTCTTTACCCAATATTCAATTCTTTCATTCAAGTCTTTAATTCTTGAAAAAGTTAGTTGTTAGAAAACACTCACATAAAGATACTCAAAGTTTGGGAACTTGCTTCAGAAGTGTTCTTGGGTTGTGAAAGTTGCAGTTGGTAGGTTAATTCCCTGTGGGATCGATTCTGGACTTATTTGACCAGGTTATATTGACTACAACCGTTGCTTGGACGTGAATCAAATTGCAATGCACAATTTTAAATTTTTGACATGTCTCCGCCATGAGATGACTGTTAAGATTGGCTCCATTATTTGTAATAATCACCTTGGGAATTCCGAAGCGGTAAATGATGTTTGTAAGTACGAAATCCACCACTTCCTTCTTTGTTACTACTTTGAATGTCTTTGCCTCCACCCATTTAGTGAAATAATCAATGGCTACCTAAATAAACCTGTGCCCATTAACGCTGCGGGTTCTATCGGACTGATGACATCCGTGCCCCAAGTGACAAAAGGCCATGGTGCTGACATTGTATGCAATTCATATGGCGTCGAATGAATCAAGTCCCCGTGTATCTGGCATTGATGGAATTTCCGTACATATCTGATATAATCTCGCTCCATAGTGAGCCAATAATATCCAACTCTCAGTATTTTCTTTGCCAAAAACATATCCACTCATGTGGGGTCTACATGTTCCTGCATGTATCTCAGTCATGATTGTAGCAGCCTGCTATACATCTATACATCTTAATAAACCCAAGTCTGGGGTGCTTTTTAATACAATCCCTCTGCTGAAGAAAAATCCACTCGCCAGTCGTCTTATGACCCTTTTTAGATCTCCCGTAGCTTGCACCAGGTACATTTCCATTCTCAAATATTCTTTGATATCATGGAACCACGGTTCACCATCAAGTTCCTCTTCTACCTTAAAACAATAAGCATTATGATCATGAACTTGGATTTGTAATGGATTTACATAAGCTTTATCCGGAAGGTGCAACATGGACGACAATGTGGCCAGAGCATCTGCAACTTCATTGTGCATCATTGGAATATGCTTGAATTGTATGGATTGAAACCTTTGACATAGTTTGTGCAGACACTGTCGGTACAGTTTAAGCTTCAAATCCCTTATCTCCCATTCACCTTGAATTTGACGTATCAAGAGATCCGAGTCACCCATGACCAAAATCTCTTGAACACCCATGTATATTGCCATTCTTAATCCCAATATACATGCTTCATATTCGGCCATATTATTAGTACAGAAAAAGCGGAGCTGAACAGTAACAGGATAATGCTGACCCATTTCTGAAATGAGCAATGCTACAATTCCAATTCCCTTACTATTGACAGCCCAATAAAAATATAATTTCCAACCCGGATTTTCGTCTTGTTCTATTTCTTCAATATTCATCATCTCCTCATTAGGAAAGTATGTCTTCAGTGGTTCATACTTATCATCGACTGGATTTTCTGCTAAATGATCAGCAACTGCTTGTGCTTTCATTACAATGCAAGTTACATAAACGATATCAAACTCTGTAAGCAGAATTTGCCATTTAGCGAGCCTTCCTGTGGTCATAGGCTTATGGAAGATATACTTTAGTGGATCTAAACAAGATATGAGATAAGTGGTGTAAGTCGATAAGTAATGTTTCAACTTCTGTGCAACACATGTTAAAGCACAACATGTCCTTTCCAACTGAGTATATTTTACCTAGTAAGATGTAAATTTCTTACTGGGGTAGTATATTGCTTGCTCCTTCTTCCCCGTTTCATCATGTTGCCCCTGTACACAACCAAAGGAATTATCCAATACGGTCAGATAAAGGATCAAGGGCCTTCCAGGTTCTGGAGGAACCAACACAGGAGGATTGACTAGATATTCCTTGATTTTGTCAAATGCATCTTGACATTCCTCAGTCCAATTCACCGCAGCATCTTTCTTCAATAATTTGAAAATGGGCTCACAAGTTGACGTCATCTGGGCAATTAAATATGCTAATATAATTCAACCCGCCTAAAAAACTCATCACATCTTTCTTGCTCTTTGGCTGAGGCAAATTCTGAATTGCCTTTATCTTTGACGGGTCCAGTTCAATACCGTGCCGGCTTACCACAAAGCATAACAACTTTCCTGATGGTACTCCAAAAGCACATATTGCTAGATTGAGCTTGAGATTGTATCTCCGAAGCCTCTGGAAGAACTTCCTAAATCTTTGACATGATCGTACTGCTTTTTGGATTTAATAATGACATCATCCACATACACTTAAATCTCTCGATGTATCATGTCATGAAACGTAGTGGTCATTGCTCTCATATATGTAGCTCCAACATTTTTCAACCCAAACGGCATTACTCTATAGTAATATGTACCCCAAGGTGTGACAAAGGCTGTTTTTTCTGCATCTTCTTTGTCCATTAAGATCTAATGATAACCCGCATAACAATTCAGAAAAGAACCAATCTCATGTTTGGCACAATTGTCAATTAATATGTGGATGTTTGGCAATGGAAAATCATCCTTTGGACTTGCTTTATTAAGGTCTCGATAATCAACGTATGCTCTAGTTTTTCCATCTTGCTTCGGAACATGTACAGCATTAGCTAACCAGGTGGGGTATTTGGTGACCCGTATGACATTTGCCTTAAATTGTTTGTTGACTTCTTCTTTTATTTTCACACTGACGTCTGTTTTGAACTTCCTCAACTTCTGCTTAATGGGCTGGCATTCCGGATAAGTGGGC
Source organism: Nicotiana noctiflora (assembly GCA_032618575.1). Taxonomy (NCBI): domain Eukaryota; kingdom Viridiplantae; phylum Streptophyta; class Magnoliopsida; order Solanales; family Solanaceae; genus Nicotiana; species Nicotiana noctiflora. Next base: position 176,269 of record JASVEL010008191.1, on the reverse strand, counting down.
AACTTATGTACCACCAAATCAGTGCTGAGCCGTGGCATATCATCATAAGACCATGCCAATATGTCATGTAATAACTTGATCAAGTCCTCTCTGAGTGAGGCTTCCAAGTCCACACTAATCTTTGTTTCTCGAATATTCTCCTCATCCCCCAAATTAACAGACTCCGTCTCATTTAAGTTCGGTTTGGCTTTTTCTTTGTAGTGGCTTAAATCCTTACTAATTTCCTCCAAAACTTCCTCATCCTCATATTCCACTTGATTATCATGTTCAATTTCTTGTATAACTATCTGATTATCAAGACTGGACCGAGAATACTTCATGCATGACACATCATTGAAATCGGCGAAAGCTGGACTGTACAAGAAAAGAAAAGAAAATAAAATAAGGCTACAAAAATAGAGGAAGAAAGAAATTGCATTTCATTAAACTTTGAAAGGTATCAAGGTTTGGATACATCTGACTAGACAGAACATAGGATTACAATTTTTGAAATAAGACAGATTTAGGGACGAAACATTAAAGTTAACTACCACAACTCCCTTCTGATTGGAAAAGGAGTAGCTTCCCAGTTATTTAGCCTGATCTGGGGTCCAACAAACTGAACGTTCATTTTGCTTATGCCCTCGGCTGCCTCTATCATGTTCACGCCTTGAAACAACCTCTCAAATATTTCTAACAACTCTTTATTTGGCCTTATCTCTTCATGGCTAGGCATGACTGTCGCTGGACGTCTTTGTATACCAGGCTTGACGAAGAAATAGGAAAGTTTTGGGATAGGTTTGGAGAGGGTCTATCCTTTCTTTTTCAATCTTCTGGCTCTTCGTATGTCGGCGATGGTTGGCTTGAAACCTAAGCCAAAAGTATTAGTGCTACCCGGAAGATATACTGATTGTATTATTCCTTACAGAGCAACTCCTAAACCTTTTCCAGGAGAGAACCCGTTCTTTAACATTTCCGTAGCAACCATGACTACCGCGAGGGCTACTTTGGGTACTAGGATGCTTTCACTTTCAGATATCTTATTCACAGACACAATGTCCATCACTTGGTACACCCAAGGACCTTTGTCACCCTCGACTTCTTCGAACGGCGTGATGGTATTGCAAACATTATCTTCACCATGCACTACTATCTCTTGCTGATCCCATTCATACTTCACCATTTGATGGAGTGAAGAAGGCACCACTTTTGTAGCATAGATCCATGGACGTTCTAACATGAGATTATAGGAAACGACAACGTCCAACACTTGAAACTCCATGGTGAGTTCCACCGGTCCGATGGTGAGTTCTAATATGATATCTCCGATAGTGTTCTTCCCGCCTCCGTCAAATCCTCTCACACATATGTTGTTTCTGTGGATTCTTTCATGATCAATCTTCAGTTTGCCTAGAGTAGATAAAGGACAAATATTGGCACTTGACCTATTATCGACTAGGACACGAGTCACCACTGATTCCTCATACTTCACTGTAAGATATAATGCTCTGTTGTGCTCTATCCCTTCCAATGGTTGTTTATCATCTAAAAATATTATCATGTTTTCCTCAAAGATATTGTTTATGATCTTTTCCAAATGACACACTGTGATCTTTTCTGGTACATGAGCCTCATTTAGGATCTTCAATAATGCCTTTCAGTGTTCATCAAAATGAATCAACAAAGATAGCAAAGATATTTGAGCTGGTGTCTTCCTCAGCTGCTTAACTATGGAATAATCTTGACCTTTCATTTTCTTTAGGAATTCCCCTGCTTCTTCTTTAGTGACTGCTTTCTTCACGTGGGCTGGATTTTCTTTCGCAACTTTTTTCTTCCTCAATTCATCCGGAGCAAAACATCTCCCTGACCGGGTCAAACCATGGGTTTCACAGATCCCCCCTTGATTTCCTTTCCTCTATACATGACAGTTACCTTATCATAATTCGAAGGCACATTTTTAATGTTCACTATCGGCATCTGAATGACTGGCTTGATAACAACTGGTTCTATATGTGCCCCTTTTACAGTCAATATGGGCTTCACCCCGGGTGCTGTTATTTTTACAGGTTCAGGTTCAACTACCACTGTTGGCTGACTTACAGATGGCCCAACAGATATTTTCTCACTCACGACTTTCTCCTCTATCTTGCTATTTGCTTTGATCATCATTACAGCCTGAGAGGGCTTTTTGCAACTTCCTCCTTGTACCAGCTCTATTATGTAGGTCTCATGGTGCACAGTCAAAGGATTCTGTGTTATATTAGGAGCCTCGGGTGCTTGAACCTCAATTCTTCCCGAGTCAATGAGTTCCTGTATTGCAGATTTTAGGTGCCACTATTTCTCAATGTCATGTCCTGGGGCCCCTGAACAATATTCGCAATAGATATATTGATCCAAATTTCTTGGTGGTGGAATGGGAATTTTAGGCTCTATGGGGTTCAGCATCCCAAGTTTTCTTAATCGGTGGAAAAGGCTGGTGTATGACTCACCCAGAGGAGTAAATGTTTTCTTTCTTTGAGCCTCATCGTTCTTAACTTCAAGGTCAAGACGGAAACTGGTTCTATTGGGATTTTTGTAGGTTTTTGGTGGCAGGTATGTATTTTGGTTGTGGTAGATATTTTGAGGTGTTGGGGTTCGCCATGAAGGAGAAGGTGATGGGTAAGATTGGGCGTGATGGACGGAAAATTGAGGACCATTCGGAGGGTAATAATGTTGAGGTGGGCTATATGGTGCTGGTGGGTAAGGTTTATATGGGCGAGGCTGATGGTGATACGGGTTGGGGCCCCGAACCAAGACCTTCCCTCTATAACTGCCACTTCTTCTTTCTTTTTCTTCTCAATTGATCTACCTATTCCCGTCTGGATTTCTTGATTTGTGGCCTTGATGGCTGAAAAGCTCATGATTTTATTTGTTTTCAATCCTTCTTTAACAAAGCTTCCCATCTTTACCACCTCATTGAAGGTATTTCCGATTCTAGACACCAGATGTCCATAGTATGTCGGCTCCAAAGTCTGTAAAAAACAATCTACCATTTCTCCTTCCTTATTTGGCGGTTCTACATGAGCGCTTGCTCTCTCCACCTGAAACCATACTCCCAAAAACTTTTACGGGCTTCTTTTCCATTTCGGTCAATGACAACCTATCCGGGATGATTTCCAAATTATATTGAAAATGGTTTGCAAATGACTGAGCTAAATCTTCCCAAATGAACCATCTGGTATGATCTTGACGGGTGTACCATTCAAGTGTTGAGCCGCTGAGACTTTGGCTGAAGTAAGCCATGAGTAGTTCATCTTTTCCCTGCAGCTCCATGCATTTTACTACAATATCCTCTCAGATGTGCTACTAGATCACCATGGTGATCATACATGTCAAATTTCGGCAATTTAAACCCCATTGGCAGTTGTACTTAAGGGAAAAAACACAAGTCCTTGTGAGCTACGCTTACTTGACCCCCTAAACCCTACACATTGCAGAATAATAGCTCAAGACTCTTCATTTTCCTGGCCATCTCCTCCTGCTCAGGATTTCTAACAGGTTTCTCCTCTTCCGCCATATCGATAAGAGGGGTATAAGAACCATGCTGTCGGAAAGTGGGCTTTATAAGGTAGTAATGGATATCCTGGATATGATATACTGGCTCACTAGAGGATTTGTGCAAGGTGGCTGGTGGTGGTGCCATATATGCTAGAGTAGCCTGTGGTGGTGGTGGTGGAGCTTGTTTAGGGATTGAGGGTGATGCTTGTGATGTAGTGGTGTAATAGGGTGGGTATGTAGGGTATGTAGAAGAGGAGTTCATAGTGGGTGGATCTTGGTTTGGGACTGGTGGAGGGATATATGTGGGGTTGGTTGGGTAGGTGGGTAAGGGTTGTCCCCTCGACCAAGCTTGTTACGTCTCAGCCATCTGCTGTTTAAGCTTATACATTTCTTCCTTCATGCTATTCACATCTACTACTTCTTCCTCTTGCACTGGGTCCATGATTGTCGTCTCAATTTCTTTATTAATTGCTTTCGTCATGCTTTTGGAATGAATGTTGTAGTTGTGATGTGCCAGAATGCCAGTTGCTAACTACTTTATCTGATACTCATCAATGAAAAAACTTGTTAGTAGTTAGGTCATAATAGATGAACATCAGAGGTTTCAAAACATAAATTTTGCTTGGCAATATGCGTCATCCCGGCATTGTTGTCTTTTTTTTTGACCCGCCAATTCCTTTTGTTTTCTTTTCAGCTTTTCCTTTTCTTTACTTTATTTCCACCAATGTTCTCTCTTTTCTCATTTTTTTGTTTTCATTGTTTCTTTTTTTTCCGATCCTATATGTTTGCCTATCGCACAAGTATTTGCATGTAAGGGAAAATAATGACAACTTTTGTATTTTCAATTTCATTGATACCCAATCATTGATTACAAAAGATGGCATTGTACTACAATCTTCTATATGCGGAAATATAGAGAAATGCATGTCCTAAGAAAACATTAAAGCTCCCAATGCCGGCGAGACATTGTTCGGTATTACCGCGGGCCTATATGCTAATCCCCTTTGGAATTTATCCAAATCTATCATTACTTGTTTTACAAAGATCGTTGCTGCTGCAGCAAATGTGGACTGGGTCATATCTTCGCATAGCCGACTCCCTTACTGTCGACTGCCCCATCAAAGTACATTCTCTAGCCTGCCTTATCATCTTGTTCTACATTTCAATATTCATGGTCTCCTCATCAGGAAATTATGTCTTTAATGGTTCATACTCATCATCGACCAGATTTTCTGCCAAATGGTCAGCAACTACTTGTGCCTTCATTGCCGTACCAGTTACATAAATGATGTCAAACTCTGTAAGTAGAATTTTCCATATAGCAAGCCTTCCTGTGGGCATAGGCTTCTAGAATATATACTTTAGTGGATCCAACCGAGATATCAGATAAGTGGTATAAGCCGGCAAGTAATGTTTCAATTTCTGCGCAACCCATGTTAAAGCACAACATGTTCTCTCCAACTGTGTGTATTTTACCTCGTAAGATATAAACTTCTTACTAAGATAATATATTGCTTGCTCTTTCTTCCCTGTTTCATCGTGCTGCCTCAGTACACAACCAAACGAATTATCCAATACAGTCAGATAAAGGATCGGAGGTCTTCCCGATTCTGGAGGAACCAATACAGGAGGATTAGCCAGATATTCCTTAATTTTGTCAAATGATTCTTGACATTCTTCAGTCCAATTCACCGCAGCATTTTTCTTCAGCAATTTGAAAATTGGCTCACAAGTCGACGTCAACTGAGCAATAAATCTGCTAATATAATTCAACCTACCCAATAAACTCATCACTTCTTTCTTGTTCCTCGGCGGAGGCAAATTCCGGATTACTTTTATGTATGACGGATCTAATTCAATACCACGCCGTCTTGCTATGAACCCCAATAACTTTCCTGACGGCACCCCGAAAGCACACTTTGCTGGATTGAGCTTGAGATTATATCTTCAGAGCCTCTGGAAAAACTTTCTTAAATCCTTGACATGATCACATTGCTTTTTGGACTTGATAATGACATCATCCACATATACTTCAATCTCTCGATGTATCATATCATGAAACATATTGGTCATTGCCCTCATATATGTAGCCCCGACATTTTTTAACCCAAATGGCATTACCCTGTAGCAATATGTTCCCCAAGGCGTGATAAAGGCCGTCTTTTCTGCATCTTCTTAGTCCATTAGGATTCGATGATAACCCGCATAACAATCCACGAAAGAACCAATTTCAGGCTTGGCACAATTGTCCATCAATATATGGATATTTGGTAATGGAAAATCATCCTTTGGACTAGCTTTATTGAGGTCCCGATAATCAACGCACACCCTGGTTTTTCCATCCTTTTTTGGAACAGGCACAACATTAGATAACCAGGTGGGATGTTTAGTGACCCGTATGACCTTCCCCACGAATTGCTTGTTAACTTCTTCTTTTATTTTCACACTGATGTCCATTTTAAATTTCCTTAACTTCTGTTTTACCGGCCAGCATTCTGGATAAATGGGCAATTTATGTACCACCAAATCAGTACTGAGCCCGGGCATGTCATCATAGGACCAAGCAAATATGTCCTTGTACTCATGTAACAACCTAATTAAATCTTCTCTGAGGGAATTCTCTAAATGTACACTAATCTTTGTTTCCCGAACATTCTCCTCACTTCCCAAATTAATAGACTCCATCTCATTTAAGTTCGGTTTGGGTTTTTCTTCATAATGAGTCAAATATTTACTAATTTCCTCCAGTACTTCCTCATCCTCATCTTCCACTTCATGTTTATTTTCAATTTCCTGTATAACTATTCGATTATCAAGACTGGACCGGGAATCCTTCATGCATGACATATCATTGGAATTAGAAAATATTGAACTGTACAAAAGAAGAAAAATAAAATAAGGCAAAAAAGGAGGGAGAAAAGAAATTGCATTTCATTGAATTTCCAAAAGGCAACAAGAGTTGGATACATTTGACTTGATGGGATATGTGATTACAATTTTAAAACAAGACAATTTTGTGGAATGAAATATTAAAAGCTAACTACCACAACTCCCTCCTGATCGGAAGAAGAGTAGATTCCCAGTTATTTAGCATAGTGTGGGGTTCCACGAATTGAACATCCATTTTGCTTGTTCCTTCACCTGTCTCCAACACATTCACATCTTCAAATAGCTTCTCAAATCTTGCTTGAAGCTCTTCATCCGGTTTTATCTCAGCACGGTTTGGTATAACAGTCGCCAGACGTCTCTGTGTACTAGGCCTGACAAAGGAGTTGGTTAGTTTTGGGATAGGTTTTGGGAGGGACCACCCTTTCTTCTTCAATTTCTTAGCTCTCTCGATATCGGCAATGGTTGGCTTGAAACCCAAACCAAATGTGTCAGTACTGCCAGGAAGGTGGATAGGCTGTGTTATTCCTTGAAAGGTCAATCCTAAGCCCTTTCCCGGAGAAAACCCATTCTTTATCATTTCCTTGGCGACCATAACTGCTGTAGGGCCTACCGTGGGTACAGGCATGTTTTCTCCCTCAGATATTTTGTTCACGACCACAGTGTGCATTACTTGGTATAACCACGGACCTTTACCTCCTTTAACTTCCTCAAATGGTGTAATAGCATTGAACATCATCTTCCCCGTGCACTATTATCTCTTGCTGCTCCCACTCAAATTTTACCATTTGATGCAAAGAGGATGGTACTGCTTTCGCAGCGTGGATCCACGGACGTCCCAATAAAAGGTTGTATGATACAGCGACATCCAGCACCTGAAACTCTATAGTGAAATCCACCGGTCCGATAGTAAGGTCTAATATGATATCCCCTACAGTGTTCTTTCCACCTCCATCAAAACCCCTTACACATACAGTGTTCCGATGAATTCTCTCATGATTGACCTTCAACTTCCCCAGGGTTGACAATGGACACATATTAGCGCTTGACCCGTTGTCCACCCAAACACGGGTTACTATAGATTCTTCACATTTAACCGTGAGGTATAGTCCTTTATTATGTTTCGTTCCTTCCAGTGGCAACTCGCCGCCTGAAAATGTTATCTTATTTGTCTCAAAGATCTTGTTTGTGATTTTCTCCAGATGACATACTGAAATTTTCTCGGGCACGTGGGCTTCATTTAAAATCTTCATCAACGCCTTTCTATGTTCATAAAAATGAATTAGCAGGGATAACAACGAAATCTGCGCGGGCGTCTTTCTCAAATGCTCAATTATAGAATAGTCTTGAGCTTTCATCTTCTTCAAGAATTCCTCCGCTTCCTCTTCAGGAACTGCCTTCTTCACATGAGTCGCTTTCTTTTTCGCCACTTTTGTCTTTCTCAGTTCTTCCGGGGCAAAGCATCGCCCGGAGCGAGTTAAACCATGAGTTTCATAAATTTCTCCTTTAACTTCCTTCCCTTTATACATCACTGTCACCGTATCATAACTCCACGGTATAGCCCTGGTATTCAAAACTGACATCTGCACAACTGGTTTGATAACCACCGGCTCTACATAAGCTCCATTCCCTTCACCGTCTGCAAAGGCTTCACTCCAAGTACTACTACCTTCGAGAGATCAATCATTGATAGCTGTTTTGTTGGTAATTCAATTGACACTTTCTCTTTTTCAACTTCCCCCTCCTCTTTGTTGTTCGCTTTAATCATCATCACTGACTGAGAAGATTTTCTGCAGCTCTCTTCCTATTCTACTCTACCATATGCATCTCATGATGTGCTGGCAAAGGATTCTGCGTGATATTGGGAGTTCCTGTAAATTGCACCTCAATTCTCCTGCTATCAATAAGTTCTTGTATTGCGGACTTTAAATGCTAACACTTCTCTGTATCATGTCCCGGTGCACCGGAACAATACTCACAACGGACAAATTGGTCTAAATTTCTGGGTGGAGGGTTGGGAATTTTTGGTTCAATAGGGCTCACCATCCCCAGTTCTCTCAATCGGTGAAAAAGACTAGTATATGATTCCCCCAAAGGAGTGAATGTTTTCTTCCTTTGAGCCCTATCACCTTTTATTTCTGGATCTTGACGGAAGTTAGGTCGGTTTGGATTTTTGTAAGTTTTTGAAGGCGGATAGGAATTTTGTGCGTGGTAGACATTTTGTGGAGTTGGGGTACACCATGAATGTGGAGGCGGTGGGTAAGGTTGAGCATGTTGAACCGAAAACTATGGACTGGTTGGAGGATAACATGGTGGAGGTGGATTATATGGTGCTGGTGGATATGGTTGGTATGGGCGAGGTTGATGATGGTATGGGTTGGGGCCCCCGGACCATGATCTACCTTCAATGACCGCAACTTCTTCCTTTTTCTTCTTGCCAATCGACCCTCCGGTTCCAGTCTGTATTACTTAGTTTGTAGCCTTGATGGCTGAGTAGCTCATAATCTTAATTGTCTTTAACCCTTCTTCCACAAAGCTTCCCATCTTTACTACCTCGTTAAAGGTTTTTCCAATTGCAAACACTAAGTGGCCATAGTATGTCGGCTCCAAAGCCTGTAAGAAGCAATCCACTATTTCTCCCTCTTTCATTGGCGGGTCTACACGTACAGCCCGTTCCCTCCACCTGAATCCATATTCCCGAAAGCTTTCTCTGGGTTTCTTCTCCATCTTAGTCAACCACAACCTGTCAGGGATAATTTCTCGATTGTATTGGAAATGGTTTGCAAATGATTGAGCTAAGTCATCCCAAATGAACCATCAGGTATGATCTTGTCAAATATACCATTCAAATGCCGAGCCACTTAGGGTTTGACTGAAATAAGCCATGATTAACTCATCCCTTCCTCATGCTCCGCGCATTTTACTACAGTAACCCCTCAGATGGGCTATCGGGTCTCCGTGACCATAGTACATATCAAACTTGGGCAACTTATACCCGGCAGGTAGCTGTACCTCAAGAAACAAACAGAGGTCTTTGTATGCAACACTCACTTGGCCTCCCAGCCCATGCATGTTTCAAAATGACTGCTCGAGACATTTTATTTTACGGGCCATATCTTCATATTCAAGATTTCTGACAGGTTTCTCCTCCTCCGTCATGTCTATGAGTGGGGTGTAAGAATTATGTTGCCTGAACGTGGGTTCTGGCGGGTAATAATGGGTGTCCTGGACATGGAACACAGGTTTGCTGGAAGATTTGTGCAAAGCAGCTGGTGGCGGTGCCACATATACTGGAGCGACCTGAGGTGGTTGTGGTGGAGCTTGTTTAGACAAGGGTGGTGGTGCTTGTGATATTGTAGCATAGTAATGCGGGTAAGTTGGATATGTGGAGGATAAGTTCATAGTGGGTGGTTCAGGGTTTGGGTTCGGAGGAGGAATGTATGATGGGTTGGCTGGGTAGGAAGGTAAGGGTTGACCCGTCGACCAGGCCTGGTACATCTCTGACATCTGCTTGTTTCAATTTGTACATCTCTTCTTTCATACTAGCTACGTCCATAACTTCTTCCTCTTGTACCGGATCCATAATAGTAGGCTCGATTTCCTGAATTACCGCTTTGGTCATGGCTTTAGAATGTGTGATGTAGCTGTGATGTGCCAGAATTCCAGTTGCCAACTATAAATCTGATACTCATCAACAACAAAACTTACTAATAGTTAGATCATGAGCGATAAACATCACAAGTTCTAAAATCACAACTTTTGCCTTGTCATTATGCATCATCCCGGCATTATTCTTTCATTTTGAACCGCTAGTTTTCTTTTCCACTTTTGTTTTTTCATTATTTTATTGCTTTTGTTTATTTCTTTTTCTTCTTTTCCTTTTCTTTTCTCTCTCTTTTTTATTTTTTTGTTCCTATACATTTGCCTATCGCCCAAGCAATTTGCATATAAAAGAGAAAAATGATAGCAACTTCTTTTGAATTTTCATTGATACTCAAACATCGGTTACAAATGATGTCGTACTACAAATGCAGAAAGAAAATACAAATACAAAAATGCATGCCCTATGAATACATTAAAGCTCCTAGTGCCCGCGAGACATCGTTCGATCTTGCCACGAGCCTATATGCTAATCCACTTTGGAGTTTGTCCATGTTGGTCATTACTTGCTTTACAAAGAACATTATTGCTGATGTGAATGTTGACTGAGACATATCTTCGCATAGTTGGCATTTCCTTGTGATGTACTAAGCAATGTTGACAATTCTTTCCCTGATGACCCCTTTTTCTTGAAGCAACCTACCAATCTGTTCGGCACGAGCATCTAAGGTTTGCTAGTTCTTCTTTTGTAGTTATTGTAGCTCCAATTCTAACCGAGCCATAGCCATGTAGCAATGTTCTCTCTCTACTTCAAACTCTTTGGCTTGTTTGCAACTTTTGACTTCGGCTGTAATGATCTTCTTTCCTTAATCGGGCTACCTCAATATTATGTTCATGTTGTAACCGCTGAACCATTCGAATTCTTTCTTCAGCATCCCTGGCCAGTTGTTTTCGAACCCCGACTAGTTCCTTTTCAGCCTTATCTAGATCAAAGCTATAGTCGTTCACTTTGCGCCGAAGATTTTCAATTAGCTTCTCATCTCGGGCAAGTCGAACTGGGGTTTCGGCTGTTGTTTTCATATTTGCAATCTGAGCCTTCAGGATTTCATTTTCTTTCCTCAGCTCTTTCTTTTCACCCTCATCGAATGCTACTTGTAAGCTGCTTTCAAATTTGAGGTCTTGGAATTGTTTCTCCAACAAGCTGATTCTGGCTCGATACTCATTTTCTTTGGCCATCCACTCTTTTGGTTCCTTAGACTGCTCGGCTAACTCTTGAATGTGAGGCCTCTTCATCGGTCTCTCATACTCAATATCTCAGCGATACCATGTGTCGTACCCTGGTGATACTTCTCCTCAAGCTCGGTTTTCCACACAAGTGTCTATTCTCAGGCATTGGCATTCATTCTAGATTTGTCGAATCTTTGCTTCCGGGAATTGCCCGTTAGGACTAATTTCTATGGCTTGCAGGCTGAGGTCCTTATCTTTTGGTATGATCTGATATCTCCTGAGTTGCCTTAATACCTTTTATGGCGCATAAGGCTGGATGCTTTTAAGACCCATTATCAGAAAATGCGACCCTTCTGCTGGCATGTATATCACCTCGTTGAGGGGCAACCACCTGTATGCCAATCAATCTGGCTAGCAATTAATGATCGCAAGTATCTGATCCAGCCTTTTGATCCTTCTAGAAACTTAACTTCTTTTGTTCTCACATAAAACTCTTCAATACACGTCTTTTCAGATGATCCGTAGCTCGAGAACTAAGGGTGACGGCACAAATGTTCTATCATCCATATCTGGAGAAGTAAATTGCATCCCTCAAAGAAGTCATGTCCTACTTTATAGGATGTGAGGGAACGGAAGATATAAGCCACTATCATCTGTGCCAGTGTGCTATTGTCTTGCATAAGAAGAGTACTGGCAATTCCGGTGACTCTTGTATCAATATTTCCATCTTTCCTCGGGAATATAATCAATCCCAAAAAGGCCATCATAAAGGTGAATCGCCTATGTTCCTCCCACTTAACCCGGTTCGACTTACTATAGAGTTTGTTTGTTGGGTCATTAAATCCCCCAATATGACCATATCTGCAGTAGATGAAACCATAGTACAAAACCCGTGAGCCAAGTCTTCATTGTGAACGTTTCTCATGATATTTAGGGAATCAAGGAATCTATGCATTGTAATTGTCCTCGGAGCCACCAGACATTTGTCCTTTAGGGGAACCTTGCCTTTACCGATGTAATAAGCAATTTAATCTAATGTAGGAGTGAGCTCAAAATCTGAGAAGTGGAGCACATTATGTGCAGGATCCCAACAAGCAACGAGGGCCCGAATAATATCACCCCGTGGTATTATGTCCATCAACCCAGTAAGATCTTTCATATATCTGTTCACCCAAACATGTCCCTCTTGGCCTAGATCGTTCCACCATAACCGCAACTCCAAAGGGATTTTGTTCACTAGTGCAAAGGGTTCATTTTGTATTGTGCTCATCCTGCACATTTATTAAAGGCGATTTTATTCAAAAAGGAAAGTATTTTTCAAAGAAAATTTTTTATTATTTTGAAAGAATTAACCTTTCCATATTTCATTTGAAAATTTCAAGGCTATTATTTAAAAAGGAAAAGGAATGACTTTAAAGCGACCATTTTTGTAAAAACAGCCTTCCGGCGTCCTTTTGGAACATTCGGCTATTTTCAAAAGCAGCATCACATTGATTTATTAAGAACTAAAAATTTGACAGTTTTTGTTCATTTTTTGAAAAGGGTGGTTGGACTCGTCAAGGGTTGCCTACGTATCTCACCTAGTGGTGAGAATCAAACCTACGTAGTTCGGTCAAATTGTTTTGTGACCAATTATTTCAACAAAGTTGTTCCACCTATTTTTCAAACATTCTTTTCTAATTTTCGACAGAGTTTCGCCAATATTTTGATACTTTTCTATTCTAAAATTCTCTTTCTTTTTATTTTTCAGGAATTTAACCGGTTTGCATAATCTAAGACAAATAAATGCAACATATAATATGCTCGATCTTTGATTCCCGGGTCACCTGTCCTAGATGGACCCAACCCCTGTGTTGAGTCCCCTAAGTCAGATATGATGCAAATAATCGTCCTAAATCTTAGCTTCATATCCTGATGTTTTCATGGTGCTAGACCGTGTACCCAAGTGGACAACTTGGATCGAGGAAGGGGCTACATACCGGGGACACGCGGGGTCATCCGGCTTTGTAACTTATCCAGCCTCTATTTCTTATTAAGGTATTTGACACTGACAGAAAGGGGGGTCTCAACCAGTAAGCACATTCCGGAAGGTGAGAAGAGAATGGTTTTCGACACAATTTTATATATACAGTTCACGCAATATCAAAGTGGTAAACATGTAGCACATTTATCAAAGCATATAATGAAATCAAATAATATCAAGAACGACAATTTAACCGAGCTAAAATTCTTAAACCCTAAACCGAAGTTCTGGGTTGCTTATCCCTAGCAGAGTCGCCAGAGCTGTCACACCTCCCTTTTTTACTACTTTTCTGAAGAATAAAGTATACCCCATTAATTACTAGTACACCACGAGATAGGATATAATAATAATAATAGGGAAGGAGTTTTCCACTTTAAGGACAATCGGAACAGGATTTATTTAGATTTCAGAGCCGCCACTTAGGAAGATAATGGTGTCCCAAGTCATTGTTTAATCCCAAATCCGAGGAAATATGAGTCTATTTTAATAGTTCGCAAAACAAGAAATCCGGATAAGAAATTTTGTTAACCCGGGAGAAGGTGTTAGGCACTCCCGAATTCCGTAGTTTTAGCACGTTCGCTCAACTGTTGTTTTTGACCTATTTGATTTCTTTATATGCTTTGACAAATGTGAATGTCCTGTTTTGTTATTTTTAACGACTTGCGACGTCGCGAAAACGCATTTCAGGTCACACTGCAACCAGTACACCTGTGACTTTAATACAATTCAGCTTCGCCGGGATTTGATATTTGAGTCACATAAATGTGCACTCGTATTTAGGGATGTATATTTTAGTCGTGCCTATAACTTCTACGCTTTATTATTTTTAGGAAAGACCGTGAAATTCGCTAAATGGTCTTCCCGAATCTAACATTCTTATTAAAATTCATATGGGGGCCCCGCGTGTCTTTTCATTTTAATACGAGGCTCATCCCTTTATTTTATAAGTCTAAACCTATCATATACTATATTCACTATTTCTGTTTGTCTCCTAATCATGATATAGTTTTTTGGTATTTTTCTGAATTTGTTGTTATTATGTCCAGGCCAACTATTTATTACCAGGCCTGGACTTCTGGACTGTATTAACAGTCCATTATGTGTAACTCGGCTTCTGAAACCCAGTATATGCAAGTATCCCCACTTGGAGATCCATAAGTGAATTTAATCGAATCTGGGCCTGTGTTCTCGATCAGGCCCAGAACAAACGGATAAAACGTAAAGAAGACTTTTCATAAAATTCGAACAAACATTTATTAAACAAAAAAATAAACCAATAAATTTCATTTTTTATTTCATAAAGCTTCAGATTACATGTCAATTGATACTAACTACAAATTCTAATAACTGACTAAACACTAACAGGAATTAAGTACTAACACTTTTATGTCAAATTCCTAAGCATTGGTTTAAATACTAACTGAACATGCTTGAATTATATTGATTACAGAATTCTAACTTATGTTATTATTAAATGATACTGAATAGCAAAACAGTTTTAACTTACTTACCTATTCCCTTTTATGGACTAATCATTCCTGAATCAGATTCTAATTAGCGAAAGTACCTGATTACCACCTCATATGTTTATACCAGTTTCACTAGGTGAATTATATTCATGTGTTAACCTGTTTCGAACTTAGATTAAGTGTTAGCTATATCTATTTATATATTACTACTATACTATCTACTTTATTTGTGTTTTTGACTTCATATATGCAATTATTATTACAAACCACCCTAATAAATTACAGGGATTCTAAAACATAATAACTATAAAGCTGAAAAAAAGGAAAACAGAAGTAGAATCGTCCAAACAGCATCATATGATTTTCATTTCTTCAATCAATATGCAATTACATCTCCAGAAATGAGAGTGTACCTGATTCACAAACAGTTTATGAGTCTAGGTTTGAGGATGAAGAATTGTCAGCAAAGTAGCAGCAATAGAGTAGCAAACAGAGCAGCAAATAGAATTCCAAATTCAACAGTCCAGCAAATCACCAGGTAGAATCAAAGAGCTCAAGCAGAATCCAGCAGAATTGAAGAATAATAGACTCTAACAAGAACTCCCAGATTAATACCCAAAGCAATCAACTAGGAATTTCAGAGCTGAACTAATTGCAGAATCTAGAATCCAGAAATTTTTTCAGATATTCGAATTATAGCCTTAGTTTCTAACTCACAGAAATGTTCAATCACTTTTTCAGGCTTACTTGAATCCTATTTATAGACTAATTTTGGGGTGGAATTGGGGGGAGGGGGGGAATTCAAATAAGTTATTTCTAATCCCCTCCCCTTATTTTTTGAATTATTTACAGTTTAATTCCCTGAATGTGTGTCGAAATGCCTTCCATCCCTTGCTGGAAGGTTCTAGGCAATTCTTTTGTGTTCTATTGGGGGTATTTTACTAGGTTACCCTCACTTTCTAAGTTTAATTTCAAGATTGCCTTTTCATTATGCCCAACTTACCCTTTATTTGTAGTTAATCTCAAGAATACTAGGCAATAAAGTCCTTTCTAACCCTATAGGCTCTATTAAATCCTCAATAATGCCATTTATTGTTCCCTATTATACCCTTATTGTTTTTCTTATTTACCTGACCTACTAAGGTCTTGGCAGATTAGGGTTAAGGCTTTATTTAACTAATAGCGAATGTTTATAATTATTTTAAGACTTAGCCTAGATTCAGACCCCAAATCCCTTTCAAATTTAACCACATTTAACATACTCCATTCTTATTTAAGATGTAACCTCTTATTAACATAAAGTAACTAATCAGAGATAACTTTGCAAAATTAACCACTTAACAACATAACCAATTCATATCAGGGATAGCCATTTTAACAAATAGACTTAATCATTTCAGGAATAGCCACACATACTTTGTCTTTCAGAACTAACCCCAAAACTTTACAGCTATAACCAAAATCATAAAAGCATCAGAGGATTTAGAATTGTCTAACAGATGAATCAAATTACAAATATAGCCAATTCACTCATAAATCAAATTCCAATCAATTACAACCCAGAGAGAAATTTTGATAATGGTTGAATCCCAATTAATCAAAGCATAATTTCAGACAAGGCATGATGAACAAACACATAAACAAGCCTATTTAACCATGATTCATGTGTAATAATCATTAAAAACCCTAAGAATGTCATAACAGATTCAGGCATGTGTAATCGGATAGTGATAGATCTTAAGCATGCAAAGAATACAGTCTCTTCAAGAACACATCAACAAGAATATTTTCAGAAGACAAACAAACAAAGAGAAAGAAGATGTCTAGTAGAACTTAGCTTTTAGGGTTTTCTTTTTCTTTTCTTCTCTTTCTTTCTTTTCTTTCTTTCTTTCCTCTTTATTTCTTCTTTCTTTCTTTCTTTCTTTATTTCCAGACCTCAGAAATTTCGAAGACTTAATGTCTTCTGACTGTTAGATTTTTCCGATGGGGCTTATTTTTAAGTTTTGGTAGGTAAGGGGGTAGTTTGGGGCTTGGTACAGAGGTTTTGTGGTAGGGTTTGTTTTTGGGGTGCTCGCCGGAGTAGGGTTCCGGCGAGCTTCTTTGTTTTATTCGAACAGTTCTGGCCAGATACGAGACCAGCCACCTAGATGAGGTGAAAGGTCTCCTTAAGGAGGTCCTATGGTGTTAAGCTTGAAGACTGATTCATAGTTTTGAGGTCGCCGACTAGGGTTCCGGAGACCGGATTTTCAAGAAGAAATGGGGTCTTTTGGTTTTTTGGGGTTTTATGGTGGTGGTGGTGTATGGTGGCTAAGGGTGAGGTGTTTGACAGTTGTTTGAGCCGGAGACGGCGGTGGTTCAAGGCAGTCCAGCCAGTCTCCATGAGAGACCAAGGAAGAAGAAGGGAGATTGGAGGCGACTAGGGTTAGTGTTATACAAAATGAGAGTGTGTGTATTATTTTGAATGGAGACTTAGCACTTATATACTCTCCTGATCTCGTAGGATCCTGCCTTTGGATCAACTGAGATCAATGGCCAGGATTTCTCCCTTTAAAACGGCATCGCTCAGTTAAGTAAGAGATGGCCTTGTGTCTGTTAGATTTTAGATTTGAACGACCAGGATTAGTTCATTATACTGCGTCGTTTAACTCCTACCAAGACTCAAAAACATCCGTTTGATAAATCTTTTGGACGGCAAAGATTAATTTCACATACGGTGTCGTTTGGTTGTCAATTAAGCCGCCTTATCTCATCCGTTGGATTAATTTCATCAACGGTTAAGATGAAATTGGCCCTGTACGTCGTCGTTTGGTTAGAGGCTTAGACTGGCCGGCTGGTCTCTTGGGCCTTTTACACGTTTGGGCTTATTTATTTTATACTTCAACCCAAATTGTTATTGTATTTTTTGTATTTTCTCTTGTATTTTAATTATTTATTGGTATTTTCTTTTGTATTTCATTTTTTTCTTTTCATATTTATTTTCAATTGTTATATTTCTTTTATTTTCCTGATTTTTCTGGTATTTTATGATATTTTGCCATTTTCTTTTATTTCTCTGGTGTTTTGTATTTTTGTTGTTCTTTTCTAACTTTTCATATTTTTGTGATATTTTCTAATTGATTCTTTTAATTTCAAACTTACTTTAATACAAGCACACAAGTATTTCAATTAACTCACAATTGCACATCAAAACGTTTTTTGTATATTTTATATTTATATTGGAATTTATTTGCTTAGGAAAAAAATCACGTGCTCACAACATCATGCGATTTAATAGATAGCTGCAATCAGAACCAAAATAGTACTTAATCGATTTCAAACATACACATCTTGTTCTCCAGGTGGGCGTCTGCTTGCTACACAAATAAAGACAAACTTTCAGCCCCAGTATGGGGCTCACAATCTATCATGCTAATAATTCTTATATAAAAGAAAAATTTTCATTTTGCGAAAAATATTTCCTTATTATACAGGTGGACGCCTGAGTGCAAAAATTAAAACAAAAGTATTTCCTTGTTATCCAAGTGGGTGCCTGAGTGCAAAACTTAATAGAAAAAATATTCCCTTGTTATCCAGGTGGGCGCCTGAGTGCAAAAATTAAAAGAAAAGTATTCCCTTGTTATCCGGGTGGGCACCTGAGTGCAAAAATTGAAAGAAAAGTATTCCCTTGTTATACAGGTGGGCGCCTAAGTGCAAAAATTAAAATAAAAGTATTCCCTTGTTATCCAGGTGGGCGCCTGAGTGCAAAACTTAAAAGAAAAGTATTCCCTTGTTATCCAGGTGGGTGCCTGAGTGCAAAAATTAAGAGAAAAATATTCTGCCCCAGTTTGATAACTGGGTGTAACTTTTAAAATAAAAGGTAATACCTCCCTCATTATTCAGGTAGGTTCCTGATTACTGATCCTTCCATCGTGGATTCCTTCCTCCATTATTACTTCCTTTTGACTGTTTTTCCCTTATTTTCCGGGTTGGTGCCTTATTTTGCCAAACTCGTGCTCCCTTTTTGTGCCCACATTGGTCACATTAACTTTAAAGTGATTAGTAAGAATTTGAATCTTTTGTCGCTGTCTTAATCAGTGAAGAACTTGTTAGTTATAAAATGATGGTTAGCAACTGGCATTCTAATTGGCCTTGCTTCCACTTTGTTGTACTTTCCTGATTGTTTTCCAACATTTTCTAAGCCCAATTTTTCCATTGTAATCCCCTTTTGTTTGTTTTTCTTTTTTATTCCCTTTGACTATATGACCGCCATATGTTATTCTATTTTTCCTGTTCTCTGAAGGACCCGGTATCATTGTGCCATTTAACACAAGAAGCTGGTAATTAGCTTTCAACTGGCAATATCTTGTAAATGGGTTTTAAGCAAATGAAATGCAACGACCCTGAATTTTAAGGATATGGATATTTTCAAAGTAGAAGACAAAACTTATCTGGGTAGGAAGGCCGATTTCTTTGACCATGCCATGCATTTGGAACACCGGTCCAGTCTGTCCAAACGAATCCCTGTCGACTTTGTTTCTCCTTCCATCAACCCAAACCTTAGTTGACTTGCCGCTTTCGTTTTGCAGAATCATTCCTCACTTTCGCCTTATGGTGCCCGTTAGGGTTTTCACCAATAAGACTCTCTCATTTTATTTCTCTCAAACTTGCATAGCCTTATGGTGCCCGTGAGGGTTTTCACCAATAACACTCTCTCATTTTATTTCTCTCAAACTTGCGTCGCCTTATGGTGCCCGTGATGGTTTTCACCAATAAGACTCTCTCGTTTTTATTTTTTATTTTATGTCTTCTATCTTCAAACTCCCGGGTATTGTTCATGATATGTCCTCCTTTATTCTCATTGCATTGTCATTTACTTGAAATTAATCAGAAGGTCTTTCCTTTGGACCGTAATGTGGCTTTTGGATTGGTTTAGAAAGAAAGGTATAAAGGCTAAAATTTACATCTTGGTCTCAACAATTACAACTCTCGGAATCTTATAAACATAACTTCTACCCCAGTTTCAATTTTTGGGGAAACTTGGATTTTCTTTCTGTTGTGACTGAACCTCATTGAGGCTGCCTACGTACCATTTCGGGATCAAGTCAAACGTTGTTCGGATCATAAGATCACTTCATTGTTGCGGTTTGACTTTTCCCGATTTTCTTCTTTTGTATATACTTTTTTTCTTTTTTTTTCACATATCTTTTCTTTTCATTTTTTCTTTTCCTTTTTTTTTCAATCTTCTTTCTTTTTCTCTTTTTTTTTTCTTTTCTCTTTTTCATTTCATCATTCATTTTTTACTTCATCATTGATTCCGAGAGAGGGGTATGAAAGAATAATATAATAAGGCTCAAAAGGATAGCAACATGTAAAGTGTTTGGATAGAGAAATAAAATGCCTTCATCATTTCAATTTCAAAAATATGACAACTACAATTGTATACATGAAATAAATCATACGTAATATTTCTTGACTGCATGAGAGTTAATGGCAGTCTCTACACATTTCCCTTCTACATCTGTCAGATATAAAGCTCCGTTGAACAACACCCGGGATACCATAAATGGCCTCTGCCAATTAGGCACAAACTTTCCTTTTGCTTCAGCCCAATGTGGTAAAATGCGTCTCAACATCAATTGTCCAAACTCGAATTTTAGTGGGCGTACTTTCTTGTTATATGCTCTGGCTATCCTACGTTGATACAACTGTCTATGACATACTGCTGCCAATCGTTTCTTGTCAATCAAGCTCAATTGCTCTATCCGGGCTTTTACCCATTCATCATCACCAATTTTAGCCTCAGATATAATTCGAATGGAGGGTATTTCAATTTCTACAGGTATCACTACCTCCGTGCCATACACCAATGAGTAAGGGGTTTCACCAATTGAAGTACGCATAGTAGTGCGATAACCCATTAGAGCAAAGGGTAATTTTCATGCAGTTACCTCGACTCCTCAACCATTTTTCGAAGGATTTTCTTAATATTCATATTTTCAGCTTCAACTGCTCCATTTTCTTTAGGTCAGTAAGGTGTTGAATTGTGATAATAGGTGAATTTGACTATATTTATGCCCTAAATAATCACACTTTGTTGTTGAATTGATATTTTTTATGATGACAAAATGCTTTTATTAGTGTTTACAGGTGTGTTATAGGTACACATGAACCATTGGAGACTAAAGGAGCTATTTTGGAGTCATAAGATAATGAAAAGGCCAAGTGAAGAGTTAAAGTGTAGTTAGCTTGAAAAATTGAAGAAGAAATTCCAGATTACTGTTCATCCGCGGTTCACTCGTGACCGCAGATGAAACGCAGAAAAACATGCTCGCGGAACTTTTGGAGATACAAAGGAGTGCTCTGTTCGCGGTTCGCTCGCGACCGCGAACGAACCGCGAAAGGTGCCGGAACTTTTAAGGCTAATTTTGTAGAAACTCGATTTTTAAGACCTAAACCCTATATATAAACCTAGATTTTGCCCAAAAGAAGCAAGCATTGTATTATTACCTACTTTTGCAAGATTATTAGTAAGAGAGAACTCTCTCAACTTATCTCTTTCCTTTATATTAATTCTTTGATTATGAATTCAATTATTATTCTTGTTTCTTTGATCATGAGTAGCTAATTCCTTATCTAAGGTTTTGATGGAACCTATTGGGTGATGAACTTCTTGTTTATGTGAGTACAAATAGTTAGCTAGATTTCTATTTGTTCAACTTCGTTCTTGTTGTAGTTAATTGGTAGGATCCCCAATTAGCTGTGCCTATTTAGTGTGCATAACTTGAAAAAGAGTGCATATTTAGGTTTATTATTGAACAACACGACACCTAGGTTATTGGATGAATCTATAACTTTAGGCGTAAAGGTGGGATTAGGAATAACGAAGCCTTGGGTGCAATCTGAAGTGAACTATTCAAATTAAAGCTAGCTAGGGTAGCTCGGGAGAGTGCACTAGTAAATTATTGTAGTTGCTCGGGAGAGAATTACGGTAAAAATAGCGTTCATAATTGATAGAATATATTGACAATTTGTATGAGCATAAATAGAAGGGATTCCATCATTAGGGGAAATCAATACCTTAGTCTTTCTCTATATTCTTTACCCAATATTCAATTCTTTCATTCAAATCTTTAATTCTTGCAAAAGTTAGTTGTTAGAAAACACTCACAAAAAGATACTCAAAGTTTGGGAACTTGCTTCAGAAGTGTTCTTGGGTTGTGAAAGTTGCAGTTGGTAGGTTAATTCCCTATAGGATCGATTCTGGACTTATTTGACCAGGTTATATTGACTACGACCGTTGCTTGGACGTGAATCAATTTTGGCGCCGTTGCCGGGGAGTTAACGGAATTATCAATTGCCATTGACAGAACTACAAGATTGTTGTATAGTCCGGTTCTTTCTACACTTTACATTGAAATTCTTGACGGTTGTTGAATTGGGTACTCATGTACATGCCTAGAAAATCTGCAAGGACTGGAGAACTAATTGAAAGACTCTCAGACCACGAGAAAACTTTTCGGGCACGTAACAGGGCAATCAAACAAATTCAGCAGCCTCAGTAACCAATCAAACTAGATTTCGATATGGGAGACGTGAACGACCCAAACCAGCAAGCTGGGTTGAACATGCAAGAGGCGCAGGAGGCGCAAGAAGGTGCACTATTTGACTGGGCACAACCAACAGCGGATAATTTGGCAACTGCCATCGTTGTGCCAGCGATTCAAGCTGAGTCTTTCCAGATTTCTAAAAACATGCTACACTTGTTGCAAAACAAAGGATTATTCTCTGGGTCTCAGGTTGAAGATCCACAACAGCACCTGAAAAACTTTCTCTTAATATGCAAGACACAGAGGTAACCGAATGTGACACCGGAAGCCATCCGACTTTTGCTATTCCCGTTCTCAGTTACAGGGGCTGCGCAGGTATGGCTAAACTCACTCCCCATAAACTTTATTGCAACTTGGGATGAGTTGGTCAAGCAATTCCACAACAAGTTTCATCCACCTAACAAGACAGCTCAGCAAATTGATGAGATTGTGAGCTTCAAGCAGAAACCAATGGAGACATTACATGAAACTTGGGGCAGATTCAAAGGTATGCTTGTTATGTGTCCTCACCTTGGGATTTCTGAGCAGATGTTGGGTGAAAGGTTCTACATGGGGCTTTCAGATAGTATGAAGAATATTGTAGATGCTTCAGCAGGTGGGGCTTTTCTGAGAAAGACTTGAATAGAAGGCCAAAATTTGCTTGACAAGATGGCTCAAAACTCCGGGTGGACGACCAGGAATGCTCCTATCACTCTAGTGGTACACTCTGTACCTCTGAATCCATCCAACACTATGGAGGAGAACATGGTAACCTTATTGACACAAATGAGCATCCTGACGAAGAAGGTGGAAGAATCTGGGGTCAAGCAACAAGTTCACATCGTAGACACTACCAATAGTGGTTATGCACATCTTGCATTAGCCAACCCATAGGTAATACATGGGCTACAGACCAAGAACATCATCACCAGCATGAAGATATGAACTACGTAGCAAATTATTTAGGGCAGCGACAGGGTAACCAGAATTAGGGTCAGCAGGCTCCACAGCAGTACAGGCCTCCTCAACTACAGTACAATGCAGCAGGTATGAGGCCACCAAACAACATGGCTCCATATCCTAGACCTCAGAATTTCAGCAATCAGCAGCAGGCATATCATCCACCTCCACCTCAGCATGGGGGTATACATGATGATGGGTTCGCAAAGTTGGAAGCTATGATGCAGCAGGTAATTTGGTCAAATTCCAAAACTAATGAAAGGATTGATGCACATGATGCAACTATCAAGAATATGGAAGTGCAGATAGGCCAGATTGCTATGTCACTTAACAATCGTCCTCAAGGGACATTGCCTGCAAATACACAAACAAACCCACAAGATCAAATCCCAAAGCAGCTGATGGCAGTTAATCTGAGAAGTGGTAGAGTTCTTGATGCTGAGCAAGAAAGAGAGAGAAGCAACGCATAGGCTGAGACACTCACTCTAGTGCCCATTGAACTGGATGAGTCCACCGGGTTGACAGAAGTTACAGTCCAGCCAGTAGCTGAAAATAAAGATATGCAGCAGGGAACAGAGAAAGTAGCTGAACAGGTAGAGCAACAGGTTGAAGAGAGAGTGATAGAGAAAGAAAAATCCCAAGTGATTGGGAAGAAGAGGCCTCTACCACCATTCCCCCAAAGGTTGGCCAAGCACCAGAAAGAAGGGCAATACAAAAAGTTCTTTGATATTCTCAAGAAAATCCAGGTAAACATTCCTTTAATTGAAGCTTTGAAAGAAATGCCTGGGTATGCTAAGATGATGAAAGACTTGATGTCGCGGAATTTTGATTTCCAAGACTTGGCCACCGTGACTCTTACTCAGACTTGAAGTGCAGTGGTCTCTAGACCCATTGTAGAGAAGCTATCTGTCACGACCCTAGCTCACCAATCGTGAACATGTCATGACGGCACCCAGTCCCCGCGACTAGGTAAGCCTAACACGTTGCGAAATATACAAGTTTATGAACATTAAACAAGAAATAGCGGAAAAACGATATAAATAGGAATGTAATCCGTGCTTCTTGGCACATACACTCGTCAACCACACTGTATAAATACCAAGACGATCCGTAATTCCACATGTAACACAGACTAAAAAAGGAAGTACAACTGTGGCTCTATACATCAAGAGTATCCAAAAACAATGAAATAAGGGAAAATATCTACTATCACAATAAGAATAGAAGGAAGGCTTCCGGATCTAGGGTCGAAGCAGATCATACCTCGAGGTCTCCAAATGTGTTGCTGAGTCACCTACTATGAGCCTGTCCTGATGTACCTGGATCCTGCACAACAAAAGTGTGCAAAAGAGTAGCATGAGTACACCACGACGGTACTCGGTAAGTGCCAAGCCTAACCTCGATGGAGTAGTGACGAGGAAGGTCAGGGCCCTACTGAGAGAACAATTACAAAATAATCAAAATAGTAATAAGCAGGAATATGTGAGAATAAATCTGAAGTAACATCAATAAGGTAATTACTACAACGGACTACGAATAACTAACTACAAGTAACCAACTCAACAAAACTCAAACCAGCAAGTCCAAGATCTGTGGGAATTGAACCCACAATCCCACTCTATAATCAACAATCCAGGAGCTACGGGAATTTAACCCGCAGTCCCAACAACAGTATCTCTGGGTCTCCGGGAATCGAACCAGCAACCCATGTCTCAATACCTCAGGATGTGTCTCAAAGATCTCAAGATCTCCGGGAATCGAACCCGCATTCCATATCCAATAATATATCAATAAACTCCGGGTCTCCGCGAATCGAACCCGCAGCCCTTGGATCTCCGGGAATCAAAACCGCAATCCACAAACAATACCACTCTGGGTCTCTGGGATTCGAACCCATAACCCTAGGATCTCCGAGAATCGAACCCGCAGTCCCCCAACACAACAAATAAAGAAATGCACAGAGAAATATATGCTTAACTACAACTTCACCAAAACTAGTACCAACGATTATCAAGAAGTTCAAATAAGACAATTAGGCAGATAAATCATATCTAGTCATGCTTTTCTAGTGAATACCAGGTAAATGTAACAATTTAATCAACTAAGGATAGGAATATCACTAATCGGACAATTCAAGTACAGTGAGTTACAACAACCAGAGTTGGTACACGCCCGTCACCTCGCGTACAAGGCTTTTCAACTATCACATAATATCCTAGGGGTGAAGGTTCCCCCACACGAGGTTAGACAAGCCACTTACCTCGACTCCAGTACAAAACCGCTAAGAAACAACTCTCTTGCCGCGAATGTCAGCCTCCACAGGTGCAGTATCTGATAAAAATCAATAAAATTACATCAGAATAGGCCAATTGGGCATTACCCAATCGAAACAATTCAAAATACACCAAAACCCACAAGTTGCCAAAACCCGACTTTCGGTATGCTTCTCGAAAAATTATGAAAGATATATATTCATGTTCCTTATCTCAACACGAGTCCGTGCATATAAAATTTATCAAAATCGGACTCTCTTTGCCCATTCAAATCAATGATTTTCTATAATTTAGGACTAGGGCTAAAATCCACCCCATTAATCCTCCATTAACAGTGAAATACTCAAGGATTTCATGATAAACTAATGAATTTAGGCCAAGAAACTTACCCCCGATGATTTCCCGATGATATACCAGCGATTTCCCATCAATACCTTCTCTTGGAACTCAAAAATTGGAGGTTTTGCGTGATAGGCCGCGTCTGAAATTTTTCTGGACTTAAAGTCAATGCTAGGCCTGTTTACCCTACGCGTTCACATCCATACCCCATGCATTCGCGATGCTTTACCAAAATGACCTTTGCGAACGCAACGCGTTTCACGCGTCGGCATTAAAAAAAAATCCCCGCCTCCAAGATTTGAACCTACGCGAACGTGGCCTCACCATCGCGAATGTGATGCCTCCCGAAACAAACCTACGCGAGCGCGACCTACCCCATCGCGAACGCGATGCTCAATTAGTCGACTTTACACGAACGCGGCGTCCCTCATCGCGAACGCGATGACCATCAAGCCCAGACCTTCGCGAACGCGGCTCAGGCCTCGTGAACGCGAAGGCCAATGCCCTGCTGCACAGCTGCTGCATCTTTTTGCAGTTTCTAAGGTTCCAAAATGTCCGAATGGTGGTCCGAATTCATCCCGGGGTCCCCGAGACCCCAACGAAAACCACCAACATACTCCAAAACACGATACGAACTTGTTCCCATCATAAAAACATGTCCTTAAACACAGAAAACATTGAATTATAGCAGATTCAAGTCTAAGTTTTCATCTAAACTTCCGAAATCAACATTCTATCAAAAACCCGACCAAACGACGTTCGAATGAACAGAAAATTTGCAGACATATCCAAAATCACATAACGAAGCTACAAAAATTGTCGAAATTCCATTCCTACCCCCGAATAAAAATATCACATATCATTTGGATTCGCCAAAATTTCAAACTTCAGCATTTCAAGCCTAATTGAGCTACAGACCTCCAAAATACATTCCAAATGCGCTCCCAATCCCGAATCACCTAACGGAGCTAATGGAACCATCGAATTTCTGTTTCGAGGTCGTCTTAACACTGTTCCGATTGCGGGCTATTTTCCAACTATAAAGCTCCCATTTAGGGACTAAGTGTCCCAAAACACTCCAAATTCAAGAACCGCCCATCCCGGACAACCACAATAGCAGAAATGAACTTAGGGGAATAGTTAAATTGGGGATCGGGGCGTAAATTTCAAAAACGACCGGCCGGGTCGTTACATCTTCCCACACTTAAAAGATTCGTTCGTCCTTGAACGAGCATAGAAAACATACCTGGAGTGGTGAAGAGATGAGGGTACTGGCTGCGCATATCCTGCTCGGTCTCCCAAGTCGCCTCCTCGACCGGCTGACCCCGCCACTGCACCTTTATTAAAGCGATGTTCTTTGACCTTAGCTTCCTGACTTGCCTGTCTAGAATTGCCACTGGCTCCTCAATATAAGATAGATCCTCGTCTAGCTGAACAAAAGTGAAATAAAACACATGCGATGGGTCACCATGGTATCTCTGGAGCATAAAGACATAAAATACGGGGTGGACTCCGGCTAGGCTGGGAGGTAAGGGCAACTCATAAGCAACCTCCCCAACACGCCTCAAAATCTCAAAAAGGCCAATAAATCTAGGACTCAGCTTCCCCTTCTTCCCAAACCTCATAACGCCCTTCGTGGGTGAGACTCGAAGCAGAACCCGCTCGCCAACCATAAAAACCACATTGCAGACCTTCTTGTCTGCATAACTCTTCTATCTAGACTGGGATGCACGAAGTCTATCCTGAATTACCTTTACCTTGTCCATTGCATCCTGGACCATATCGGTACCTAGCAGTCTGGCCTCCCCCGGCTCGAACCACCCCATGGGAGACCTGCACCTCCTACCATATAGAGCCTCATACGGTACCATCTGAATACTGGACTGGTAGTTGTTGTTATAAGCAAACTCCGCTAGTGGCAAGAAGTGATCCCATGAACCTCCAAACTCAATCACGCACGCATGGAGCATATCCTCCAAAATCTAAATAGTGCGCTTGGACTGACCATCAGTTTGGGGGTAAAACGCTGTGCTCAGCTCCACCCGAGTGCCTAACTCCTGCTGTATAGCTCTCCAGAACAGTGAAGTGAACTGAGTGCCTCTATCTGAAATGATGGAAACTGGAATACGATGCAGCCGAACTATCTCCCTGATGTAGATCTCCGCCAATCGCTCCGATGAATAAGCAGTGCTCACCCGTATGAAATGGGCAGACTTGGTTAGCCGATCGACAATAACCCAAATGGAATCAAACTTCCTAACAGTCCGAGGAAGCCCAGATACAAAGTTCATGGTGATGCGCTCCCATTTCCACTCTGGAATCTCAATCTGCTGCATCAATTCACCCGGGCGCTGATGCTCATACTTCACCTACTGGCAGTTGAGCCATCTAGAAACATAATCAACTATATCCATCTTCATCCGCCTACACCAATAATGCTGTCTCAAGTCCTGATACATCTTCGCAGCACCCGGATGCATGGAATACCGCGATCTATGGGCCTCTGCTAGAATCAGCTCTCGAAGATCATCTACATTGGGCACACAAATACGCCCATGCATCCTCATAACTCCATCATCCCCAATGGTAGCATTTTGAGCATCACCACGCCGAACTCTATCCTTGAAGGACAAGCAAATGAGGGTCGTCGAACTGACGCTCCCCGATGCGGTCAAATAGAGAAGATCGAGAAACCACACAAGCTAGAACCCGGCTGGGCTCCGAAAGATCCAGTCTAACAAACTGCCTGGCCAAAGCCTGAACATCCATCGCCATAGGCCTCTCCGAAGCTGGTAGATATGCTAAACTCCCCAAACTCTCTGCCCGACGACTCAAGGCATCAGCAACCACATTAGCCTTGCCGGATGATAGAGAATAGTAATATCATAGTCCTTCAGTAGCTCCAACCATCTCCTCTGACGCATATTCAGGTCTTTCTGCTTAAGCAAGTGCTGCAAGCTCTGGTGATCATTGTAGATCTCAGAAGGAACACTATACAAGTAATGAAGCCAAATCTTCAAGGCGTGAACAATGGCAGCTAGCTCCAGATCATGAACAAGATAGTTCTTCTCATGTACCTTCAGCTGTCTGGATGTGTAGGCAATCACCCTACCATCCTACATCAATATTGCACCGAGTCCAACTCGTGAGGCATCTCATAATATACTGTATATGACCCCGAACCTGTAGGCAATATCAAGATAGGGGCCGAAGTCAAAGCTGTCTTGAGCTTCTGAAAGCTCGCCTCACACTCATCTGTCCACTGAAAAAGGGCACACTTTTGGGTCAATCGGGTCATTGGTGCTGCGATCGAAGAGAACCCCTCTACAAAACGTCGGTAATAGCCCGCCAAACCAAGGAAACTGCGAATATCGATAGCGGAGGAGGGTCTGGGCCAACTCTGCATGGCCTCCACCTTCCTCGGATCCACTCGAATACCATTGCTCGATACCACGTGGCCTAGAAATGCCACTGAACTCAAGCAGAATTCACATTTAGAGAACATGGCATATAGCAGCTTCTCCCTCAGAATCTGAAGCACTATCCTCAGATGCTGCTCATGCTCTTCCCGACTCTGAGAATATACTAGAATATCATCAATGAAAACAATCACGAACGAGTCCAGATATGGCCTGAACACACTGTACATCAATTGCATAAAGGTTGCTGGGGCATTAGTCAGCCCAAAAAGACATCACGAGGAACTCGTAGTGACCATACCGAGTCCTTAAGGCAGTCTTCGTGATATTTGGCTCCCAAATCTTCAGCAGATGATAACCAGAGCGCAAATCAATCTTAGAGAACACCTATGCACCCTGTAGCTGGTCAAACAAATCATCAATGCGAGGCAAAGGATACTGGTTCTTCAATGTGACTTTGTTCAGCTGTCGATAGTCAATACACATACGCATAGAACCGTCCTTTTCTTCACAAACAACACAGGAGTACCCCAAGGCGAAACACTGGGTTGAATGAAACCCTTACCCAATAACTCCTATAACTGATCCTTTAACTATTTCAACTCAGGAGGATCCAATACAGTACGGTGGAATAGAAATGGGCTGAGTGCCCTGCAACAAGTTAATATCAAAATCAATATCTTTGTTGGGTGGCATGTCCGGGAAATCAGTTGGAAATACATCTGCGAAATCGCGTACCACTGGAACGGAATCAATGGAAGGAGTTTCAATACTAACATCCCACACATAATCTAGATAAGCAGCACACCCCTTCTCAACTATACTCTGAGCTCTGAGAAAGTAAATAACACGGCTGGGGTGTAATCTAGAGTACCACTCCACTCAATACGTGGAATGCCTAGCACAGCCAGCGTCACGGTCTTGGAGTGACAATCAAGAATAGCATAATGGGGCGACAACCAGTCCATGCCCAGAATAATATCAAAATCGACTATCCCGAGCAACAATAGATCCGCTCTGGTCTCAAAACCGCAGATAGTAACCATGCACGACCGATACACATGGTCCACATCAAAGAAATCTCCCACCGGAGTGGAAACATAAATGGGGGCACTCAAAGAATCCCGAGGTACACCCATATGTGAAGCAAAATAAGAGGACACATATGAAAAAGTGGAACCAGGATCGAATAGAACCGATGCCTCTCTGTGACTAACGAGAATAATACATGTGATAAAACAATCAGATGCAACAACCGCAGCACGATCAGGAATAGCATAAAATCTGGCCTGATCCATCTCTCGAGGACGGCCTCTAGCACCCTGATCCCCGCCCCTGGCTGGCTGGGCTAGTGGAGTGGCAGCTGGGGCTGGAATGATGGCCTGCTGGCCCTGTGAACCACGCTCAGGCTGCGAAGACTGTGGGGGTGCTCCTATCCTACACCTGGGGCACTCCCTAACCAGATGGCAAGTATCCCCGCACTCAAAACAAGCTCTAGGATGACGCGATGGCTGTGACGGACCGGCCTCACCCCCACGAGTCTGACCCCTGGAGGTACCCCGCACAGGAGGTGCACTGGAAACTGGGGGAGCATAATAAGGCTCTTGAGGTGCTGGAAGAGCTGGAGTACTACCGGCTGCTTGCAATGCTAAATGAACTGGACGACCGGAATAACCCCTGCCAAAACGACTGGCTGCTGAAGTGCGGGCACCAGAGAAATTGCCCGACTCACGAGACCTCTTGGCCTCCCTCTCTCCCCGCTCTCTAGGGAGCATACTCCCGATCCTCCTGGCAATGCTCACTGCCTGCTGATAAGGTATATCCGTCTCTAACTCTCTGGCCATGCTGGACCAGATCGGCGGGATAAGGCCCTCAATAAATCTCCGCACTCTCTCCCGGACCATGGCTACTAAAGCCGGTGCATGCCTGGCAAGACGAGTGAAAATGATAGCATACTGCGATACTAACATGGAGCCTTGTCGCAACCGCTCAAACTCCGATCGCCAAGAATCCCTAAGGCTCTGGGGAATAAACTCCATAAAAAACAGATCTGAAAATCGCGTCCAGGTCAATGAAGCAGACTCCTCCGGACTATCCAACTTATACGTGCGCCACCAATCATAAGCGGCCCCACGAAACTGAAAAGCAGTGAAGGAAACCTCGCTGGTCTCCACAATACCCATAGTATGAAGAATACGATGACACTCCTCCAGAAAACCCAATGCATCATCTGAAGCAAAACCACTGAACACTGGAGGGTCATATTTGTTGAACCTCTCTAATCTTCATTGCTCATCCTCGGAGGCAGCTGGCCCACCTTCGGTCTGTGCTGGGGCGGTAGGAGGCATAACAATAACCTGTAGAACCTGCCCCACTGGCATCCGCTGCTCAGGTGCAGCGGATGCGGGAGTCTGGGCCCCTCCCCCTGCCTGAGATGTAGATGTAGCGAGAGGAAGCAACCCTGCCTGAGCTAAAATAGTATACATGCTCATGAACTGGGCCAGGGTCTCCTGGAGTGTTGGAGTATTAGCAGTTGTAGTCGGTGTACCAGGTGCCTACACTCCAACCTAATCCACCGGTGGCACCTCAGCTGCAGTGCGCGCAGGTGCTGTAGCTGCACCTCGGGCGCATCCTCATCCTTTACCATGGACCCGACCTATGGCGGCGGTAGCAGGGGCGCGTGTGCCTGATCCTCACGAATAGCACGTGTCCTTACCATCTGTGAGAGAATAGAAAGCAGAAATTTAGATTTGGTGCGAAAAATGTCGAACGACAAGGAATCCAAAAGAAATGAAGAGTTTCTTAAATAGTTACTTAGCCTCCCATAGATAAATACAGACGTCTCCGTATCGATCAGTGAGCCTCTAAGTAACCGGTCTGTGTCACGTGACTCATATGACCCTAGAGCCCCGATACCAACTTGTCACGACCCTAGCTCACCAATCGTGAACCTGTCATGATGGCACCCAGTCCCCGCGACTAGGTAAGCCTAACACGTTGCGGAATATACAAGTTTATGAACATTAAACAAGAAATAGCGGAAAAACGATATAAATAGGAATATAATCCGTGCTGCTTGGCACATACACTCGTCAACCACACTGTATAAACACCACGAAGATCCGGAATTCCACATGTAACACAGACTAAAAAGGAAAGTACAACTGTGGCTCTATACATCAAGAGTATCTAAAAACAACGAAATAAGGGAAGATATCTACTATCACTATCAGAATAGAAGGAGGGCCTCCGGATCCGCGGACGAAGCAGATCATACCTCGAGGTCTCCAAATGTGCTGCTGAGTCACCTAGTATGAGCCTGCCCTGATGTACCTGGATCTGCACAACAAAAGTGTGCAGAAGAGTAGCATGAATACACGACGGCGGTACTCAGTAAGTGCCAAGCCTAACCTCGATGGAGTAGTGACGAGTAAGGTCAGGGCCCTACTGAGAGAAACAACAACATAATAATCAACAATAAGAAGAGGGAATATGTGAGAATAAATCTGAAGTAACATCAATAAGGTAATTACTACAACAGACTACGAATAACTAGCTACAAGTCAACATAACTCAAACCAGCAAGTCCAGGACCTATGGGAATTGAACCCACAGTCCCACTGTATAATCAACAATCCAAGAGCTACGAGAATTTAACCCACAGTCCCAACAACAGTATCTCGGGGTCTCCGGGAATCGAACCCGCATCCCATGTCTCAATACCTCAGGATGTGTCTCAATGATCTCAGGATCTCCGGGAATCGAACCCGTAGTCCATATCCAATAATATATCAATAAACTCCAAGTCTCCGGGAATCGAACCCGCAGCCCTTGGATCTCCGGGAATCGAACCCGCAGTCTACAAATAATACCACTCCGGGTCTTTGGGAATCGAACCCACAGCCCTAGGATCTCCAGGAATCGAACCCGTAGTCCCCCAACACAACAAATAAAGAAACACACAGAGAAAATATAATATGCTTAACTACAAATTCAGCAAAACTAGTTCCAACAATTATCAAGAAGTTCAAATAAGACAATTAGGCAATTAGACAGATAAATCCTATCTAGTGATGCTTTTCTAGCGAATGCCAGGTAAATGCAACAATTTAATCAACTAAGGACAGTAATATCACTAATCGGACAATTCAAGTACAGTGAGTTACAACAACCAGCGCATGTACACACTCGTCACCTCGCGTACAAGGCTTTTCAACTATCACATAATATTCTAGGGGTGAAGGTTCCCCCACACGAGGTTAGACAAGCCACTTACCTCGACTCCGGTACAAAACCGCTAAGAGACAACTCTCTTGCCGCGAATGTCGGCCTCCACAGGTGTAGTATCTGATAAAAATCAATAGAATTACAACAAAATAGGCCAATTGGGCATTACCCAATCGAAACAATTCAAAATACACCAAAACCCACAAGTTGCCATAACCCGACTTTCGGTTTGCTTCTCGAAAAATTATGAAAGTTATATATTTGGGTTCCTTATCTCAACACGAGTCCGTGCATATAAAATTTATCAAAATCGGACTCTGTTTGCCCATTCAAATCAATTATTTTCTATAATTTAGGACTAGGGCTAAAATCCCCCCCCCCCCCAATTAATCCTCCATTAACAGTGAAATACTCAAGGATTTCATGATAAACTAATGAATTTAGGCCAAGAAACTTACCCCCGATGATTTCCTGATGATATACCAGCGATTTCCCGTCAATACCTTCTCTTGGAACTCAAAAATAGAGGTTTTGAGTGATAGCCCGCGTCTGAAATGTTTCTTGACTTAAAGTCACTGCCAGGCTTGTTTACCCTATGCGTTCGCGTCCATACCCCACGCGTCCGTGATGCTTTACCAAAATGACCTTCACGAACGCAATGTGTTTCACGCGTCGGCGTTAAAGAAAAATCCCCGCCTCCAAGATTTGAACCTACGCGAACGCGGCCTCACCATCGCGAACGCGATGCCTCCCGAAACAAACCTACGCAAACACAACCTACCCCATCGCGAACGCGATGCTCAATCAGCCGACTCTACGCAAATGCGGCATAACTCATCGCGAACGCGATGACCATCAAGCCCAGACCTTTGCGAATGCGGCTCAGGCCTCGCGAACGCGAAGGACAATGCCCTGCTGCACAGCTGCTGCATTTTTCTGCAGTTTCTAAGGTTCCAAAATGTCCGAATGGTGGTCCGAATTCATCCCGGGGTCCCCGGGACCGCAACGAAAACCACGAACATACTCTAAAACATGATACGAAACACAGAAAACATCGAATTATAGCAGATTCAAGTCTAAGTTTTCATCTAAACTTCCGAAATCAACATTCGATCAAAAACCCAACCAAACGACGTTCGAATGAACTAAAAATTTGCAGACACATCCAAAATCAAATAATGAAGCTACAGAAATTTTCGGAATTCCATTCCGACCCCTGGATAAAAATATCACCTATCGTTCGGATTCGCCAAAATTTTAAACTTCGGCATTTCAAGCCTAATTGAGCTACAGACCTCCAAAATATATTCCAAACGCACTCCCAACCCCAAATCACCTAACAGAGCGAATGGAACCATCGAATTTCCGTTCCGTGGTCATCTTAACACTATTCCGACTACGGGCCATTTTCCAACTATAAAGCTCCCATTTAGGGACTAAGTGTCCCAAAACACTCCAAATTCCAGAACCGCCCCTCCCGGCAACCCACAATAGCATATATGAACTTAGGGGAACAGTTAATTGGCAATCGGGGCGTAAATTTCAAAAATGACCGGCGGGGTCGTTACATTATCTGACCCAGGTAGCTTCACCATTCCATGCACTATAGGAAACTTTGCCTTTGCAAAGGCATTGTGTGATTTGGGGGCAAGCATAAATCTTATGCCCTTGGTGATTTATAAGAGGCTAGGCATTGGGAGAGCCAGGCCTACCTCTATGTTATTACAGCTTGCTAACAGGATAGTTAAGCGTCCATTTTGTATATTAGATGATGTGCTTATTCAGGTGGGGAAGTTCGTGTTTCCCGCCGATTTTGTGATTCTTGACTGGAAGGCGGACAAGGAAATTCCTATAATTTTAGGAAGGTCATTCCTAGCCACCAGGAGAGCATTGATTGCTTGTGAGACTGGGGAACTCAAGATGAGGTTGAATTATGAGGAGATCATATTCAATGTGCAAAAATCCATGAGGCGCCCTAGTGAGTTCGCGAATTGCTCTCTCATTGATGCGGTTGATGTGATAGTGGAGACAGACGATGCATAGTTGACCATTGAAGATCCACTTCAGGCATGCCTAATGTACTTAGAAGAGGTAAATGGTGAAAGTCTAGCAGAGTGGGTGCTATCTCTGGAAGGCAAGGGGTTTTGGGAGAGAGAGCTGGAATTTGAGCCTCTATATTTAGAGAAAAGAGAGACCCCTCCTGCAAAGCCATTCATAGAAGAGCCACCAAAGCTGGAGCTTAAACCACTACCATCTCATCTCAGGTATGAATTTCTAGGTCCTAACTCCACTTTAAATGTTATTATCTCATCTGGATTGCTAGATGTGCAGGCTCAAAAGCTTATACAGGTACTGAAACAATGCAAGACTGCCATTGGGTAGACCATGACAGACATAAAGGGGATCAGCCCCGCATACTGCATGCATAAGATTCTGCTGTAAGAGGGGCACAAACCTTCCAGGGAACATCAAAGAAGGCTGAACCCAAACATGAAGGAAGTGGTGAAGATAGAGGTAATAAAGTGGCTAGACGCGGGAATTATTTTCCCAATCTCTGATAGTAGCTGGGTTAGCCCAGTTCAATGTGTGCCAAAGAATGGTGGCATGACGGTGGTGAAAAACGAGAATAACGAATTGATCTTAACAAGAACCGTCACCGGGTGGAGAATATGCATGGACTATAGGAAGCTCAATCTAGCCACCCGCAAGGACCACTTCCCACTTCCCTTCATTGATCAGATGCTTGACAGGTTGGCAGGGAGGTCACATTTTTGCTTCCTGGATGGGTACTCGGGGTACAATAAAATCTCCATACCCCCGAGGATAGAGAGATGACCTCATTCACATGCCCATATGGCATTTTGCCTTTAGGAGGATGCCATTCAGACTATGCAATGCACCTGCCACATTCCAAAGGTGCATGATGGCTATTTTCACCGACATGGTGGAAGACATTATGGTGTTCATGGATGATTTCTCAGTCGTAGGGAATTCATTCGATGAATGCCTTGTCAATCTGACAAGAGT
Source organism: Nicotiana noctiflora (assembly GCA_032618575.1). Classification (NCBI taxonomy): domain Eukaryota; kingdom Viridiplantae; phylum Streptophyta; class Magnoliopsida; order Solanales; family Solanaceae; genus Nicotiana; species Nicotiana noctiflora. Next base: position 139,738 of record JASVEL010008191.1, on the reverse strand, counting down.
GCTGAAACGGTGCATAGAGACAAAGTTAGTGCTAAACTGGGAGAAGTGCCATTTTATGGTACAAGAAGGTATAGTATTGGGGCACCAGGTTTCGAGCAAAGGTATTGAGGTGGACAGAGCTAAAGTAGATGTTATTGCAAAGTTGCCTCCACCAACATCCGTCAAGGCCATTAGAAACTTTCTTGGACATGCCAGTTTTTGCCGGAGGTTCATTAAAGACTTCTCCAAAATCTCAAACCCTCTCTGTAAGTTACTTGAAAAAGATCACCCCTTAATTTTTTCTAATGAATGCAGGATTGCTTTTGAGGAGCTGAAGAAGAGGTTGGTCACAGAACCCATCATTATTAACCCCGACTGGGAGCAACCGTTTAAGCTAATCTGCGATGCATGTGATTATGTAGTGGGGGCAGTGCTTGGCCAAAGGAAAGACAAGCTGATGCATCCAATCTACTATGCTAGTAGAACACTGAGTGGAGCACAGCTGAACTACATAGTGACAGAAAAGGAGATGCTGGCGGTAGTGTTCGCGGTTGACAAATTCACGTCCTATCTCATAAGATCCAAGGTAATTGTATACACTGACCATGCAGCTTTGAGGTACTTAATTGATAAAAAGGACTTTAATCTGCGCCTAATTTGTTGGGTGCTGCTTCTACAAGAGTTCTACCTTGAAATACGTGATAGAAAGTGCACCGAAAATCAAGTCGCTGATCATTTGCCACGACTTGAAGGAGCTGAAATTGTCAAAGAGAGTGGAGAAATCCTGGAAACCTTTCTAGACGAGCAGCTGCACACCACCACTCTCCTTGAAGCGCCATGGTATAACGATTATGCAAATTACCTGGCCAACGGTATTGTTCCTCACGACCTATCATCCGTTCAGAGGAAAAGATTTTTTCGTGAAAGCCAGCTTTATTATTGGGATGAACCCTATTTGTTTAGGATATATCTCGATAACATGATCTAGAGATGCGTCCTTGAGATCGAACAATCTTCTGTTTTGTAGGTGTGTCATGCTTCCTCATATGGTGGTCACTTTGGAGGAGTGCGAACAACCGCCAAGATACTTGAGGCTGGTTTCTATTGGCCAACAGTGTTTAAAGATGCACACTTGTGGGTGAAAGGTTGCAATGAATGTCAACGCACCGGGAACATCTCCCGGCGTCATGAGATGCCAATGAACCCAATTCAACAAGTGGAAGTGTTTGATGTCTGGGGAATAGACTTCATGGGGCCCATTGTCGGCTCATACGGCAATAAGTACATACTTGTTGCGGTAGACTATGTGTCCAAATGGGTGGAAGCTGTAGCATTACCCACCACTGACGCTAAGGTTGTGGTGGTATTTTTGAAGAAGAACATTTTCACCCGTTTTGGGACTCCAAGGGCAATCATCAGTGATGGGGGTACACACTTTTGCAACTGGGCATTCGAGAAATTGTTGGCCAAATATAATGTGAAATACGTAGTTACTACTCTACATCACCCGCAGACCAGCGGGCAAGTTGAGGTCTCCAATAGGGAGATAAAGAGTATATTAACAAAAACAGTGAACACCACGAGGACCGACTGGTCCAGGAAGCTCGATGATGCATTATTGGCATACAGGACAGCATTCAATACACCAATCGGCATGTCACCATATAAATTGGTGTTTGGGAAAGCTTGTCATTTACCTGTGGAACTAGAGCACAAAGCATGGTGGGCATTGAAACAATTAAATCTCAGCTGGGATGAAGCGGGGAAATCTAGAATGACCGGGTTGCACGAGTTGGAAGAATTCCGGTATCTGGCCTTCGAGAGCACAAGATTATACAAAGAACGGATGAAGCGGATTCATGACCAGAACATCATAGAGAGTAACTTCAAAAACGGGGACAAGGTACTATTATATAACTCAAGATTATGGTTGTTCCCGGGCAAATTAAAATCAAGGTGGTCAGGCTCTTTTCGGGTAACAGAGGCATTAGATTTGGGCGCTGTGGAAGTTCAAACAATTGATGTTTCATGCACATTCAAAGTAAATGGACAACGGTTGAAACTTTATGTTGGCATGGATGAAATCGAGGACAAGGTGGAACTACGGTTAGAGGAACCTCAAAGGTCTAGCCAGCCTTGAAATGCGCTAAGTTGAGTCGTGCCGTGATAATAGGTGAATTTGACTATATTTATGCCTAAATAATTACACTTTATTGTTGTTTTGATATTGTTTATGATGAAAAAATGCTTTTATTAGTGTTTTTATTGTGTTATAGGTACACATGCACCAATGAAGACTAAAAGAGCAAGTTTTGGAGTCAAAAGATGGTGAAAAAGGCTAAAGTGTGGTACAAGTCAAGAAATTATGTTGAAAATAGCCGGGAAGGTGTGATTCCGAGCTATATAGATGTTATGCAATGAATTTAGGTGATTTGGAGACTTGATGTCTAAGTAACAGCTCAAGGAATTAAGCCGGGATAGCATTCGGGGGTCAATTTTGATAGTTTAGTACAAGCGAAGAATCGATGAGGCATATTGCGCATTGTCTAGTAAAGTGGACATAAATTTTCGCTCCGAACTCCATTTTGGCTCCATAATATATGGTTGGAAAGCTAACTTAAAGGGATACAACTTTCAGTTTTGAGTTTTTCCAAATTCCAAAAGGAACAGGGTGAAAACGCGTAGTTTATTCGCGACCGCGAATGACCCGCGAAAAAAGAAGCATGCAGAAGATTTTTGAACTTCAGAGAGCCTAATTTTTCTCGGTCCACTCGCGACCGCGAACGGACCGCGAACGCTGCCGAAAATTTGAAGGCTAAACTTGTCAAAACTCAATTTTTAAGACCTAAACCCTCTATATAAGACTAGATTTCGCCCAAGAGAGGCAAGCATTGTATTATTACCTACTTTTGCAAGATTATTAGTAAGAGAGAACTCTCTTAACTTATTTCTTTCTTTTATATTGATTTTTTGATTATGAATTCAATTATTATTCTTGTTTCTTTGATCATTAGTAGCTAATTCCTTATCTAAGGTTTTGATAGAACCTATTGGGTGATGAACTTCTCGTTTATGTGATTACAAATTGTTAGCTAGATTTCTATTTGTTCAACTTCGTTCTTGTTGTAGTTAATTGGTAGAGCTCCCAATTAGCTGTGCCTATTTAGTGTGCATAACTTGGAAAATAGTGCATATTTATGTATATTGTTCAACGACACCACACCTAGGTTATTGGAGGAATCTATAACTTTAGGCGTAAAGGTGGGATAAGGAATAACGAAGCCTTGGGTGCAATCTAAACTGAACTATTCAAATTAAAGCTAGCTAGGGTATCTCGGGAGAGTGCACTAGTATATTATTGTAGTTGCTTGGGAGAGAATTACGGTAAAAATAGCGTTCATGATTGATAGAATATATTGACAATTTGTATGAGCATAAACAGAAGGGATTCCATCAATAGGGGAAATCAATACCTTAGTCTTTCTCTATATTCTTTACCCAATATTCAATTATTTCATTCAAGTCTTTAATTCTTGCAAAAGTTAGTTGTTAGAAATCCTCCATAAAAATATACTCAAAGTTTTGGAACTTGCTTCAGAAGTGTTGTTGTGTTGTGAAAGTTGTAGTTGGTAAGTTAATTCCCTGTGGGATCGATTCTGGACTTATTTGACCATGTTATATTGACTACGACCGTTGCTTGGATGTGAATCATGCCGCGACGTTAAATCAGGCGCTACTTGGGAGGCAACCAACAAACTTGTTGTAAGTGTACTCATTATAGTTAGTCTATAATTAAAAAAAAATAAAAAATTTCTGCCTGCCAACGAAAAAAACTCAACCTCCCCCTTATTTCCAACTTTCCAGCTGCCACCCCCTCCCCATACTCCCTCTCTCTCTAAAATTCTCTCCTTCTTCTCTCTACTCCCTCTCTTCAATTTTTCTCCCAACAACACCTCTACAAATCTTCTTCTTCTCCAACACTTCATAGTAAGTTTTCTTCTTTTGTTCTTCTTTCTTTTTGTTTTTCTCTCTAATTTTTATCATTAGTTTGGTAGAATTAATTAGTTTACATTATTCTAGTTTAATTATAAAATTGTACAATACATGCTAGTAGTAGTAGATTTTATAGAATTTAATTTGTTTGTGTATTATAATTCTAGTATGATTATTGTTTGTTTTCTTGGTATTGTTGGTATTGTTGGCATTGTTGGGATTGTTGGTAGTGTTGGCATTGTTGGGTCTCCAATATAGTTAATTGTGTTAATTTTGTTGTTTTTGAGACCCAATGTGATGGATGATATAGTTGGTGATTTGTTTAGCAATTGTGGGCAATTGTATGTTGTAGTATTTGGATATTGTATTTTTAGGGGAGATATTACCCAACTTGTTAGTTGTTTGTTTTTGTATAAAATTGGAGATGGTGTAGGTTTAATTGGGTCATGTTAGATTGCCAAAAGAAATAAGTGTGGGGTGCTTGAGGTGACTTGGTGAATTTGTTAGATAAGTGGTTAATTGTAGGAGCTATGTGATGATAGCACTAAAGAGAATATTGTAGTAGTCAACGGATGGTGAAGTCTGAGTAGCCAACCGATATTATGACATTATGGAATCTTTTGGTTGTTTCTCTTTTGTACAGGTTTATGGCTCCTAAAAGATCATGGCATGCAGCTAGATCGTCTAGGCAATCGACCTACGACGAGTCTAGATTCAGATGCGAGGAGGCGGAAGCTGACTTCCATGCCAAGGCTACTAAAGCTTGGCTCCAGGAAATTGAAATTGACAGGTTAGCCATTCGGTCTGAAAAGCTCGAGATATATGATGAAATCCGCCGCCGTGAAATGGAGTTCTTGTTCGATGCACCAGCCCTCGTGAACAAGATGCTAGTTCGGGAGTCTTATGCTAATGCTCCCTACGGGATGTCCAGAGAGGTATTCATCTGAGGTAAGTACATCTACGCTCATGTACACTCTATTAGGCAGGCTTTTAGACTGTCAAATTTTACTAGTGACATGGACTACCACCATGATAGGCCTGGTGTCACCTGGGACATCTTAATTGAGGCCTTATGTATTGTTGGTATCCCAGTCTGGATAAGAAACAAAACACTCCACTCTAACTGTTTCACCCACACCGCTAAATGCTGGTTCACAATCATATGTAACTGGCTCTTGCCCTCAAGCAACACCACTAACGTGAACTTTAATAAGGCTCTACTAACATGGTGTTTTATCACCTAGCGGGACGTGGACATCGCCCGCCTGATTAGTGACGAGATGGTGCTGAGGGGATCCTTCAAAGCCAAGGGTTTCTATTACCCATCTCTCGTCACTACTTTGTGTCTCAGCTATCGAACTTCGATCCTTGCCACGGATGGTGATCTCCCGCCAAAAGCTCTATTCATAGCTTCTCAAATCAGGGTGGGCTGAGACAATGACCTAATTGACTTGGATGCTGAGGCTGACCCTGTGCCGGTTACCCGGGTCAGGCATTCCACTGACTCAGCCGGACCTTCTAGACACGCTCATCATGGAGCATGCATGTCTATGTCCGAATCTACTAGACCTATGCTTAGGTCTATGGAGGAGAAGGTTGCAGACTTACGCACCTCCGTAGATGGTTTACACATGCGCTTAGACGCGATTTCACAGAGGCAAGCTTAGTCGGAAAAAAGGTTCATGGCATGGTTCCGAGCACTTGGTCGAGCATGTCACGTCGACCCCTCCACCGTCTCCGACTCTGAGTGAGTCACAGGTAAGTTTTCTCACCCTTTTTGAGCTATATTTGTATTATTATGTCATGAGGACATGACATGATTTTAAGTGTGGAGTGGGAAACTTATCTTGTATATATTGTATATAGTAGATGTAGTTGTACATTATATTAGCTGGCTTGGCCCGATGATGGACATTTGGCGATGGGTTTTTTAAAGGTCTAAGTCAGAATAAAAAAAAACACAAAAAAATCAAAAATTTGAAAAAATCCAAAAATATGAGTAGAGGGCTCTTCTTGATGACGGACTATTTAGGACAAGTATTCTTGAGGGAAGTAGTCCATGTAGGAATTTTTCTTTCTTTTATTTTCTCTTTCTAGGTAATGTATCACCTCCCCCTTGGTTTTTTTTTTGACCATGGTTCTTTTCCAAGGGTTTTTATTGAACCGGGTTAGGTAGATTTTTCTTTTTTTTTAGGATTAGAGGGCAAAGGTTAACATGTAACCCCAAGTATGCACATCTTCAAAACTTAATTGAACTTGAGAATGTATTATCTAAGCTTGACTGTAGACTCTAGGATATGCTTTAAATTGCACAATACAACATGCTTGAACATTGATAGGACTTTGTAGATGAACCTGATTCTAAATGAGTTGCATGCTATGTGTATGCGAGATTTTACTTACATCATATGTTTTACATTGTCACGCCCCAAATCGGGGAACATGACCGGCGCCTGACCGGGTTGCCCCAGTCAAGCGGACCTGGGTGCCTTTCATTCCCACGCGTTACCCCTGTGCTAATAGTTTTTCATTAACCAAATATCTTACTAACCATGAATGATTTCACATTAAACAAATAAAACCATACGAGTGATTCATTAACAAGTTTTTAGTTTTTACAATGCCCGACATAACATAATGTATACATAAGACTGGAGTCCCACAGTTTACATGTCTACAGAGCCTCTAGGATACAAAAAAGGGAATACAATACTTTCCGGTAACAAGGCTCCGGCTATACCTTACAAAACCAAAATGAAATCTAAACAAAAGTGGCATGAACCACACAGGGCCCCAAGGAAGAAAGGGGCTCACCAAAAACGGGCAGTGGAAGGAGAAGGATACTACTGCCGATGAGCTGAAGTGACTGCTACTGATCCACCTACAATCATAACACGAATGTAGCGTCCCCGGCAAAAGGGACGTCAGTACACTTGAATTGTACTGGCATGTATGGACAAACTTTGTCCCAAGTAAACTCAAGCCATTGAATTACATCAACAATTAATTAAGCCAACCAACCATGTTTCCACATTTTCCTCATTTCAAATAATTCTCAACACAAAGCACTTTCTACGATCAACCAATTTAACAATAACCAATCAATCACGTAAAGCACAAGTAGTCAAACAAAGGGGCAATCAGTGCCCCACAGGTTGCAAACTCTCCTGCTGTCTGCTTTCACAATTTCACATTTATTGATTTTTATATCAATTTTCAATAGCGATTTCGATCGCTTTCCATCCTTATTACCCCTGACCACCCTTATTACCTCGGCCACCCTTATCACCCCAACCCACACCTTATTTCTTCATGTTGCGGCGCGCAACCCGATCCCACCATACAGTTTTAAAACACAACAAGTACAAACAACAGATAAGGCATTTCACACAATTTCAACAAGTTCAAATAAGCAACTTACAGGTTGGTTCATGTTCACAATTACTTCTCAAGCCAATATCACAATCAAGTTACAAATGTTCCAAAAATCAAGAGTATTCATACCGTATTATTCAATGACTTACCAATCCTCAAGTGTTTCGTTTCTTTTCCACAAAGTACCATATATGCCATTATAGCCATTATTCACAATTCTTTTACCAAATTAAACTCTCATTTTACATCCCTCATAGCTCAACAACAAACTTTGAATATCCAACAACAACATCAAGAATTTCACACAATTTGTCAATTTAACACGAACCAAACAAACTTCACACATATAGGCGATTTCACAAGAATCAAAATTAGCCATACATACCTGGTATCGAGTTCTCTTCCGTTAACTTCCTACTTTATGCTTACCCAAGATATCCTACTCTTGCCAACCTTGTTCTTGAAGACTCTTACTTCTACTCACTTCTTTTTACTAGAAATCAAGTTCAATAATCATGCATGAGTGTAAAAATTCTATTTTCAAAAGCTATTATATGCAAACCTCTCTTTACCCAATTTAAAACTGAAAATCAAAGAAAATAGTTAGGGTTTTTACCTTGAAAAGATTGGGGAAGTTGAATCCTTGCCCTAGGATCCCTTGGAGTTAAGTGGTTGGAACAATCTTTGAAGATGAAGAACTTCTCTCTCTAAAACCCCTCTATTCTCTCTCTAATTTTGGTAAGATGATATGAGAAAGTGAGGGTGAAAGGTTTTATATTAAAGAAGAGATCGGGTAAAAATGTTACAAAAATCTGGGCCGGGGCGAATCTGCGGTGCACTTTGCGACCGCAGAATCAACATGCGGTCCGCATAGTGACCGCAGAATGGCCTCAAAAATGACTCAAGTTCTGTTACAGAATGCGACCAATATGCGGTCCACATTCTTGATCTGCGGTCGCAAAGTGCACCGCAGATTCATTATGCGATCGCATATCGACCTCATTTTCAACATGATTTTGGGAGACTTTATGGAAAGCTTTGCGGCAAGAATGCGGTCCGCATAGCAGATTTGCGGTCGCATTCTTGACCGCAAAATTGACACTTTCGGAGAAATTAATTCTCTACATTTTTTAAACTTAAATCACTACCAAGGGTCCGAACCGCGGCGAGCTTGCGAGCCGCGAAGAATTCTACGCACTCCTAACACATTATTCGGACCATGACACTATAGCTACTAGGTTTTATGCACAAATATTTTACGGGGCCTTACATCCTCCCCCCTTAAGATCATTCGTCCTCGAATGCGGATTTTGAAATAAATGAGTTGGTTTTGAAAGACATGATATGCAACCATCAAAATTTTGACTAACTCTTATATTTTAGAAAACTTTTGCCAGAGTTTCCTTTGTATTATGGACATATCCACCTGTCAGAGGGCCCCCGAAACACATTACCAAACAACAATACACAAATACAACACTTTTCACAACCGGTATACACTTTCTTACCTCAACGAATGCACATATTCTATCACATTGTTACAATTGCACATAAACTAGTCACTTCAATGAATTCTTACCTTATTTAACCATTTTAACACACCATGTACACTTAACAAACCATTACCAATCTACACTTACTATTAGTTGTTTATTTAACACGGAAATCTTTATAAGGCTTTCATTTATCAAGAACGATTCAAGTGACCCAAGGTAACAACACATTTAACTCATTACAAAATGAAGGGGACTTTAGTAATACTAAGAGGGAAACAACTTAGACAAGATGACAATTACTAGGAGTAGGAGGGTCACCTAATTTCTTCTAGGCTTGATCGAACAAATGGGGGTACTTTTCCTTCATCTCTTTTTCCGCTTCCCATGTGGCCTCCTCAACTTGTTGACTTCGCCACAATACTTTAACAGAGGCAACTTCCTTATTTCTCAACTTACGGACTTGCCTATCAAGAATGGCAACTCGAACTTCTTCATATGACAAATCTTCATTAACCTCTATAGCCTCGAATGGCATGATGGTGGATGGATCTCCAATCACTTTCTTCAACATGGACACATGGAATACCGGGTGCACTGATGACATCTCAGGAGGCAATTCTAGCCTATAAGCAACTTGACCAATCCTTTGAACGATCCGATATGGCCCGACATACCTAGGACTCAATTTCCCTTTCTTTCCAAATCGCATGACTCCCTTCATAGGAGATACCCTCAAGAACACCCAATTATCGACTTGAAACTCCAAATCCCTTCGGCGAACGTCCGCATAGGATTTTTGACGACTCTGTGCTATTTTCATTCTCTCCTGAATAACCTTGACCTTTTCCATAGCTTCGTACACCATATCTGGCCCTAGCAATTCCGCTTCACCTACCTCTAACCACCCGATTGGCGACCTACATCTTCTCCCGTACAATGCCTCAAATGCGGCCATCTGAATGCTAGCATGATAGCTATTATTTTAAGCAAATTCTATCAGTGGAAAGTGTTCATCCCAATTACCTTTAAAATCTAAGACACAAGCCCGTAACATATCTTCAAGCATCTGAATGGTCCGCTCGGCCTGGCCGTCGGTCTGCGGATGGAAAGCTGTGCTGAGATTCACCTGAGTTCCCAAACCTTGCTGAAACTTCTTCCAAAAGTTAGCTGTGAACCGAGCCCCGCGATCCGAGATAATAGAAAGTGGAGTGCCATGAAGTCTTACTATCTCCTTGATGTACAATCTTGCATATTGCTCCGCAGTATCAGTGGACTTGACAGGCAGGAAGTGAGCTAATTTGTTGAGTCGATCCACTATCACCCATATTGAGTCAAACTTACGCTGAGTGCGAGGTAACCCTACCACGAAATCCATATTGATCATCTCCCATTTCCACCTTGGTATTTCTATAAGCTTGAGTTAATCCACCGGGCCGTTGATGCTCGGTCTTCACTTGTTGACAGTTCGGATATTTAGCTACAAAGCTTGCTACATCCCTTTTCATACCGTTCCACCAATAAATCCCCTTAAGGTCATGATACATTTTCGTGGAACCTGGGTGTACCGAATACCTGGAAATATGAGCCTCTGCCATTACCCTTTCCCGAAGCTCGTCCACATCCGGAACACATAGCCTATCTTGACACCTCAATACACCATCTTCGCTGCTGAGTACAAATGCTGAGGTCTTGTTATTCATGACCGCTTCCTTTACCCGAACCAATGCTGGATCCATGAACTGTTTTTCCTTGATTTCCGCGACCAATGATGATTCTGCTCCATTATACACCAAAATATCCCCCTCTTCTGACGCCGAGATACGAACCCCCAAACTGGCTAATTGGTAAACCTCTCGAGCCAGGGGTCTCTGATCTACACCCAAATGAGCCAAACTACCCATGGATTTTCGACTAAGAGCGTCGGCTACCACATTTGCCTTTTCTGGATGGTACAATATGTTCATATCATAGTCCTTGAGCAATTCTAACCACCGCCGCTGTCTCAGATTTAGCTCCTTCTGCTTGAACAAATACTGGAGGCTCTTGTGGTCTGAAAACATATCTACATGAACTCCATAAAGATAGTGCCGCCATATTTTCAAAGCAAACACAACACCTGCAAGCTCCAAATCATGCGTCGGATAATTCTTCTCGTGATTCTTGAGTTGCCTGGAAGCGTAAGATATGACTTTCCCGTGCTGCATCAATACACATCCCAAACCAACCCCGGAGGCATCACAATAAACCACAAATCCCTCTGTGCCTTCTGGCAAGGCCAATACTGGTGCCGAGGTCAATCTTGACTTCAATTCCTGGAAACCTTTCTCACATGCTTCGGACCACTGGAACTTAACTGCCTTCTACGTCAGTTTTGTCAATGGGGAAGCGAGGGTTGAGAACCCCTCTACAAACCTCCGATAGTACCCTGCTAAACCCAAGAAGCTACGAATCTCTGTCGGGGTCGTGGGTCTAGGCCAATCTTTCACTGCCGCAATCTTCTGAGGATCCACCTGAATTCCCTCACTGGAAATAACATGCCCTAGAAAGGCTATGGACTTCAACCAAAACTCACATTTTGAGAACTTGGCATATAGTTGATGCTGAAGAAGGGTCTGCAACGCTGCTCTGAGGTGAACGGCATGATCTTTTCTGCTCCGAGAGTAGATGAGGATGTCGTCAATGAATACAATCTCAAAGGAATCTAGGAATGGCTTGAAAACACGATTCATAAGGTCCATGAAAGCTGCTGGGGCATTGGTTAGCCCAAAAGACATGACCAAAAACTCGAAGTGACCATAACGAGTTCTGAAGGCGGTCTTAGGAATATCCTCCTCCCTGATTTTTAACTGGTGGTACCCAGAACCGTAAATCAATCTTTGAGAAGAACTTCGCTCCCCGCAATTGGTCAAACAGATCATCCACTCGAGGCAAAGGATATTTATTCTTGATGGTGACTTTGTTGAGCTGCCGATAATCAATACACATTCGAAGTGACCCATCCTTCTTTCTGACAAAGAGAACCGGAGCACCCCATGGCGACACACTCGGTCGTATGAACCCTTTCTCTAATAAATCCCTCAGCTGCTCCTTTAACTCCCTTAACTCTGCTGGCGCCATTCTGTATGGTGGAATGGATATTGGCTGAGTATCCGGCAATTCATCGATCCCAAAGTCAATTCCCTATCCGACGGAATGCCTGGAAGCTCATCTGGAAACACTTCAGGAAATTCATTCACAATTGGCACGGACTCGAGGGTAGGCATATCTGAGGTGGTGTCTGTTACCCGAACTAGGTGATAGATACACCCTTTCTTAATCATCTTCGAAGCCTTAAGGTAGGAAATAAACCTACCCCTTGGCAATACACCATTTCCTCTCTATTCAATAACTGGCTCGTTAGGGAACTCGAGCCTCATAACTCTCGTCCGACAGTCAAGTGTGGCAAAGCACGAATAGAGCCAATCCATCCCCATAATTACATCAAAATCCACCATCCCAAGATCAATAAGATCGGCTGTGGAGTCACGACCACCCACCGTAACAACACAATTCCTATAGACTCGTGAGGCTGTAATAGAATCACTAATTGGAGTCGACACAGAGAACGGCTCATGAAGGTGTTCGGGTTCTATCCCAAAACTTGAAGCAATGAATGGAGTAACATAAGACAAGGAGGACCCTAGATCAATAAGGGCATAGCAATCAATAGTCTGAACAGACAGGATACCTATAACAACATCTGGAGAAGCCTCGACATTTTGGCGGCCACTCAATGCATAGAATCGGCTAGGTCCACCCCTACCCTGAGCTCCACCCCTAGCTGCACCACGCCCCGCTGATACTGAAGTACGCGTTGATGATGTAGTAGCTGAAGAACCGGATGACTGAGCAGATCCCCTACCTATACCCTGACGGGGTGCACGATAGTCTCGTTGAATTTGACCTCTAACCCCGCACCCGAAGCACACTGGAAGGTCAAGGTAGCAAGTCTCTGTATGAAATCTCCCACACTTGGGGCATGTAGGTCTCCCCTGCTGCTGGGATCTCACCCTAGGACGACCGGACTAACGAGACCTCCTGCTGTCTAAACCAGTCTCGAGTAACTGCCCTGCTGATGACTGTGCACGGATGGCGGTGCACTCGCGGAGGACTGAGCATATGACTGCGATGGCCCTGATGACCCTTTCCCTGGAAGTGATCTCCCTGAATGACCCATTGACCGGGCCCTGCTGCTACTTTCTCTTTCTGCACGAATCTTCAATTTCCTGGCCTCTGTGGCCCGAGCAAACCCCACGATCCTCCCATAGTTCATATCTGAGTGCAAAGCTGCTGTGGCGGCCTCATTTACTACCAAAGGGCTAAGGCCCTGAACAAACCGTCGAACCCGGGCATCCATGGTCGACACTAAATGAGGAGCGTACTTGGACAACCTTACGAACTCCATGTGATACTCCCAAACACTCATACTCCCCTGTTTGAGAACCTCGAACTCAGTGGCACGGGCTGCCATTGCCTCAGCGGGTAAGAAGTGGTCCATAAATGCATCCACGAACTCATCCCATCTGGCCGGAGGGCTCCCTTCCTCACGGGAATCCTCCCACATTTCGAACCATGAACGTGCCGCTCCCTTCAGCCTGTAAGAGGCCAACTCTACCCCCTCTATATCTGTAGCCTTCATCACTCCGAGGGTCTTGTATATCTCATCAAGGAATTCCTGTGGGTCAGCCTCTGGATCGGTACCTGAAAATTCTGGAGGGGCCAATCGCAAGAGCTGGTGGACTCTGGAGCCAAAGGAATCTCCCTGTCCGCTGGAGGATGCAGGGGCATCATGGGATCTCTGGGCCTAGGCGGCCACTAGCTGTGTTAACATATGAATGGCTCCCCTCAGATCCTCATAAGAGATACCAGAGCCCGAAGCGGGAACTGTATCTGGGTCAGGAACACTTGTAGGAGGAATGGTGGCATCCTCTGCCGCAGCTGGAATAGGGACACTTGGGTTTTGAACAGATGGGCCAGGCAAATTCGGGACTGGTGGGTCATTCTCTCTCATGGCATCGGGTACATGATTAACAGCTGCACTTGGGCCGGCATTGGCCCTAAGGCCGAGTCTAGCCTTCTTCTTAGGTGCCATATTCTAAAAATTTGGGAACAAGGCGCTAATTAGACACGGATATTTCCACATTGCACTTTACCGCACGATATAGATTAACAAAGAAATAGGTAAATTCCTAAATGCCCGTGTAGCCCCCTACTTATATGATGTGGTCGACAACACACCTATAAGAAGGGCACTACTAGACACGGCTCCGAGACATTCTAGGACACTTTAAAAACCATAGGCTCTGATACCAAGTTTGTCACGCCCCAAATCGGGGAACATGACCGGCGTCTGACCGGGTTGCCCCAGTCAAGCGGACCTGGGTGCCTTTCATTCCCACGCGTTACCCCTGTGCTAATTGTTTTTCATTAACCAAATATCTTACTAACCATGAATGATTTCACATTAAACAAATAAAACCATACGAGTGATTCATTAACAAGTTTGCAATTTTTACAATGCCCGACATAACATAATGTATACATAAGACTGGAGTCCCACAGTTTACATGTCTACAGAGCCTCTAGGATACAAAAAAGGGAATACAATACTTGCCGGTAACAAGGCTCCGGCTATACCTTACAAAACCAAAATGAAATCTAAACAAAAGTGGCATGAACCACACAGGGCCCCAAGGAAGAAAGGGGCTCACCAAAACGGGCAGTGGAAGGAGAAGGATACTACTGCCGATGAGCTGAAGTGCCTGCTACTGATTCACCTACAATCATAACACGAATGTAGCGTCCCCGGCAAAAGGGACGTCAGTACACTTGAATTGTACTGGCATGTATGGACAAACTTTGTCCCAAGTAAACTCAAGCCATTGAATTACATCAACAATTAATTAAGCCAGCCAACCATGTTTCCACATTTTCCTCATTTCAAATAATTCTCAACACAAAGCACTTTCTACGATCAACCAATTTAACAATAACCAATCAATCACGTAAAGCACAAGTAGTCAAACAAAGGGGCAATCAGTGCCCCACGAGGTTGCAAACTCTCCTGCTGTCTCCTTTCACAATTTCACATTTATTGATTTTTATATCAATTTTCAATAGCGATTTCGATCGCTTTCCATCCTTATTACCTCGGCCACCCTTATAGCCCCAACCTACACCTTATTTCTTCATGTTGCGGCGCGCAACCCGATCCCACCGTACAGTTTTAAAACACAACAAGTACAAACAACAGATAAGGCATTTCACACAATTTCAACAAGTTCAAATAAGCAACTTACAGGTTGGTTCATGTTCACAATTACTTCTCAAGCAAATATCACAATCAAGTTACAAATGTTCCAAAAATCAAGAGTATTCATACCGTATTATTCAATGACTTACCAATCCTCAAGTGTTTCATTTCTTTTCCACAAAGTACCATATATGCCATTATAGCCATTATTCACAATTCTTTTACCAAATTAAACTCTCATTTTACATCCCTCATAGCTCAACAACAAACTTTGAATATCCAACAACAACATCAAGAATTTCACACAATTTGTCAATTTAACACGAACCAAACAAACTTCACACATATAGGCGATTTCACAAGAATCAAAATTAGCCATACATACCTGGTATCGAGTTCTCTTCCGTTAACTTCCTACTTTATGCTTACCCAAGATATCCTACTCTTGCCAACCTTGTTCTTGAAGACTCTTACTTCTACTCACTTCTTTTTACTAGAAATCAAGTTCAATAATCATGCATGAGTGTAAAAATTCTATTTTCAAAAGCTATTATATGCAAACCTCTCTTTACCCAATTTAAAACTGAAAATCAAAGAAAATAGTTAGGGTTTTTACCTTGAAAAGATTGGGGAAGTTGAATCCTTGCCCTAGGATCCCTTGGAATTAAGTGGTTGGAACAATCTTTGAAGATGAAGAACTTCTCTCTCTAAAACCCCTCTATTCTCTCTCTAATTTTGGTAAGTTGATATGAGAAAGTGACGGTGAAAGGTGTTATATTAAAAAAGAGATCGGGTAAAAATGTTACAAAAATCTGGGCCGGGGCGAATCTGCGGTGCACTTTGCGACCGCAGAATCAACATGAGGTCCGCATAGTGACCGCAGAATGGCCTCAAAAATGACTCAAGTTCTGTTACAGAATGCGACCAATATGCGGTCCGCATTCTTGATCTGCGGTCGCAAAGTGCACCGCAGATTCATTATGCGATCGCATATCGACCGCTTTTTCAACATGATTTTGGGAGACTTTCTGGAAAGCTTTGCGGCAAGAATGCGGTCCGCATAGCAGATTTGCAGTTGCATTCTTGACCGCAAAATTGACACTTTTCGGAGAAATTAATTCTCTACATTTTTGAAACGCACTCCTAACACATTATTCGGACCATGACACTATAGCTACTAGGTTTTATGCACAAATATTTTACGGGGCCTTACATACATGATACCTAGAACTTGCCATGTGTGTTAGCAAAGTGAAATAGAAGTTTTTTGGTTGTAGAGATGATAGAGGCATTTCTTTGTGTTGCCCCATAAATCATGAAGACATGAATTCACCTGTACATATTATCCTAGTTAACCCCTTTGAGCTTAAAGCCTATTCTTTGATAACCCTTGAATGTTAATGAAAAATCAAAATGTTATTTTTTCTACTTTACCTCCTAAAACCACTTGTGTTGCAATGAATATGCAGAAGTCTAAGTGTGGGATGAAGGGAAATTGAAAAAGGGAAAAGCACAAATGAATGGTAGAAAATGGTGAACTGGCAAAATAATGTAAATGCGTTGCAAAGCAATGATAAAAAAATGAGAAAAGAGCTATATCAGTGTATATATGATAATTAAAAAGGCCAGTTACACCAACAAAAGAATATTGGGGGATTAAAAGCGAATAAAGGTGAAGGAATGTTTAGGGGAGACATAAGGAAGAAAACTAAAAGGGAAGTTGTGAAAAAGAAAAGAAAAGTGTTTAGGGAGGCTAGACACTATACCCAAAAGTATCCTACCCGTCCCTTAGCCAACATTACAACCCTTAAAAACCTCTTGATCTATGATTGAATAACTCGATTAGTGGAGTACTACACTAGGTGCAAGCCTATGGTGTGTCTGTATGCATATGAATGTTCTTTGTTGAGAGTGAGTGTATTTTTTATATATTTATAAAATCCATGTTCTAAATTGTTTATGTGTGGGAACGTCTCTCAATAAATTGTGTGAGGGCATGCAAGTCTGTGATAATAACTAGAGTAAGCAATAATGTGCTGGCATATGAGTTTACGGTTAGGTAAGGATTGTGCATATCTTAGGTTAATCATGAAAGATAGTTTTTGTGACATACTTTGGGGGAGACATTAATATAATTGGCCTAAAGTGTGATTAAGTTTGCTCGAGGACGAGCAAAGGATTAAGTGTGGGGTATTGATAATAGGTGAATTTGACTATATTTATGCCCTAAATAATCACACTTTGTTGTTGAATTGATATTGTTTATGATGACAAAATGCTTTTATTAGTGTTTAATGGTGTGTTATAGGTACACATGAACCATTGG
Organism: Nicotiana noctiflora; assembly: GCA_032618575.1. Classification (NCBI taxonomy): domain Eukaryota; kingdom Viridiplantae; phylum Streptophyta; class Magnoliopsida; order Solanales; family Solanaceae; genus Nicotiana; species Nicotiana noctiflora. The sequence continues at coordinate 122,277 of JASVEL010008191.1, read as the reverse complement.
AGACTAAAGGAGCTATTGTGGAGTCATAAGATGATGAAAAGGCCAAGTGAAGAGTTAAAGTGAAGTTAGCTTGAAAAATTGAAGAAGAAATTCCGGATTACTGTTCATCCGCGGTTCACTTGCGACCGGGGATGAACCGCCAAAAAACGTGCTCACGGAACTTTTGGAGATTTAGAGGAGTGCTCTGTTCACGGTTCGCTCGCGACCGCGAACGAACCACACAAGGTGCCGGAAATTTTAAGGCTAATTTTGTATAAACTCAATTTTTAAGACCTAAACCCTCTATATAAACCTAGATTTCGCCCAAGAGAGGCAAGCATTGTATTATTACCTACTTTTGCAAGATTATTAGTAAGAGAGAACTCCCTCAACTTATCTCTTTCTTTTATATTAATTCTTTGATTAGGAATTCAATTATTATTCTTGTTTCTTTGATCATGAGTAGCTAATTCCTTACCTAAGGTTTTGATGGAACCTATTGGGTGACGAACTTCTTGTTTATGTGATTACAAATTGTTAGCTAGATTTCTACTTTTTCAACTTCGTTCTTGTTGTAGTTAATTGGCAGGATCCCCAATTAGCTGTGCTGATTTAGTGTGCATAACTTGGAAAAGAGTGCATAGTTAGATTTATTGTTGAACAACACCACACCTAGGTTATTGGAGGAATCTATAACTTTAGGAGTAAAGGTGGGATTAGGAATAACGAAGCCTTGGGTGCAATCTAAAGTGAACTATTCAAATTAAAGCTAGCTAGGGTAGCTCGGGAGATTGCACTAGTAAATTATTGTAGTTGCTCAGGAGAGAATTACGGTAAAAATAGCGTTCATGATTGATAGAATATATTGACAATTTGTATGAGCATAAACAGAAGGGATTCCATCAATAGGGGAAATCAATACCTTAGTCTTTCTCTATATTCTTTACCCAATATTCAATTATTTCATTCAAGTCTTTAATTCTTGCAAAAGTTAGTTGTTAGAAAACACTCACAAAAAGATACTCAAAGTTTGGGAACTTGCTTCAGAAGTGTTCTTGGGTTGTGAAAGTTGCAGTTGGTAGGTTAATTCCCTGTGGGTTCGATTCTGGACTTATTTGACCACGTTATATTGACTATAACCGTTGCTTGGACGTGAATCAAATTGCGATGCACAATTTTTAATTTTTGACATGTCTCCGCCATGAGATGACTGTTAAGATTGGCTCCATTACTTGGAATAATCACCTTGGGAATTCCGAAGCGGTAAATGATGTTTGTATGTACAAAATCCACCATTTCCTTCTTTGTTACTGCTTTGAATGTCTTTTCTTCCACCCATTTAGTGAAATAATCAATGGCTACCAGAATAAACCTGTGCCCATTAGATGCCGTGGGTTCTATCGGAATGATGACATCCGTGCCTCAGGTGACAAAAGGCCATGGTGCTGACATTGTATGCAATTCATATGGCATGGAATGAATCAAGTCCCCGTGTATCTGGCATTGATGGCATTTTCGTACATATCTGATACAATCTCGCTCCATAGTGAGCCAATAATATCCAACTCTCAGTATTTTCTTTGCCAAAACATATCCACTCATGTGGGGTCCACATGTTCCTTTATTTATCTCAGTCATGATTGTAGCAGTCTGCTGTGCATCTATACATCTTAATAAACCCAAGTCTAGGGTTCTTTTGTATACAATTCCTCTGCTGAAGAAAAATCCACTCGCCAGTCGTCTTATGGCCCTTTTTTGATCTCCCGTAGCTTGCACCGGGTACACCTCCATTCTCAAATATTCTTTGATATCATGGAACCACGGTTCACCATCAAGTTCCTCTTCTACCTTAAAACAATAACCATTCTGATCATGAACTTGGATTTGTAATGGATCTACATAAGCTTTATCCGAAAGGTGCAACATGGACGATAATGTGGCCAGAGCATCTGCAACTTCATTGTGTATTCTTGGAATATGCTTGAATTCTATGGATTGAAACCTTTGACATAGTTCGTGTAGACACTATCGGTACGGTATAAGCTTCATATCCCTTGTCTCCCATTCACCTTGAATTTGATGTATCAAGAGATCCGAGTCACCTATGACCAAAATCTCTTGAACACCCATGTCTATTGCTATTCTTAATCCCAATATACATGTTTCATATTCGGCCATATTATTAGTACAGAAAAAGCGGAGCTGTGCGGTAACAGGATAATGCTGACCCATTTCTGAAATGAGCACTGCTCCAATTCCAATTCCCTTGCTATTGACAGCCCAATCAAAATATAATTTCCAACCCAGATTTTCGTCTTGTTCTATTTCTTCAATATTCATCGTCTCCTCATCAGGAAAGTATGTCATTAGTGGTTCATACTTATCATGGACTGGATTTTCTGCTAAATGATCAGCAACTGCTTGTGCTTTCATTATAGTGCAAGTTACATAAACGATATCAAACTCTGTAAGCAAAATTTGCCATTTAGCGAGCCTTCCTGTGGGCATAGGCTTCTGGAAGATGTACTTTAGTGGATCTAAACAAGATATGAGATAAGTGGTGTAAGCCGATAAGTAATGTTTCAACTTCTGTGCAACCCATGTTAAAGCACAACATGTCCTTTCCAACTGAGTATATTTTACCTCGTAAGATGTAAATTTCTTACTGAGGTAGTATATTGCTTGCTCCTTCTTCCCCATTTCATCATGTTGCCCCAGTACACAACTAAAGGAATTATCCAATATGGCCAGATAAAGGATCAAGGGCCTTCTAGGTTCTGGAGGAACCAACACAGGAGGATTGGCTAGATATTCCTTGATTTTGTCAAATGCATCTTGACATTCCTCAGTCCAATTCACCGCAACATCTTTCTTGAATAATTTGAAAATGGGCTCACAAGTTGACGTCATCTAGGCAATAAATCTGCTAATATAATTAAACCCGCCTAACAAACTCATCACATCTTTCTTGCTCTTTGGCAGAGGCAAATTCTGAATTGCCTTTATCTTTGATGGGTCCAGTTCAATACCGCACCGGCTTACCACGAACCCTAATAACTTTCCTGATGGTACTCCAAAAGCACATTTTGCTAGATTGAACTTGAGATTGTATCTCCGAAGCCTCTGGAAGAACTTCCTAAATCTTTGACATGATCGCACTGCTTTTTGGATTTAATAATGACATCATCCACATACACTTCAATCTCTCGATGTATCATGTCATGAAACATAGTGGTTATTGCTCTCATATATGTAGCTCCATCATTTTTCAACCCAATCGGCATTACTCTATCGTAATATGTTCTCCAAGGTGTGACAAAGGCTGTCTATTCTCCATCTTCTTCGTCCATCAAGATCTAATGATAACCCGCATAACAATCCACAAAAGAAACAATCTCTTGTTTGGCACAATTGTCAATTAATATATGAATGTTTGGTAATGTAAAATCATCATTTGGACTTGCTTTATTAAGGTCTCGATAATCAACGTACACTCTGGTTTTTCCATCATTCTTCAGAACATGTACAACATTAGCTAACCAGGTGGGGTATTTCGTGACCCGTATGACCTTTTCCTCAAATTGCTGGTTGAATTCTTCTTTTATTTTCACACTGACGTCTGTTTTGAACTTCCTCAACTTCTGCTTAATAGGCTGGCATTCCAGATAAGTGGGCAACTTATGTACCACCAAATCAGTGCTGAGCCGTGGCATATCATCATAAGACCATGCAAATATGTCTTTGTACTCATGTAATAACTTGATCAAGTCCTCTCTGAGTGAGGCTTCGAAGTCCACACTAATCTTTGTTTCTCGAATATTCTCCTCATCGCCAAATTAACAGACACCGTCTCATTTAAGTTCGGTTTGGGTTTCTCTTGGTAGTGGCTCAAATCCTTACTAATTTCCTCCAAAACTTCCTCATCCTTATATTCCACTTTATTATCATGTTCAATTTCTTGTATAATTGTCTGATTATCAAGACTGGACCGAGAATCCTTCATGCATGACACATCATTGAAATCAGCGAAAACTGGACTGTACAAGAAAAGAAAAGAAAATAAACTAAGGCTACAAAAATAGAGGAAGAAAGAAATTGCATTTCATTAAACTTTGAAAGGTAACAAGGTTTGGATACATCTGACTAGACGGAACATAGGAGTACAATTTTTGAAATAAGACATATTTAGGGACGAAACATTAAAATTAACTACCACAACTCCCTTCTGATTGGAAGAGGAGTAGCTTCCCAGTTACTTAGCCTGATCTGGGGTCCAACAAATTGAACGTCCATCTTGCTTATGCCCTCGGCTGCCTCTATCATGTTCAGGCCTTTGAACAACCTCTCAAATCTTTCTAACAGCTCTTTATCTGGCTTTATCTCTTCATGGCTAGGCATGACTGTCGCCAGACGTCTTTGTATACCAGGCTTGACGAAGAAATAGGAAAGTTTTGGGACAGGTTTGGGATAGGTTTGGGGAGGGTCCATCCTTTCTTTTTCAATCTTTTGTCTCTTTGTATGTCGGCGATGGTTGGCTTGAAACCTAAGCCAAAAATATTAGTGCTACCCAGAAGATATACTGGTTGTATTATTCCTTGCAGAGCAACTCCTAAACCTTTTCCAGGAGAGAACCCGTTCTTTAACATTTTCTTAGACACCATGACTACCGCGAGGGCTACTTTGGGTACTAGGATGCTTTCACCTTTAGATATCTTATTCACAGAAACAATGTCCAACACTTGGTACACCCAAGGACCTTTGTCACCCTCGACTTCTTCGAACGGCGTGATGGTATTGCAAATATTATCTTTACCATGCACTAATATCTCTTGCTGATCCCATTCAAACTTCACCATTTGATGGAGTGAAGAAGGCACTGCTTTTGCAGCATGGATCCATGGACGTCCTAACATGAGATTATAGGGAACGACAACGTCCAACACTTGAAACTCCATGGTGAGTTCCACCGGTCCGATGGTGAGTTCTAATATGATATCTCCGATAGTGTTCTTCCCGCCTCCGTCAAATGCTCTCACACATATGTTGTTTCTGTGGATTGTTTTGTGATCAATCTTCAGTTTGCCCATAGTAGATAAAGGACAAATATTGGCACTTGACCGATTATCGACCAAGACACGGGTCACCATTGATTCCTCATACTTCACTGTAAGATATAATGCTATGTTGTTCTCTATCCCTTCCAATGCCTGTTTATCATCTAAAAATGTTATCCTGTTTTCCTCAAAGATTTTGTTTATGATCTTTTCCAAATGACACACTGTGATCTTTTCTGGAACATGAGCCTCATTTAGGATCTTAATTAACGCCTTTCGGTGTTCATCAGAATGAATCAACAGAGATAGCAAAGATATTAGAGTCGGTGTCTTCCTTAGCTGCTCAACTATGGAATATTCTTGAGCTTTCATTTTCTTTAGAAATTCCTGGCTTTTTCTTTAGTGACTACTTTCTTAAAGTGCGCTGGATTTTCTTTCGCAACTTTTTTCTTTCTCAATTCATCGGGAGCAAAACATCTCCCTGACCAGGTCAAACCATGGGTTTCACAAATCTCCCCCTTGATTTCCTTTCTGTTATGCATGACAATTACCTTTTCATAATTCCAAGGCACAGTTTTAATGTTCACTATCGGCATCTGAACGATTGGCTTGATAACAACTCGTTCTATATGTGCCCCTTTTACAGTCAATATTGTCTTCACCCTGGGTGCTGTTACATTTACAGGTCCAGGTTGAACTACCACTGTTGGTTGACTTACAGATGGCCCAACTGATATTTTCTCACTCACGACTTTCTCCTCTGTCTTGTTATTTGCTTTGATCATCTTTACAGCCTGAGAGGGCTTTTTGCAACTTCCTCCTTGTACCAGCTCTATTATGTAGGTCTCATGGTGCACAGACAAAGGATTCTGTGTTATATTAGGAGCCCCGGGGGCTTGAACCTCAATTCTTCTTGAGTCAATGAGTTCCCGTATTGCAGATTTTAGGTGCCACTATTTCTCAGTGTCATGTCCTGTGGCCCCTGAACAATATTCGCAATGGATATATTGATCCAAATTTCTTGGTGGAGGAATGGGAATTTTAGGCTCTTTGGGGTTCAGTATCCAAAGTTTTCTTAATCGGTGGAAGAGGCTAGTGTATGACTCACCCAAATGAGTAAATGTTTTCTTTCTTTGAGCCTCATCGTTCTTAACTTCAGGGTCAGGACGGAACTGGTTCTATGGGGATTTTTGTAGGTTTTTGGTGGCAGGTATGTATTTTGGGTGTGGTAGATATTTTGAGGTGCTAGGGTTTGCCATGAAGGAGAAGGTGATGGGCAAGATTGGGCGTGATGGACAGAAAACTGAGGACCATTCGGAGGGCAATAATGTTGAGGTGGGCTATATGGTGCTAGTGGGTAAGGTTGATATGGGCGAGGCTGATAATGATACGGGTTGGGGCCCCGGGACCAAAACCTTCCCTCTATAACGACCATTTCTTCTTTCTTTTTCTTCCCAATTGCTCCACCTGTTCCCGTCTAGAATTCTTGATTTGTGGCCTTGATGGCTAAATAGCTCATGATTTTATTTGTTTTCAATCCTTCATCAACAAAGCTTCCCATGTTTACCATCTCATTGAAGGTATTTCTGATTGCAGACACCAGATATCCATAGTATGTCGGCTCCAAAGCCTGTAAAAAATAATCTACCATTTCTCCTTCCTTCATTGGTGGTTCTACATGAGCGCTTGCTCTCTCCACCTGAAACCATACCCCCGAAAACTTTCTCCGGGCTTCTTTTCCATTTTGGTCAATGGCAACCTATCCGAGATGATTTCCAGATTATATTGAAAATGGTTTGCAAATGACTGAGCTAAATTGTCCCAAATGAACCATCTGGTATGATCTTGATGGGTGTACCATTCAGGTGCTGAGCCGCTGAGACTTTGGCTGAAGTAAGCCATGAGTAGTTCATCTTTTCCCGCAGCTCCACGCATTTTGCTGCAATATCCTCTCAGATGTGCTACTAGATCAGCATAGAGATCATACATGTCAAATTTCGGCAATTTAAACCCCGTTGGCAGTTGTACTTAAGGGAACAAACACAAGTCCTTGTAAGCTATGCTTACTTGACCCCCTAAACCCTACATATTGCAGAATAATTGCTCAAGACTCTTCATTTTCCTGGCCATCTCTTCCTGCTCTGGATTTCTAACGGGTTTCTCCTCTTCCGTCAAATAGATAAGAGGGGTGTAAGAATCATGCTGTCGGAAGGCGGGCTCCAGAGGGTAGTAATGGTTATCCTAGATATGAAATACCGGCTCACTAGAGGATTTGTGCAAGGTGGCTGGTGGTGGTGCCACATATACTGGAGTAGCCTATGGTGGTGGTGGTGGAGCTTGTTTAGGGATTGAGGGTGGTGCTTGTGATGTAGTGGTGTAATAGGGTGGGTATGTAGGATATGTAGAATATGTTTCATAGTGGGTGGATCTTGGTTTGGGACTGGTAGAGGGATATATGTGGGGTTGGGTGGGTAGGTGGGTAAGGGTTGTCCCCTCGACCAAGCTTGGTACATCTCAGCCATCTGCTGTTTAAGCTTATACATTTCTTTCTTCATGTTATTCACATCTACTACTTCTTCCTCTTGCACTTGGTCCATGATTGTCGTCTCAATTTCTTTATTAATTGCTTCCGTCATGCTTTTGGAACGAGTGTTGTAGTTGTGATGTGCCAGAATGCCAGTTGCTAACTGCTTTATCTGATACTCATCAACGACAAAACTTTTTAGTAGTTAGGTCATAATAGATGAACATCAGAGGTATCAAAACATAAATTTTGCCTGGCAATATGCATCATCCCGGCATTGTTATCTTTTTTTTGACCCGCCAATTCCTTTTCTTTTCTTTTCGGCTTTTCCTTTTCTTTACTTTATTTCCACCAATGTTCTCACTTTTCTCATTTTTCGTTTTCATTTTTTCTTTTTTTTTCGATCCTCTATGTTTACCTATCGCACAAGTATTTTCATGTAAGGGAAAATAACGAAAACTTTTGGATTTTCAATTTATTTGATACTCAATCATTGATTACAAAAGATGGTATTGTACTACAATCTTCTATATGCGGAAATACAGAAAAATGCATGTCCTAAGAAAACATTAAAGATCCTTATGCCGGCGAGACATCGTTCGGTCTTACCGCGGGCCTATATGGTAATCCCCTTTGGAGTTTATCCAAATCTATCATTACTTGTTTTACAAAGATCATTGCTGTTGCGGCAAATGTGGACTGGGTCATATCTTTGCACAACTGGCATTTCCGTGTAATATAGTGAGCAATACTGACAATTCTTTCCCTGATAATTCCTTTCTCTTGAAGCAACCTCCCTATCTATTTGGCACGAGCATCCAAGGTATGCTGGCCTTTCTTTTGAAGCTGTTGTAGCTCCATTTCTAATCGAGCCATGGCCATGTAGCAGTGCTCTCTTTCTATGTCAAATTCTTTTGCTTGTTTGCTACTTTTACCTCGGCCGTGACAATCATTTTCCTTACCCGTGCAACTTCGACACTATGTTCATCTTTTAACTATTGGATCATCCGAGCCCTTTCTTTAGCATTCCTGGCCAATTGTTTCCGAACCCCAATTAATTCCTTCTCGGCTTTATCTAGATCAAAATTGTAGTCATTCAACTTTCGACGCAAATTATCAATTAGTGTTTCATCCCGAGCATGTCGAACTGGGGTTTCGGTTGCTGCTCTCATTTTCAAAATTTGAGCTTTCAGTGTTTCATTTTCTTTAATCAGTTGTTTCTTTTCACCCTCATCGGCCGTTGTTTGTAAGGTGCTTTCGAATTTGAGGTCCTGCACTTGCTTTTCTAACATACTAATTTTGGCTCGGTATTCATTCTCCTTGGCCAACAAATCCCATTGCTCCTTTGATAGCTCGGCAAATTCTTGAATGTGAGGTCTCTTCGTCGGTCTTTCATGCTCAAAATCTCTTTGGTACCATGTGGAATACCCAGGTGACACTTCACCTCTAGCCCGATCCCATACGCAAGTGTCCACTTTCAAACATTGGCAGTCATTCCATATTTTTCGTACTATTGTCTTGGGAAATTGCCCATCGGGACTAATCTCTATCGCTTGAAGGCTGAGATACCCATCTTTTGGCACTATTTGATATCTTCCGAGTTGCCGTAATATTCAATATGGCGCATAAGGTTGGATACTTTTGAGTCCCATTACAATAAAGTATGATCCTTCTGCTGGCATGTATATGACTTCATTGATGGGCAACCATTCGAATGCCCATTCTATCTTACTAGCAGCAAGTAATCAAAAGTATGTGATACAACCTTTAGACCCCTCTGGCAACTTAGTCTCTTTTGTCCTCATATAGAATTCTTCAATATAAGTCTTTTCTGATGATCCATAACTCAAAAACTGAGGGTGATGACATAAATGCTCGATCATCCACATCTGTAGTAGCAAATTACACCCTTCGAAGAAATCTTCTCCCGTTTTGCCGGCTGTGAGAGCACGAAAGATATCAGCCACTATCATTGGCGTCAAAGTAATGTTGTCCTGTGTAAGGAGGGTATTGGCAATCCCGGCAACTCTGATGTCGATGTTCTCGTCTTTCCTTGGACATATTATAAATCCTAGAAATGCTACCATGAAGGCAAAATGCCTATGTTCCTCCCGTTTAGCCCGGTATGCTTTGCTGTAGAGTTTGTTTGTTGGAACATTAAATCCTCTAATACGGCCATAGTTGCGGTATATAAATTTCATAGTGCAAAACCCGTTGACCAAATCTTCATTGTGAACGTTTCTGGCTATTTTCAAAGAGTCGAGGAATCTGTGTACAGTGATGGGTCTTGGAGCGACCGGATATTTGTCTTTCAAAGGGGCCTCATCCTTTCCGATGTAGTTAACAATCTCTTATTGTGTCAGAGTGAGCTCAATGTCTGAAATGTGGAGCACATTGTGTACGGGATCCCAGCAAGCGACTAAGGCTCGAATAATGTCTCCTCGAGGTATGATATCAAGCAACCCGGCAAGCCCTTTCAAATATTTTTTGACCTCATCCTGTCCATCTTGACCCAAGTCATTCCACCGCAATCGTAATTCCAAAGGGATCTTATTCATTAGAGAAAAAAGGTTCGTTTTGCATTGTGCTCATCCTGCACATTTATTAAAGGTGATTTAAACTCATATTATTTGACTCAAAAAACAAAATATTTTTTCAAAGAAATTTTTCATCATTTTTCAAAAGGATCCCTATTTGTTATTTCAGCCTTTCAATACTTCGTCCGAGGATTTAAAGGTTATATTTATTGTTTAAGGGAAATGACTTCAAAAGTGGCCATTTCTGCGCAAACAGCCTTCCGGCATCCTTTCGGAACATTCGGCTAGTTTAAAAAATGACATCACTTTGATTTATTTAACATTTTTTGGTTATTTTTGAAAAGGGGTGGTTGGACTCGTCAAGTGTTGCATATGTATCTCGCCTAGTGGTGAGAATCAAACCAGCGTAGTTCGGTCAAATTGTTTTTAGACCAACTATATTGACACAATTTAATTAACCCAATTATGTTCATATTTTCTCAAAATTTCGGTAGCGTTTCGTTAGTATTTAAACATTGCTGTTCAAGAAATTGCTATTTTTCTCTCTTTTTTTATTTTCGATATTTAGCTGGTCAGCATATGGCCTAGGACAAATAAATGCAACACATAATCATGCTTAGTCTTTCATGTCTGTGTTACCTGTCCTAGACGGACCCAACACCTATGTTGAGTCCCCTAAGTCGGATATGATGTAAATAATCATAATAATTCTAGGTCAATATTCTGATTTTTCAGTGGTACTAGACTGTGTAACCGCGGACAACTCGGATCGAGGAGGGGGCTACATACCGGGGACCCGCGGGATCGTCCGACTTTGTAAATTTTCTAGCCTCTATTTCTTATTTGGGTATTGACACTAACGGAAAGGGGAATCTCAACCAGTAATTACATCCCCGGAGGTAAGAAGAGAAGGGTTTTCGGCACAATTTCTATATACAATTCACATAATATCAAAGCGGTAAACATATAGCCCATTGATCAAAGCATATAATGAAATCATATATAAACAAAAAACAACAATTTTACTGAGCTCGAATTCTTAAAGTCTGAACCGAAGTTCTGGTTTTCTTATCCCCAATAGAGTCGCCAGAGCTGTCACACCTCCTTTATATGCAATCTCATATATGCTTTCTCACAATGCCCTGTTTTTGGTTTTACTACACCCCGAGAAAGGGATATAATAACCAAAGGGAAAGAGTTTTTCCACATAAAGAACAGTCGGAAAGAGATTTATTTATTAAATTTCAGAGTCACCACTTGGGAAAATAATGGTGTCCCAAGTCACCGGTTTAATCCCGAACCGAGGAAATTATGACTTTGTTATAGTCCGCGAATAAGAAATCCAGATAAGGAATTCTGTTAACCCGAGAGAAGGTGTTAGGCGCTCCCGGATTCCGTGGTTCTTGCACGGTCGCTCAACTGTTGTCTTTGGTTTTTTATCTGATTTCTTTATATGTTTATGGTTTTATGCTTTATTAGTGTTCCGTTTTATCATTTTTAGAAGAAATGCGACGTGGTGAAAATACACTTCGAATCACACCGCACCAGTGCGCCTATGACATTAGTATATTTCAACTTCGTCGAGATTTAGATTTGGTTCACATAAATGTGCTCACTTATTAGGAATGTATAATTATTACAAATCGTGCCTAAAGTATCTACTTCTCGTTAACTTTTGGATAGACCGTGAAATTTTCTAAACGGCCTTTTCGATTTTCTATATCTTTCAGTTGGTATTTATTTAGGGCCCCACGATTAAGCAATTACGATTTTGTGAGACTCATCTCCGTTTTTATTATGGTCCAATCTTAAATATACAACTTTCTATTATTGGTTTTTCATCCTATTATAAATGTTGCATTTTAAAATTTACAGCATTGTACAAGAGTCCATTCCATATTTTATCGTTGGGCCTGGACTTTAGACTGGCTCACCAATCTGTAGTCAAATGTAACTGGGTCACTAAGGCCCAGTATCCATCTCTTTCTTTGTTTATAGGCTTAATGGCCATTTTATCCTGATCATGGCCTAAATTCGTAACTGGGCCCAGACCCTTCACGTTCGAGGCTAAACATGAGATAGTTATCATTTTTAACAATACTTGATAAATGCAGCAATCTACAAACATAATTTGTATTTTTAATGTTTACTAACTAATCCAGAATGATGATTTCACTATTCAATTGGCAGAGTCCAATAGTTAAATCACTATTATGACATTAATCGTTTCTGTCATTTTAATCAATCAAAGAAGATAATATTCTATTCTAACTAAGAAATTCGAATTACTATCAGACTGCAGAACCACGAAGCAAATTTATAACTAGACCAATTTAGGCAAAAAAATAAAATTTGAAATTCAAAAGCTACTTATACTTTTAGCATTGATTAATTCAGATTCAAAACTAGATTCATAGAAAGTCCAAGTGTTAATACTTCGTGTCCAATTTGTAATAGTTTCATATTAAGTTGATTTAACTACGATTGTGTCAGTTTTTACCTTAGATTTAGGTGATCGTTTTATTTAGTTTATTTAACCTATGTTTATGTGATCATCGTTATTACTAAGCCTAAGGTATATTAATCTAATCTAATACTTATTACAACCCAGTTCTAATAGAATTACAGAAATCTAACAACTAAGCTACATAATGAAATTACAAATATACAATTGATTTAGTCGAAGTAATACTTGAATTATTAGCTAAGTAGAAGACCAGGAGGACTTCAATATATAAGTTTCAGAACCTTAGTGATTCTGAATTTTTCGAACTTCTCTTATGAATTTTTAATCTATGAATTTCTGAATTCTCAAATTCTCCACCTCTAAGTTTAGGCCTAAGACATCCTATTTATAGAGTGAATTGGGAGGGAAATTTGAATTAATTATTCATATTTCCCACCCCTACTCTTTTTCAATTATATCAGTTAAGTATAGGGTATTTTTGAAGAAAATGCACTTGAACCCCTGCTAGAAGGTTCCGGGTTATTCTTTACTATTCTATTGGGCAGAAATGATTTAGCTGCCCTCACTTGCTAAGAATTATAACATATCTACCTTTTAACGATGCCTAATTCACCCCTTATTATTCATATATTTTTAGTAAAATCGGGCCTCATTGTCATTTATGCCCTCATTACTTTTATGTTATTCTCAAAAATACCAATTTCTATTCTCTTTTACCCTTTATGTTTTACAAGTATTTACTCGATCTACCCTTAGGTCTGTTAGGACCTGGGGTAATCAACATTGTTTAAAATATAACCCCTGAGACTTGACTTTATATTTTAGCAAATTTTAGACTAAGTAAAACCCTTTCAGGGTTAACCACTTTGCAAAAAATAGTCACAAATGACCTTACAAGTCAGAAGTTATACTGTGTTGCAATAATAGCCACATTAATCATTTGCACATATACCTAAATGTGACTAAGTACTCAGAAGTTCAGAAGAACCAAACATATAAACCGTATTGCAATAATAGCCAGTGTTATGTAGTCTTGTACGTATAGCCCCAATTACAAGTAATTTTTATTTAATCATAATTCAGAGAGACAAATTGATAATAGTTGAATCCTAATTAATGAAAACCCTTAGTCGAGACATGATCTATTGAACAAGAGCATCAAACAACTAACAACATGCGATTTAACAGATAGCTACAATCAGAACAAAAAGAGTACTTAATCGATTTCAAACATACACAGAGATATCTTCTAAACATGCAATAGAATCAGGTTTTAACAAATAATAATACAGAAGAGTGAAGCACAGAAACAAACGTGGGTTCAGGGTACTTAGCTTTTTAGAGTTCATTTTTCCTTTCTTTCTTTCTTCTTTCTCTTCTTTTCCTTTATTTTTCTTCATTTTTCTTGGTTTACCAGTGGTTCAGAGACTTTGAGTCTCTTTTTGACAGTCAATCTTCCAGGAAGACTCTAGGAGTCTTGTTTGGATGTTAAAGACAAGTATTTTGGGTCTAGGATTTGATTTGAAAGGGTTTTGGAATTGGAATGTCCGTCGGAGTAGGGTTCCGGTAGAACAACTTTTAATATTCAAGAAGTAGGGCTGATATTCGAGAGGTGAGACTTAGGTGGGGTGATAGAGGAGTTTAAGGCGGTTCTGGGTGTAAAGGTGGGATATTTGTTCATAGTTTGGTGGTCACCGGCTAGGGTTCCGGCGACCAGAATTTCAAGATCTGGGAGAGATGGTGGGGTATTTAGGTAAGCCTAGTGGTATAGGGTGTTAGAGGAGGAAGAATGGGTTTAGGGGTGAAGGACCTGGTCGTAGAAGATGACCAGTTGACTGACCACCGGTACGGTTCCGGTGGCCTGTGGAGAGGAGGAGGGGAAAATAAGGCGGCTAGGGTTTGTAGTCTGAGAAGAGAAGGGTGTATGCGTAAAATGGGATATGAACGAGGGAGGGGGGGTTATGGTTATATATCGAATATGTATTATTGGTTTCCAACGGTTAGATTAGACGACATGAACGACCATGATCACTTTGGCCTTTAAACGACGACGTTTGATTTAAGTATAAGCTTACTCCTGTCCGTTAGATTAGCTTCTTGGATGGCTGTGATTTATTCAATTAAGCAAAGTCGTTTGGTTTAAGTGTGACATTGATTTTCTCCGTTAGATTAATCAAATGGACGACTGTGATTATTTCCTTTTATGACGTCGTTTAGTTTATTCAGCCACCATCTATCTTGGCCCATTTGATTGAATTTATTAATGGTCCTGATTCATTATTTGATACGACGTCGTTTGGTTTGTTGCAGGGCCTTCCGGTTCAATTACAAATTGGGCCAGGTCTATTGTGTTTTGATTTGGGCTAACCATTTCGTGTATTTGGCCTAAAATACCTTGTATTTAGACTTGTTTTCCTTGGTATTTTTATTATTGATGTACTTTTCTTTTATTTTTTAATTTTGTATTTTTCTTTGATTTTCAAATTTCCTAGAAATTACCTTACATTTTTGATATTTTCTTTTGTATTTTTGTTTCAAATTTCTTTCACTTTATTTTCAACAATTAAAACACATGCTTACTCTTTCTACATAATAATCAAACCAATTTCAATCAAAAATCATTTTTGTATTTTTATTTTGGAATTAATTGCTTGGGGGGAAAAAATCACATGCTCACAAGGACTATATATGGCCATTATGAGTTTCTGATGATGTCCTTTGGCTTGACTAATTCCCCAACTACATTTATAGATCTGATGAACAAGGTATTCAGGCATAATATTGATTCCTTTGTTATCATCTTCATTGACGACATCTTGATATACTCATGTAGCTTGGGAGAGAACGAGCGGCCTTTGAGAGTGGCGAGAGAAGAAGCTATATGCTAAGTTCCCAAGTGTGAGTTCTGGCTAGAGTCAGTTGCATTCTTGGGGCATGTTGTGTCAGGAGAGGGTATTAAGGTGGATCCAAGAAGATTGAGGTATTTCAATGTTCTCCATGTCCTACTTCAGTGACCGAGATAAGAAGTTTCCTGGGATTTGCAGGTTGTTACTGGCGATTTGTGCAGGGCTTTTCATCTATTGTATCACCTTTGACCAGATTGACGCAACAGGGTTCCATTGGTCCGATGATTATGAGGAGAGCTTTCAGAAGCTTGGGACAACTTTGACTACAACACGAATTCTTGTATTGCATTCTGGATCAGGGATGTATATATTATATTGCAATGTTTCACGCATTTGCTTGTGATGTGTATTGATGCAGGAGGGGTGAGTTATTGCATATGCTTCACATCAGTTGAAGTTTCATGGAAGGAATTACCCTGTGCACAATCTAGAGTTGGCAGCGATTGTTCATGCTCTTAAGATATGAAGGCATTATTTTATGGGGTGGCATGTGAGGTCTAAACCGATAATCACAACTTAAAGAATTTTTTTAAGGAGAGGGATCTTAATTTGAGGCAGCGCATGTGGCTAGAGTTACTAAAGGATTATGACATCACCATTCTTTATCATCCGGGCAAGGCAAATTTGGTCACGGATGCCTTGAGAAAAAAGGCATAGAGTATGGGTAGTTTGGCCTTTATTCTAGCAGAGGAGAGGCCACTAGCTTTGGACGTTAAGTCCTTGGCTAGCAGACTTGTGAGTTGGACATTTTACAGCCCATATGAGTTCTAGCATGTGTGGTTGCTTAGTCTTTGTTATTGGGGCATATTAAGGCCCAACAGTTCGATGATCCACATTTGGCGATTCTCAGATAGATGATACTTCAAGGAGGTTCTAGGGAGGTTTTTATTGGCGAGGATGGTATATTACGGCTTCAGGGCCGTTCCTAATGTTGATGGTTTAAGGAAAAGGATTCTAGAAGAGGCCCACAGTTTGAGGTATTCCATTCATCCACGTGCCACAAAGATGTATTGTGACTTGAGGCAGGATTATTGGTGGCAGAGGATGAAGAAAGATATCGTAAAGTACATAGCTCAATGTTTAAATTGCCAATAGGTCATGTATGAGCACCAGAGGCTGGGTGACCTACTTCAGTAGATGCCTATTCCGGAGTGGAAGTGGGACCGCATCACCAAGTATTTTGTAGTTGGGTTTACACAGACTTTGCGGAAGGTTGATTCAGTGTTGGTTATTGTGGATAGGTTGACCAAGTTAGCTCACTTTATTCTAGTAGCGACTACTTATATAACAGAGAGGTATGCTCAGATTTTTATTCGAGAGATACTCTAGTTACACCAACGTGCCAGTTTCTATCATATCAGACAGGGGCCCTCAGTTAACTTCCTATTTCTGGAGAGCCGTTTAGAGTGTGTTGGGGACCCGTGTAATGCTTAGCACAACATTTTATCCTCAGACCGACATGCAGTTGGAGCAGACAGTTCAGATCATGGAGGATATGCTCAGAGCATGTGTGATTGAATTTAGAGGGTAGTGGGATCAGTTCTCGCCCTTAGCGGAGTTTTCGTACAACAACAACTATTAGTCTAGCATAGAGATGGCCCCGTATGAGGATTTGTATGGTAGACTATGTCTTTCTCCTATCGGGTGGTTCAAGCCCGGTGAGGTTAAGTTATTAGGTATATGATTGGTACATGGTGCCTTGGATTAGGTGAAGTTGATTCAAGAAAGACTTCGTACAGCACAATCCAGACAAAAAAGCTATGTGGATCAGAAGGCGCGTGATGTATCATTTATGGTTAGTGAGAAGGTTCACTTGAAAGTCTCGCCCATGAAGGGCATTATGAGGTTTGGGAAGAAGGGCCAGTTGAGCTCAAGGTTTAGTGTCACGATCCTAGTTCTCCCTCCGTGAACATGTCGTGATGGCACCTAGTTACTATAACTAGCTAAGACTAACAATGCGGAACAACAACATAACCTGCAGAATAAATTATTTAAAAATAATCAATTAAAAGAAAACTGTATAAAAGATGCCGCTAAGCATATATTACTCAATAATGCAGAAGTCTACAACATCAGCCCAAAATGTATTTTCGCTGTAGACATTATCTATACTATTTTTCCTTATCTTATCGTATATTATGTTTATCTCAGTAGGGCCCTGACCTTCCTCGTCACTACCAAACCAAGGTTAGTCTGTGCACTTACTGAATATCGCTATGGTGTACTCATGCCCTTTTTCTTCATGTTTTCCATGTGCAGATCTAGGTAGCTCTGCCCAGGCGTATCATCCTTGATATGGAGAAATCTAGAAGAGATTTTGAGGTACATCTGCCACTTCCGCGAACCTGGAGTCTCTTTCTTATTCTAGCTTTAGCAATTAGCTTTATCCTTTTTGTACTGTTCATTTTTGACATTCTGCAGTTAGAGCTACATAGTTAGTTTTCGTTAGCCTTTGTTCCCGTGAGTTTCCAAAACATGATAAATAAGCGAAACAGTAATAGGAAGTAGAAACAAAACAATATAAGGAATACTACTCACATAAGGAAATAATAGCCAGGGATCTCTTGGTATCCTCAAAATATGCATGAGGGATCTCTTGGTATCCTCATCATATACACGAGGGATCTCTTAGTATCACGAGGATCTTTTGGTATCCTCAAAACTTAAACTTACATGTGCTAGGAATCTCTTGGTATCCCACACCTTTGTCCAGAACATAACAAGTACAGGGGGATCTTCAGGGATGTCGTCCCATAATCCCAAAAAAAAACACACAATAACAGCCCAAAACGTTAGGATTAATTCTAACTCAGAACAAGTGATATAAAATCCTAGCCTAACATGCTTCACGTAATACAACCAACACAGTTTAAGAACTCAAGCAAATAAGTCAAATAAACATGCTTATCTAAACTATTATAGGATAAACTTGCAATTCAAAATAAACATATAAGCAAGAAAAAATCAATTTACAAACTTCAAGTAAAAATGGATTTCCAACAATTAGCCCAAGTACGAGCTCGTCACCTCACGTACGAGGCTTTCAAATATCAAATATCATGTCCTAAGGGAAAGAGGTCCCCCCCACAAGGTTAGACAAGCCACTTACGTTGAACTGGTACAAAATCAACTAGAAACCATGCCTTTGCCACGAGTATCCGAATCCAAATGGCCCTAATCTATTCAGTTCAATTATATATCGTAAATAACATCGCAAATAACTAATTCTACCATTTAATTTAAACCTACGGCGTGAAATAGGTAAAATGACCAAAATTTCCTTCATGCCAACGACTCGAAATCGAATAATTTTCATATTTTCAGAACCTACGTACTCTCACGAGTCTAAGCATATATAAAACTCACAAATCGGAGGTCAAACACCCACTCAAAACTCATCAATTTAGTCTATAAAGTTTTACCTTTTTTCAAAAATCCGAAAATAAGAAGGAAAATATGATTAGATTGGTGGGTATTAAGCACAAGAGTGTATAGTCGAAACCTAATGATCTTCTCTTCAAAACCCTCTCCAAAATCGCCCTCTCCCGAGCTTAAATTCGATTTCTCTAACCTTTTGAAAACTAACCCTAGAAATCCTTATATCTCAATAGTGGTTTCTGCTTCTGCGGTTAAGGGACCGCTTCTGCGGTCTCGCTTATGTGAAACATAAGTTGCTTCTGTGACTTTTACTAAAACTCCAAAATCCCGCTTCCGCGGTCCTTTCCTCACAGAAAGGAATCCGCTTATGTGGAATTTCCATCGCTTTTGCAGAATTTGATGGATTTACCCAAACTCACTTCTACGATGCCAATGCCGCTTCTGTGGTTCCCAAGCCGCACAAGTGAAAATACCAAAAGAGAAAAAACTTCACATGCTGCAACACTTCTCTAATCTTCCCGTCTACCATCTGAAATCATCCCGAGACCCCAGGGACCTCAACGAACAACACCAATAACACCTAATACCCTATTCAAACTTGTATCAATCCTTAAAAAAACTTACACAACACCGAAAACCCAAATTAATCAATGATTAAAGCATAAGAACTTCAAATTTCATGAAAACACAATTTTGATAAAAAAACCTATCCAAAACACACCCGAATGACTCGAAATTTTGTCCATACATCCCAAATGACATGACGAAGCTACTGCAACTTCTGGAATTCCAATCCGACCCTCAAATAAAAAACTCAATATCGAACCGAAAACCTCAAAAATTCAAACCTTGGCATTTCAAGCCTAAATTAGCTGCAGACTTTCTAAATATATTCCGAACACGCTCCCCACTCTGAAATCACCTAATGGAGCTAATAGAGCCATCGAATTTCCATTCCAAGGCCGTCTTCACACTGTTCCGTCTACGAATAACTTTTTAACACTAAAGCTCTCATTTAGGGACTAAGTGTCCAAAAACTCTCTAAAACTCAACACCAAACATCCTGGCAAATCAAAAAATTGATATGAAGTTAGGGGAAGCAGTTAATAGGGGATCGGGACATTAATTCTTAAGACGACCGGCCGGGTTGTCACATCCTCCTACATTTAAACATTCGTTCATCCTCGATCAATCATAGAGAACATACCTGAAGTAGTGAAAAGATGATGGTAACTATTGCACATATCCTGCTTGGTTTCCTAGGTCACCTCCTCAGCTGGCTGGCCCCGCCATTGAAGCAATGTTCTTTGACCTTAACTTTCTTATTCGTCAGTCCAATATAGCCACTGGCTCCTCAACATAGGATATATCCTTGTCCAACTAGACTAAAATGAAATCCAACACGAGCGACAGGTCACCGTGATACCTCCGGAGATCAAAACATGAAATACGGGATGAACTCCGACCAAACTGTGAGGTAAGGCAAGCTCATAAGCAACCTCCCAAACTCGCCTCAAAATCTAAAAAGGGACAATAAACCTCGGACTCAACTTTCCTTTCTTCCCAGACCTCATGATCCCTTTCATAGGCAAAACCCAAAGCAGAATCGACTCACCCACCATATACAAAACATCATGATCCTTCCTGTCCGCTTAGCTCTTTTGTCTGGATTGGGCTGTACGGAGTCTATGTTGAATCATATTAACCTTCTCCAATGCATCTTGAACTAACTCTATGCCCAATATCCTGGTCTCACCCGACTCAAACTAACCCACCGGAGATCTACACCTCCTACCATATAAAGCCTATTACGGCACCATCTGAATGTAGGACTGATAACTATTGTTGTAAGCAAACTCCGCCAATGGCAAGAACTGATCCCAAGACCCTCCAAACTCAATCACATATGAACAGAGCATATTCTCAAGAATCTGAATGGTGCGCTCGAACTATCCATTTGTCTGGGAGTGAAATGCTATGCTCAACTCCCCTGAGTACCTAGCTCATGTTGCACGGCTCTCCAGAACTGCAATGTAAACTGAGTATCTCTGTCTGAAATGAGCGGACTTGATCAGCCAATCCACAATGACCCAAATGGCATCAAACTTCTTCAAGGTCTGTGGGAGTCTCGGTACAAAATCCATGGTGATGCACTCCCATTTCCAGTCCGAAATCTCTATCTGCTGAAGCAACCCACCCTGTCACTGGTGCTCATACTTACCTGTTGGCAATTGAGGCATCTAGACATATATCCAACTATATCTTTCTTTATCCTTCTCCACCAAAAATGCTACCTCAAGTTGTGATACATTTTCGCGGCATCGGGAAGGATGGAATACGGTGAACTATTTGCCTCTACTAAAAACAACTCTCGAAGCTCGTCAACATTGGCACACAAATTCAGCCTGCATCCTAAATACCCCATCATCTCCGATGGTCACATCTCTGGCATCTCTACGCTGAACCTTGTCCTTAAGGAGAAGCAAATGAGGGTCTTCATACTGTTGCTCCCTGATACGATCAAATAAGGAAGATCGGGAAACCATACAAGCTAGAACCCGATTGTGCTCTGAAAGATCCAATCTCACAAACTGGATGGCTAAGGTCTGCACATCCATAACCACATGCCTTTCTGAAGCTTGTAAATATGCCAAACACCACAAACTCTCCACCCAATGACTCAATGCATCTGCCACCACATTGGCCTTTCCCAAGTAATATAAAATAGTAAGATCATAATCCTTCAGCAACTCTAACTACCTCCTCTGATGCATATTTTAATCGTTTTTCTTGAACAAGTGCTGCAAACTCCGATGGTCAGTATAGATCTCACAAGGCACACCGTACAAATAATAACGCCAGATCTTCAAGGCATGAACAATAGTAGCTAGCTCAAGGTTGTCGATAGGGTAATTCTTCTCATGTATCTTCAATTGTCTGGACGTGTAGGCAATCACTCTACCATCCATCATCAACATCTCTCTAAGGATAACTCCCGAGGCATAAAAATTGACAGTATAAGACCCCGATCCAGTAGGCAACTTCAAAATAAGGGCTGTAGTCAGAGTTGTCTTGAGCTTTTGAAATCTTGACTCACACTCCTTTGTCCATTAAAATGGAGCACCCTTCTGGGTCAATCTAGTCATAGGGGCCACAACCGATGAAAATCCCTCCACAAAATGACAATAGTAGCCTGCCAAACCAAGGAAACTGTGAATTTCTATAGTTGAGGATGGTCTGGGCCAACTCTGCACGGCATCTATCTTCTTCAGATACACACGAATATCCTCACTCAAAATTCATGGCCTAAGAATGCCACATAACTCAACAAAAACTCACATTTTTAAAACTTTACATATAACTTCTTCTTCTCTCAGCATCTGAAGCGTTGTCCTCTAGTGCTGCTCATGATCTTCCAAAATCCATGAGTATACAAGAATATCATATATGATAACAATGATAACGAGTCGAGATATGGCCTGAACACATTGTTCATTAAACGCATAAAAGCTGTCGGGGCTTTGGTCAGCCTAAATGACATAACAAGGAACTCGTAATGGCCATACCGAATTCCGAAAGCAGTCTTCGGGATATCTGGCTCCTGAATCTTCAACTGATGGTAACCTGAGCACAAGTCAATCTTAGAAAATGCATGTGTGCCTTGAAACTAGTCAAACAATTCATTAATACGAGGCAAAGGATAATGGTTCTTCACTGTAACATTGTTCAACTGGCAATAATCAATACACATACGTATAGAACCATCATTGTTCTTCATAAACAAGACAGGAGCACCCTACGGTAAAACACTACGTTGAATAAAACCCTTATCAAGCAATTCCTACAACTAATCCTTTAACTTAGGATGAGCCATACGATATAGAGGAATGGAAATAGGCTGACTGCCTGGCAACAGATCAATGCCAAAATCGATGTCTCTATCGGGCGTCATACCCATACAATTAGCTGGAGACACATCGAGATAATCCCGTACCACTGGGACAGAATCAACAGAAGGGTTATCAGCACTGACATCTCTCACATAAGCTAAATACGTGGCACACCCCTTCTCAACCATATGATAAGCTTTAATGAAAGAGAAAACTCTACTGGGAGTGTGATCTAAAGTACCACTCCACTCAATATGTGGAATAACTAGCATAGCCAGCATCACATTCTTGGCGTGATAATCAAGAATAGCAAAATGGGCAACAACCAGTCCATGCCCAAAATAATGTTAAAGTCAACCATACCGAGTAACAATAAATCCGCAATGGTCCCAAAACCATGAATAGTAACCAGGCATGACCGATAAACACGGTCCATAATACGAAAATCCCCCACAAGATTAGAAACATAAAAGGGTGCAGTCAAAGAATCCCGAGGCACACCTAAATGCAGAGAAAAGTAAGAAGACACATAAGAATAAGTAGAGCCCGGATCAAATAGAACCGTTGCCTCTCTGTGACAAACCAGTATAAAAGCTGTAATGATGGAGTCGGAAGCAACAACCTCAGTACAAGCAGGAATAAAATAATATCTGGCTTGGATCCTCTATTGAGGGTGGCTTCTATCTCCCCAAACTCCACCCCTAGTCGGCTGGGTAGGTGGGGTAGCGACTGGAGCTGTGATCATGGCTTGAGAACTCTGCTGAGCGTGTTGTGGCCATATAGTATGTGGGGGAGCACTCCTCCCAAGTCTAGGGCAATCCCTTACCACTTGGCGGGTGTCTCCATACTCAAAACAATCTCTGGGAGGGAGCGGTAGCTATGACTGGCTTAGGCCAGACCTACTGGATTAACCTCTGAATGCACCCCGAGCAGGAGATGCGCTAGAAATGGAGGTACATAGTAAGGCTCCTAAGATATAGGCGGAGCTGGAGCACTGCTGGCTACTGGAAGAGCTGAATCAATGAGGAGACCCATATAACCCCTACCATGACAACCTACTACTAGGGTACGAGCACTAGAGTAGTTTCCTAACACTCGAGACTTCTTGGCCTCTCTCTCCACTCGCTCCTTGGTGAACATACCCTCGATCCTTCTAGCAACGCTCACTACCTTCTGATAAGGATTGACCATCTCCAACTCTCAAGCCATTCTAGATCTGATGGGTGGGATAAGACCCTAAATGAACCTGCAAACTCTCTCACATACTGTAGCAACCAAGGCCGATGCATGCCTGGACAATCTGGTATAACGGATAGCATACTCCGAAATGGTTATACTAGCCTGGTGCAATTGCTCAAACTTTGCCTGCCATGCGTCCCCAAGACTCTAGGGATGAACTCTCTCATAAACATATCTGAGAACTGGGTCCAAGTCAGTGAAGCAGCCTCGACTGGACTGCTTATCTCATAAGTGCGCCACCTATTTTAGGCGTCTCCCCGAAGCTAAAAAGCAGTAAAGGAAACCCCGCTAGACTCTACTATGCCCATAGTGTGAAGAATATGGTGGCACTCTTCTAGAAATCCCAAGGCATCGTCTGATGCTAATCCACTGAATACTAGGGGATCATACTTCTTGAACCTCTCAAGTCTCCACTGCTTGTCCTCTAAAGCAGCTGACCCATCCTCAGGCTAAACTGGCACTGCAGGAATAATCTTGGGAATCTACTCAACTTGTATGAACTTCTCAAGAGTGCATGCGGCGGAAGTCTGTGCTCCTACCCCAGCCTAAGATGTAGCTACAGCAAGGGGAAGAAACCCTGTCTGAGCCAAGGTGGTGTACATACTCTTGAACTGAGCCAAAGTCTCCTAGAGAACTAGAGTAGTAGTGGCAGTAGTAGGCGTGCCAAGTGCCTAGGCTCTGGTTGGATCTACTGGTGGTGCCTCGGCGGTAGCTCGATAAAACACATTTTCGACCAAACACCTATGCAAAACACAACCGAATGGACTGAAATTTTGCACACACATCCCAAATGACATTACAGAGCCACTGTAACTTCTGGAACTCCCATCCGACCCTCGGATCAAAAACTCACTATCTGACCAAAAACCTTAAAAATTCAAACTTAGGTATTTCAAGCCTAAATTAGCTACGTACTTCCAAAGTACATTCCGAACACGCTCCCATCCCTGAAATCACCTAACAAAGCTAACAGAACCATCAGATTTCCATTTTGAGGCCTTCTTAATACTGTTCCATCTACGAATCAATTTTAAACACTTAAGCTCTCATTTAAGAACTAACTGTACCAAAACTCTCCAAAACTCAACACTGAACATCCAGTCAAACCAAACTAACAGAAATGAACTTAGGGAAATCACATAATTGGGGATCGGGCATTAATTTTTAAGATGACCGGCCGGGTTGTCACATCCTCCTACACTTAAACATTCGTTCGTCCTTGAACGAGCATATAGAACATACGTGAAGTAGTGAAAAGATGAGGGTAACTACTGTGCATATCCTGCTCGATCTCCCAGATCGCCTCCTCGACTGACTGACCCTGCCACTAAAGCAATGTTCTTTAACCTCAACTTTCTGATATGTCATTCCATTATAGCTACTAGATCATCAACAAATGATAGATTCTTGTCCAACTGCACTAAACTAAAATCCAACACGTACGACGAGTCACCGTGATACCTCCAAAGCATCAAAACATGAAATATCCGATGAACTCCGGCCAAAATGGGAGGTAAGGCAAGCTTATAAGAAACCTCCCCAACTCGCCTCAAAATCTCAAAAGGGCCAATAAACCTCAGAGTTAACTTTCCTTTCTTCCCAAACCTCATGATGCCTTTAATAGGCGAAACCCGAAGCTGAACCCGCTCACCCACCATATATGAAACATCACGAACCTTCCTGTTCGTGTAGCTCTTTTATCTAGACTAGGCTTTACGGAGTCTATCCTAAATCACCTTTACCTTCTCCAATGCATCCTGAACCATTTCTGTGCCCAATAGCCTGGTGGAACCAGGCACAAACCAACACACCATAGATCTACATCTACTACCATATAACACCTCATATGACGCCATCTGAATGTTGGACTGATAACTATTGTTGTAAGCAAACTCTGTGATAATAGCTGAATTTGGCTATATTTATACCCTAAATAATCACACTTTATTATTGTTTTGATAATATAGATGATGATAAAATGCTTTTATCAGTGCTTTTAGTGTGTTATAGGTATACAAAAGTTGAGAAAGGCTAAAAGAGCTATTTTGGAGTCAAAAGATGGTGAAAAAGGCCATTTGTGGAACAAAGCAAGAAATTGTGTTGAAATAGCCTGGAAGATTCAGCAACACTGTTTGACTGCGGTTCCACCGCGACCGCGGTAGGACAGGCCTGCTGAAATTTGGAAGAATCAGAAAACATGATCCACTGCGGTTCCACCGCGAACGCTGTCAAACCACGGTGGAAGGTGGAAATTTCAGGGGCTGAAGTGTAAAAACGAAAGTTGTAAAACCGAAACCCTATATATATTGTTAGGATTCGCCCAAAAGAGGCAAGTTTTGTAATATTGACTACTTTTGCAAGCAAACATGTAAGAGAGAACTCTCTCAACATCTTTCTTTCTTTTACTTTAAATTCTTGATAATGAAATCAATTATCTCTTTTGTTTTCTTAATTATGAGTAGCCAAATCTTTATCTAAGGTTTTGATGGAATCTATTGATTGATGAACTTCTGGATTATGTGAATACAAATTGTTAGCTAAATTTTTATTTGTTCAACTTCGTTCTTGTTGTAGTTAATTGATAGGATTCTCAATTAGTTGTGCCTATTTAGTGTGCATAACTTGGAAAAGAGTGCATATTTAGGTTATTGTTGAACAACACAACACCTAGATTATTAGAGGAATCTATAATTGCTGCGTAAAGGTGGGATTAGGAATAACGAAACCTAGGGTCCAATCTAAACTAAAGTGTGGTAATTAAAGCTAGCTAGGGTATCTCGGAAGAGTGCAATAGTAAATTATTGTAATTGCTCGGGAGAGAATTAAGGTAGAAATAGAGTTCATGAATGATAGAAAAATATTGACAATTTGTATGAGTATAAACAGAAGGGATTCCATCAATATGGGAAATTAATACATTAGTCTTTCTCATTATTATTTACAACATATTCAATTATTTTCTTCAAGTCTTTAGTTTATTGCAAAGGTAGTTAGTAGAAACAACTCACAAATATATTTGAAAGTTTGGGAAGCTGATTTAGAAGTATTATTGGGTTTTGAATGATGTAATTGATAGGTTAACTCTCTGTGGGATTCCACTCCGGACCTAATA
Organism: Nicotiana noctiflora; assembly: GCA_032618575.1. Classification (NCBI taxonomy): domain Eukaryota; kingdom Viridiplantae; phylum Streptophyta; class Magnoliopsida; order Solanales; family Solanaceae; genus Nicotiana; species Nicotiana noctiflora. Next base: position 95,191 of record JASVEL010008191.1, on the reverse strand, counting down.
AATCGGGTTATATTGACAGCGACTGCATTGTCCTTTTATAAGTCATAGCTGGGCGTTAACAAATTTTGGCACCGTTGCGGGGGAGTTAACGGAATTATCAATTGCCATTGACAGAACTCTGCAAGATTTTTGTGTAGTCAGATTCTCTCTACACACTCTAAATTGAAAATTTTGACAATTGTTGAATTAGGTGCTCAGGTGATTGCCTAGGAAATCTGCAAGGATTAGAGAACTAATTAAAGGACTCTCGGACCCAGAGCAAACATTCCGGGCACAAAATAGGGTAATCAAACAACTTCAACAATATCAGCATCCACTGAAACAAGATTTTGACATGCGAGACATAAATGACCCAAACCAGCAAGCTGGATTGAACGTACATGAGGCATAGGAGGCGCATGAAGGTGCTCTATTTGACTGGGCTCAACATACTGCTGATAATTTGGCAACTGCCATTATTGTGCCAGCTATTCAAGCTGAATCATCCCAGATCACTAACAACATGCTGCAAAACAAGGGACTATTTTCTGGGACTCGGGTTGAAGATCCATAGCAGCACCTGAAGAATTTTCTTTCTATATGCAAGACATAGAGGCAGCCAAATATGACACCGGAAGCCATCAGGCTATTGCTGTTTCCATTCTCAATTACAGGGGTTGCACAAGTACGGCTCAACTAATTTCCTAATAAATCTATGGTAACATGGGATGAGTTAGTCAACCAATTCCACAACAAGTTTCATCCACCTAACAAAATAGCTCAGCAAATTGATGAGATTGTATGCTTCAAGCAAAAATTCATGGAGACATTGCATGATACTTGGAGCAGATTTAAGGGTATGCTAGTTATGTGTCCTCACCATGGGGTTCCTGAACAGATGTTGGGTCAAAAGGTTCTACATGGGGCTCTCATATAGCATGAAGAATATAGTAGATGCCTCAGTAGGTGGGGCTTTTCTGAGCAAGACCTGGAGAGAAGGCCAGAATTTGCTTGAAAAGATGGCTCAGAACTCCGGGTGGACGACCAGGAATGCTCCTATCACTCCAGTGGTACACTCTGTACCTTTGAATCCTTCCGACACTCTGGAGAAGAATATGGCTACTTTATTGACACAAATGAGCATCCTGATAAAAAAGGTGGAAGAATTTGGGGTTAAGCAGCAGGTTCATATTGTAGATACAACCAAATGGTGGTTTATGCACATTTTGCATTAGCCAACCCATAGGTAATCCATGAGCTGCAGACCAGGAACATCATCATTAGCATGAAGACATGAACTACGTGGCTAATTCTGGAGGGCAGCGAGAGGGAAACCAGAATTGGGGCCAGCAGGCTCCACAGAAGTACAGGCCTCCTCAGCCACAATACAATGTAGCAGGTATGAGGCCACCCAACAATATGGCTCCATATCCTAGACCTCAGGCCTTTAACAATCAGTAGGGGTGTCATCCACTTCCACCATAACATGGGGGTATACATGACGATGGGTTCGCTAGGTTGGAAGCTATGATACAGCAGTTAATTGGGTCACATGCCAAAACCAATAAGAGGATAGATACACATGATGCAGCTATTAAGAATATAGAGGTGCAGGTGGGCTAGATTGCTATGACATTGAATAATCGTCCTCAAGGTACATTACCTGCAGACACTCAAACAAACCCAAAAGATCAAGTCCCAAAGCAGCTGATGGCAATTACTTTGAGAAACGGCAGAGATCTTAATGCTGAGCAGGAAAGACATATAGGAAATTTGCAGGCTGAGACACTTATTCCAGTACCTATTGAACTGGATGAGTCCACAAGGTTGACAGAAGTTACAGTCCAGCCAGCAGCTGAAAATAATGATATGCAGCAGGAAACAGAGAAAGCAGTTTGTCACGACCCTAATTCACCAATCGTGAACATGTCATGACGGCACCCAGTCCCTACGACTAGGTAAGCCTAACACATTGCGGAATATACAAGTTTATGAACATTAAATAAGAAATAGCGGAAAACGATATAAATAAGAATGTAATCTGTACCGCTTGGCACATACACCCATCAAACACACTGTATAAACACCACCAAGACCCGGAATCCCACGGGTAACACAGACTAAGAGAAATACAACTGTGGCTCTATGTGTAAAGCGTATCTAAACAACGAGATGAAGGAAAAAACATCTACTAGAACTATCAGAATAGAAGGATGGCCTCCGGATCCGCGGACGTAGCAGATCATACCTCGAGGTCTCCCAAAGTGCTGATGAATCACCCAGTATGAGCCTGTCCTGATGTGCCTGGATCTGCACAACAAAAGTGTGCAGAAGAGTAGCATGAGTACACCACGGCGGTACTCGGTAAGTGCCAAGCCTAACCTCGATGGAGTAGTGACGAGGAAGGTCAGGGCCCTACTGAGAGAAAACAATGACACAAATGATAATAACAATAATAAGCACTTTAAACGATAATAATTCCGAATGACAACAATAAAATGATTACTGCAACCGTCTACAATTAACTAACAACAAATAACAAACTCAATTAATAAGTCCAGGACCTGTGGGAATTGAACCCACAGTCCCATTAACAGTACCCCTGGGTCTCCGGGAATCGAACCCGCAGCCCATGTCTCAATAGATCTCAGGATCTCCGGGAATCGAACCCGCAGTCCACATCTCAATAATATATCAATAGCTCAGGATCTCCGGGAATCGAACCCGCAGTCCCTACAAATAACTCAGGATCTCGGAATCGAACCCGCAGTCCCTACCAATAACTCAAGATCTCGGGAATCGAACCCGTAGTCCCTACCAATAACTCAGGATCTCGGGAATCGAACCCGTAGTCCCTACCAATAACTCAGGATCTCGGGAATCGAACCCGTAATCCCTACCAATAACTCAGGATCTCGGGAATCGAACCCGTAGTCCCTACCAATAACTCAGGATCTCGGGAATCGAACCCACAGTCCCTACAAATATCACTTCGGGTCGCTGGGAATCGAACCCACAGCCCGGGGACCTCCGGGAATTGAAACCGCAGTCCACCAACACATAGTTTAAATGCCTTGTACGCGAGGTGACGGGCGTGTACATGCGCTGGTTGTTGTAACACACACCATACTCGAATTGTTCGATTAGTGATATTCCCGCTCTTAGGTGATAAAAGCGTTACTTTACCTGGTATTAGTTAGAAAAGCATGATTAGCTAGGATTCAACATGTTTAATTGCCTAATTGACTTACTTGAACTTCTTGATAAATAGTTGGCACTAGCTTCGGTGAAGTTGTAATTAAATATATTATACTCTCCCTGTGTGTTTTCTTGATTTGATGTGTTGGTGGACTGCGGTTTCAATTCCCAGAGATCCCAGGGCTGTGGGTTCGATTCCCAGAGACCCGAAGTGATATTTGTAGGGACTGCGGGTTCGATTCCCGAGATCCTGAGTTATTGGTAGGGACTACGAGTTCGATTCCCAAAGACCCGGATTGCTATTATTTGTAGGGACTGCGGGTTCGATTCCCGAGATCCTAAGTTATTTGTAGGGACTGCGGGTTCGATTCCCGAGATCCTGAGTTATTTGTAGGGACTGCAGGTTCGATTCCCGAGATCCTGAGTTATTTGTAGGGACTGCGGGTTCAATTCTCAAGATCCTGAGTTATTGGTAGGGACTGCGGGTTCAATTCCCGAGATCCTGAGTTATTGGTAGGGACTGCGGGTGCGATTCCCAGAGATCCTGAGTTATTGAGATATTATTGAGACATGGGCTGCAGGTTCGATTCCCGGAGACCCAGGGGTACTGTTAATGGGACTGTGGGTTCAATTCCCACAAGTCCTGGACTTATTAATTGAGTTTGTTATTTGTTGTTAGTTAATTTTAGATGGTTGCAGTAATCATTTTATTGTTTTCATTCGGAATTATTATCGTTTAAAGTGCTTATTATTGTTATTATCATTTGTGTCATTGTTTTCTCTCAGTAGGGCCCTGACCTTCCTCGTCACTACTCCATCGAGGTTAGGCTTGGCACTTACTGAGTACCGCTGTGGTGTACTCATGCTACTCTTCTGCACACTTTTGTTGTGCAGATCCAGGTACATCGGGACAGGCTCATACTTGGTGATTCAGCAGCACCTTGGGAGACCTCGAGGTATGATCTGCTACGTCCGCGGATCCGGAGGCCATCCTTCTATTCTGATAGTTCTAGTAGATGTTTTTCCTTCATCTCGTTGTTTAGATACGCTTTACACATAGAGCCACGGTTGTATTTCTCTTAGTCTGTGTTACCCGTGGGATTCCGGGTCTTGGTGGTGTTTATACAGTGTGTTTGATGGGTGTATGTGCCAAGCGGCACAGATTACATTCTTATTTATATCGTTTTCCGCTATTTCTTATTTAATGTTCATGAACTTGTATATTCCGCAATGTGTTAGGCTTACCTAGTCGTAGGGACTGGGTGCCGTCATGACATGTTCACGATTGGTGAACTAGGGTCGTGACAAGTTGGTATCAAAGCTCTAGGTTCATAGGAGTCACGAGACATAGACCAGTTACTTAGAGTTTCGCTGATCGATACGGAGACGTCCGTATTTATCTACGAGAGGCTATGTAACTGTTTAGGAAACTCTTCAATTCTTTGAATTCCTTATCGTGCGTCATTTATTCAGTTGAAGCCTATGTCATATGTTCTTTTGTATCCACTCGTGTATTGAAATTGCGCACTCGGTATCAAGTATGCACCGACGGTTCGTGACGCTGTAGAGAGATCTCAAGGGAGTCAAGAATTAACTCAACTATTGTTACCGCGTGTCGTCCATATCGATAATGCAAGAGAATTGAGAGATCTTCAATTGTGCACATGGGGGTGCACTAGGTTCTGGCATTCGGTTGATAGTACGGTCGTGACATGATTTACTTAACTGCCAAATCGTCACAGCAATAGTAGAATCACAAGGTGGATGTAGATCTAAAAATAGTTGGTTGTAATAAAGATTATATGGTTCATATGAGATATCTATTTAGCGAAGGATTCAGCCAGCAGAGATACTGGGGAAAATGAGTTTAACTGTCTTAAGAAGGACATGTACCAAACGAATGCCTTGGTCTTGTTTTATGATGAAGACGTACGAATGTTAAGGGCTAGTATCATGGATTAGCAAGATGTATCTTAAGACTTCATGTCAAGTGCAAGGATTTCACTATCAACGATGTAATTATGGGTCATGTGTCGTATCAGATTTGACCTGCGATGTATTTAGGTGCTATTCAAAAGGTTCTTGAAAACTTGCGGATGGGCAAGAGTTGGGGCTCGTATGGTATGATGTTGGGACTTTTGATGTTCCTGTGTCCCTAATAAACTCTACATTTTATTATCAGCAGGGAAATATTCGACAAAGGCTACATGTTGCTTCGTAGGCGTGTGAGGATCATAGTATGTTTTAAGATGTCGTTGGTAGAGAATGCTCAGTGCATGGAGCGGGAAGATGTTTGGCTGTATTGGGATGAGGCTATACCTCATGTTGTCAGAATGCTAATAGAGCACAGGTGGATATATTCGTTGGATCAAGTGAATTGCAGTTGAATAAGAGTAAATGACTTGAGAGAATGGTTAAAATGTGTTCGAGAGTTGTGTAATTGTGGCCTTGAGCTAAGTGGGAACACCTCTTAAGATTGGGTTGCATGGTTAATTACCTGTGTAAATTCTGGATATTAGCGTATTAATGGGTTATTGCAGCTACGAAAAAAGACCATGAGTGGTAATTTGAGTATATGAATTGTTGAATGCATGTTATGGTTAGCCTTACTGGCTCATGTTCAAACTTGAGGAAAAATTCATGATTTATGCCTCGTATAGGTGCAGGCTTCGCGGGAAGTGATTCCGCTGGGTGCTTTATCGAGAGGGTACTCATATGTTATAAAGAAATTCAGTAGAGTTGGTTGCGTACTGGGGCAAGTTAGAACCGGATGGTTCTCAATAGCGGTCCTAGTGAATTCAAGAGGTAAAGTGTGGTGCCTGATAATTCTGAGTCTATAAGTACAGTTAAGGCTCAAGCTTTTGAAGCAACTTATGAAGAAAGGCAAAAAACGATCTATGATGTTTTGACTTGTGGTGTAGTATTTGAGAGACATAAAATGGTCGTCGTTCTTGAGATAGCATGGCCTCATGATTTAAGGTCACTTGGGGTGAGTGCGGTTGGAATAAGTTAGGTATTGAAGGGAGATATTAATATTTCTAAGGCAATCAAGGATAAATTGGAAGGAAGTAGATTGATTAGCCATAGTTGAGTTGGCATATTGGTGTCAGTGATCGGTTCATGCAGCGTGATCGAGTTATGCATGTGATTTGTGACGGTGCATTTGAGGCTTGTCGGCCGCTGTGATTGGTGTTATTCTGAAGTATTCTTCTGTTAGGGTCTGTTATGAGTAGGCAGACCTTGGAAAGGGTTATGGTGGCTTGGACCACTACTTAGATATTGGCATATTCGATGGCTATGAGAATTCGCCGTATGTTGTTATAGCTCTCCTTTAGTGAGTTAAATGGAAGGTCTTATGTGATGAAGTATTAGCCTATCGTCAGTTCTAGAGCTATGATGGAAATTGTGTGTATCGTATATCGGCACGTGGGGTGCAGTGAGTAGTATGAAATTTGAAGTAAGGACCAAGGTCACGGTTTGGTCAATAAATGTGATATAAAGAGCTCGGATGAGCAGGAAAGGACTTTCAGTGTTTTGAGTAAGATGGGTATTAACATCAGTATCATTTGAGGTCGGTGTCCTGTGAGAAAGGCTTTGCATCCCGGTTAGGGACTCCTGATCGCTTTTCAGTGTTAGTGCAGCCGGTGGGTTGAATGTGCAGGCCCGTTTAATTATTCGGAAAATAGTGGGAGCTTGACCCACAAGAAGATTGTATAGGTGTGACTTGTAGTCACTTGATTGGTTAGAAATTTAAACCAAGTATGAGGATTTTGGTGATATCATTCAATTGAGAATTTATGTTGGAGGGCACTCTGCTTATTGGGTTATAGACCTGTGAAATATTATTGACTTAGCTTGGCACGACCGGGATAGACTTAAGGTCGGTGGATAGATTTAAATGTGGAAGTGAGCCTTGCATCAGGCCGGTTATGTTTCTTCCAGCAATGCGCCCTTTATGGAGGGATAGTCGCGGTCTTATTTTCGCGGTTAGTTAATTCATGTAAAGATATATTGTACCGTATGGGTGTGAGACGGCTTGGTAAGTTCCTTATGTGTTGGGGTTCCGCTCATCGGTGATGTTATATGAACATGATGGCTCTTGAGACTCAGATCTTATATCGCACCTCAGTTGTGCTTGAGTTTGTAGCCTATAGCGCTATATGTTTCATTGTGTCTGATATTATGCACCTTAGTATGCTTATGATCGATATTCAACATTTTGATGTGATGAGCTATTCAACTCGACGTATGGCTCCTTGTGTGAGTTTTATACAGGGATCGGGTGGCACGCCGCCATGGTTATATTGTTTGGATCGTGTGGCACGCCGCCATGGTTATATTGTTTGGATCGTGTGGCACGCCGCCATGGTTATATTGTTTGGATCGGGTGGCACGCCGCCATGGTTATATTGTTTGGATCGGGTGGCACGCCGCCATGGGTATATTGTTGGGATCGGGTTGCACGCCGCAACAGTGTGATGTTTATTTCAGTGTCCATAATGGCTTTTATGTGTTCTGTTTCCTATTTTTCTGAGGAAGTCTATGTTAGTGTGAGAGTTGAATAGTTCTCTCTAGTGTTCGCCTTCCTTTTGTATTACATACGAATTAGTAGCCTACTGGCACATTGTGTTATCTTGTAGGACTTTTGATTATGTCTGAGGTGGCTTATCGCCTGAGCAGTTCGTACTTGGTGAGATGAGGTTATGGGATTTGGGGTCGGTGCAAACTGATTATATGAAGTATATTATAGAGGAAAATAACATTCTCTGGTTTAGGACAAGGTAATGGATCTTGTTAGAAGTATAGATGAATGATTTGTTGACTTGGCAACTAAATATGAATTCCCGCACATCTCTTCCGTCGTATCGGTGTTGTAAAAGCTAGAGCAAGACCCATGTAGGTCATGAGATGCAATGAGAGCATCAGATTTGTGGAATTTCGACTATTATATTTAAAGAATATTATTGTGGTCCCATGAGTAAAGTGATGCAAAGTGTGAATTCAACAAAGTTATGCAGTCATGTATGGGTACAACGTGTGAAGAATGATATTGTGGTCGTATGATGGAAACATGCTAGGCAGGAAATTCCGGATGTTGGAATTGGGTCTAATGGCTTATTTACTCGAATAAAGGAGTATATCTATAGAGTTATCGAGCTAATGTGCTCAAATGAGTTGTGGAAGCACAGGAAGTTGCATGAGATGTTAAACCAGTGATTTTAGACTACTTCAGTGTAGTTCTCAGCACGTTCGAGGACGAACGTATGTTTAAGTGGGGGAGAATGTAACGACCCAACCGGTCGTTTTGAGATACGGCGCGTCATTCAGCAGTTTGAGGCCATGAGAAACTTCATCTCAAGTATATTGACTTGTGTGTATGGTCAGAATTAAAATTCAAGAAGTTTGGAGTCAAATTTAAATGAAAATTCTCATTTCCAAAGCTTAAAATTGAAGAAATGAACAAGGATTGGAATTTTGAGTATACGACCTCGAAATTGAGATTTGAAGGTTCCAACAGATTCATATGATGATTTCGGACTTGGGCGTATGCCTGGATCGGGTTTTGGATAACCCGGGAGCGTTTTGGCGCATATTATGGAAGATAGCATTTTAGAAGAAATTGCATCAATTTGGCTTAAAATGCATTTTAGTGTTATTGATGTCCGTTTGGGATTCCGAGACTGGGAGTAGCTCCGTATGGTTATTCTGGATTTGGGAGCGCGATCGGAAGTGAATTCGGAGGTTCGTGGGTCATTTTGGAGTCGTTTGGCTAAAGATAGAAAATTGAAGGTTTTTGAGAAAATTTGACCGGAAGTGGAAATTTTGATATCGGACTCAAAATGCAAATCTTATGGTTCGGATAGCTTCGTTAGGTGATTTGGGACTTAGGAGTGTGTCCGGAATATTTTTGTGATGATCGGTGTAGAATTAAGCTTGAATTGGCAAAGTTAGTATTTTGGCGAATTTCGGTTGATAGGTGAGATTTTGATCCGAGGGTCAGAATGGAATTCCGAAAGTTTCTGTAGCTCCGATATATCATTTTGGACGTGTGTGCAAAATTTGAAGTCAATCGGATGCGATTTGATAGGTTTCGACATCGGAAATAGAAGTTGGAAACTTCAAAGTTCATAAAGTTTGAATCGGGGTGTAATTCTTGGTTTTAGAGTTGTTTGATGTGGTTTGAGGCCTCGAGCAAGTCCGTAATGTGTTTTGGGGTTGGTTGGTATGATTGATTGGGGTCCCGGGGCCTCGGGTGTGTTTCGGGTTGTGATCACGCTCTTATTTGATGTTTCAACCTTTGCTTCTTTGAACATAAAGGGGTACCATATTAGGTAAATGTTCTCCAAATTCAGTTTTGTTTTAACCATTAGATCCGTATCGTAATTTCGGAGCCATAGCAAAAAGAATCGTCGAATTTGGACATCGTATGAGGAAGTTATGCTCATTTCCGTGCCGAGGAAAAGTGCTGGTGTCTGTCAGAACCGCAGAAGCGGAATTTGACCGCGGATGCGGAACCGCAAAAGCGGAAATAGAACCGCAAAAGCGGTCCCGCCTATGCGAAACTTATCCGCAAAAGCGAAAATAGGCCTGGTTAGTGTTTAAAACCGAGAAGTTTAGTATTTTGGGCATATCTTGAGTTCTAGAGCTCCGATTGAGGTGATTTTCGCGGTGTTGTTCTCGTCTCATCAAGGAGGTAAATATAAGAACTTTATTTTGATGTTTCTCCATGATTATTTCACTGTTAATGGAGGATTAATGGAGGGTTTGAGCCCTAGACCTAAATTTTAGGAAATCTTTGATTTGAATGGGCAAACGGAGTTCGATTTTGATAAATTTTATATGCACGGACTCGTGTTGAGATAAGGAACCTGAATATATAGCTTTCGTAATTTTTCGAGAAGCGTACCAAAAGTCGGGTTTTGGCAACTTGTGGGTTTTGGTGTATTTTGAGTTGTTTTGATTGGGTAATGCCCAATTGACCTATTTTGATATAATTCTATTGATTTTTATCAGGATACTACACCTGTGGAGGCCGACATTCACGGCAAGAGAGTTGTTTCATAGCGGTTTTGTACCGGAGTCGAGGTAAGTGGCTTGTCTAACCTCGTGTGGGGGAACTTTCACCCCTAGGATATTATGTGATAGTTTAAATGCCTTGTACGCGAGGTGACGGGCGTGTACATGCGCTGGTTGTTGTAACACACACCATACTTGAATTGTTCGATTAGTGATATTCCCGCTCTTAGGTGATAAAAGCGTTACTTTACCTGGTATTAGTTAGAAAAGCATGATTAGCTAGGATTCAACATGTTTAATTGCCTAATTGACTTACTTGAACTTCTTGATAAATAGTTGGCACTAGCTTCGGTGAAGTTGTAATTAAATATATTATACTCTCCCTGTGTGTTTTCTTGATTTGATGTGTTGGTGGACTGCGGGTTCAATTCCCAGAGATCCCAGGGCTGTGGGTTCGATTCCCAGAGACCCGAAGTGATAATCCCAGGGCTGTGGGTTCGATTCCCAGAGACCCGAAGTGATATTTGTAGGGACTGCGGGTTCGATTCCCGAGATCCTGAGTTATTGGTAGGGACTACGGGTTCGATTCCCGAGATCCCGAGTTATTGGTAGGGACTACGGGTTCGATTCCCGAGATCCTGAGTTATTGGTAGGGACTACGGGTTCGATTCCCGAGATCCTGAGTTATTTGTAGGGACTGCGGGTTCGATTCCCGAGATCCTGAGTTATTTGTAGGGACTGCGGGTTCGATTCCCGAGATCCTGAGTTATTTGTAGGGACTGCGGGTTCGATTCCCGGAGATCCTGAGTTGTTGAGATGTTATTGAGACATGGGCTGCGGGTTCGATTCCGGAGACCCAGGGGTACTGTTAATGGGACTGTGGGTTCAATTCCCACAGGTCCTGGACTTATTAATTGAGTTTGTTATTTGTTGTTAGTTAATTGTAGACGGTTGCAGTAATCATTTTTCAACGACTCACGGTCATACTAGACGCCAGTGTATGGATGCTCGTCAGCACAGCCCATACACCGCACACGATCACATAACACATAATACATAATCCTATTCCCTCAAGCTAGGATAGAATAAACACTTACATCGAATGCTTATGAACAATTCAATCCGTGGAAATGTCTTTTTCTTTCAAATTTTGTTCCAATCCAATCGTATCTATACACAATTGATTTAATATCATCAATACTACTCAACAAACTAATTCTTAAGACCAAATACAACTTTTACAACATTCGGCCTGGAATAGTGAATTTCAACCCCGGGCCCACATGGTCGGAACTCGGGGTTAGGACCAAAATCCGGTTACCCATCCCCCCATGAGTTCATGTATATGATTTGTTTCAAAATCGGACTCCGTTTGCCCATTCAAATCAAAGATTTCCTAAAATTTAGGCCTAGGGCTCAAACCCTCCATTAATCCTCCATTAACAGTGAAATAATCATGGAGAAACATCAAAATAAAGTTCTTATATTTACCTCCTTGATGAGACGAGAACAACACCGCGAAAATTACCTCAATCGGAGCTCTAGAACTCAAGATATGCCCAAAATACTAAACTTCTCGGTTTTAAACACTAACCAGGCCTATTTTCGCTTTTGCGGATAAGTTTCACATAGGCGGGACCGCTTTTGCGGTTTTATTTCCGCTTTTGCGGTTCCGCATCCGCGGTCAAATTCCGCTTCTGCGGTTCTGACAGACACCAGCACTTTTCCTCGGCACGGAAATGAGCATAACTTCCTCATACGATGTCCAAATTCGACGATTCTTTTTGCTATGGCTCCGAAATTACGATACGGATCTAATGGTTCAAACAAAACTGAATTTGGAGAACATTTACCTAATATGGTACCCCTTTATGTTCAAAGAAGCAAAGGTTGAAACATCAAATAAGAGCATGATCACAACCCGAAACACACCCGAGGCCCCCGGGACCCCAATCAATCATACCAACCAACCCCAAAACACATTACGGACTTGCTCGAGGCCTCAAACCACATCAAACAACTCTAAAACCAAGAATAACACCCCGATTCAAACTTTATGAACTTTGAAGTTTCCAACTTCTATTTCCGATGTCGAAACCTATCAAATCGCATCCGATTGACTTCAAATTTTGCACACACGTCCAAATGATATATCGAAGCTACAGAAACTTTCGGAATTCCATTCTGACCCTCGGATCAAAATCTCACCTATCAACCGAAATTCGCCAAAATACTAACTTTGCCAATTCAAGCTTAATTCTACACCGATCATCACAAAAATATTCCGGACACACTCCTAAGTCCCAAATCACCTAACGAAGCTATCCGAACCATAAGATTTGCATTTTGAGTCCGATATCAAAATTTCCACTTCCGGTCAAATTTTCTTAAAAACCTTCAATTTTCTATCTTTAGCCAAACGACTCCAAAATGACCCACGGACCTCCGAATTCACTTCCGATCGCGCTCCCAAATCCAGAATAACCATACGGAGCTACTCCCAGTCTCGGAATCCAAAATGGACATCAATAACACTAAAATTCATTTTAAGCCAAATTGATGCAATTTCTTCTAAAATGCTATCTTCCATAATATGCGCCAAAACGCTCCCGGGTTATCCAAAACCCGATCCAGGCATACGACCAAGTCCGAAATCATCATATGAATCTGTTGGAACCTTCAAATCTCAATTCCGAGGTCGTATACTCAAAATTCCAATCCTAGTTCATTTCTTCAATTTTAAGCTTTGGAAATGAGAATTTTCATTTAAATTTGACTCCAAACTTCTTGAATTTTAATTCTGACCATACACACAAGTCAATATACTTGAGATGAAGTTTTTCATGGCCTCAAACTGCTGAATGACGCGCCGTATCTCAAAACGACCGGTTGGGTCGTTACACAGTTGAACCGGTAGAACAACCGGTTGTGAAACATATAGTAGAGAAAGAAAAATGCCAAGTGATTGGGAAGAAGAGGCGTTCAGCCCCATTTCCTCAAAGGTTGGCCAAGCACCAGAAAGAGGAGCAATACAAGCGATTCTTTGAAATGATCAAGCAAATCCAGGTAAATATTCCCTTAATTGAAGCTTTGAAAGAGATGCCTGGGTATGCTAAGATGATGAAAGGCTTGATGTCACGGAAATTTGATTTCCAAGACTTGGCCACCGTGACTCTTACTTAGACATGTAGTGCAGTGGTATCTAGACCCATAGCTGTGAAGTTATCTGACCCAGGTAGCTTCACTATTCCGTGCACAATAGGGAACTTTGCCTTTGCTAAGGCATTGTGTGATTTGGGGGCTAGCATAAATCTTATGCCTTTGGTAATCTATAAGAGGCTCGGCATCGGGAGAGTCAGGCCTACTTCTATGCTATTACAACTTGCTGACAGGACGGTAAAGCGTCCATTCGGGATATTAGTTGATGTGCTTATCTACGTGGGGAAGTTTGTATTTCCCGCCGATTTTGAGATTCTGGACTGCAAGGTGGTCGAGGAGATTCCTATAATTTTAGGAAGACCATTCTTAGCCACGGGGAGAACATTGATTGATTGGGAGACTGGGGAGCTTAAGATGAGGCTAAATGATGAGGAGATCGTATTAAATGCACAAAAAATTGTGAGGCGCCCCAGTGAGTTCGTGAATTGCTTTCTCATTGATGCAGTAGATATGACAGTGGAGACAGACGATGTAGAGCTGACAGTTGAAGATCCACTTCAGGCATGCCTAATGAACTTAGAGGAGGTAAATGGTGAAAGTCTGGTGGAGTGGGTGTTAGCACTGGAAGGCAAGGGGTTTTGGGATAGAGAGTTGGAGTTTGAAGCTCTACACTTAGAAAAGAGAGAGACCCCTCCAGCAAAACCATCCATTGAGGAGCCACCAAAGCTGGAACTTAAGCCATTACCAGTTCATCTCAGGTATGAATTTCTAGGCCCTAACTCCACTTTACCTGTTATTATCTCATCTGGTTTGCTAGATGTACAGGCTCAAAAGCTTATATATGTACTCAAGGAATCTAAAACTACCATTGGTTGGACCATGGCAGACATAAAGGGGATCAGCCTTGCTTACTGCATGCATAAGATTCTCATGGAAAAGGGGCACAAACCTTCCAGGGAACACCAAAGAAGGCTGAACCAGAACATGAAAGAAGTGGTGAAGAAGGAAGTGATAAAGTGGCTAGACGGGGGAATTATTTTCCCAATCTCTGATAGTAGCTAGGTTAGCCCAGTTCAATGTGTGCCAAAAAAGGGTGGCATGACGATTGTCCAAAATGAAAACAATGAATTAATCTCAACAAAAACAGTCACCTGATAGAGGATATGCATGGACTACAGGAAACTGAATCTAGCCACCCATAAGGACCACTTCCCACTTCCCTTCATTGACCAGATGCTCGACAGGTTGGCAGGGAGGTCACATTTTTGCTTCTTGGATGGGTACTCGGGGTACAATCAGATCTCAATTGCCCTTGAGGATAGAGAGAAGACCTCCTTCACATTCCCATATGGCATTTTTGCCTTCAGGAGGATGCTATTCGGCCGATGCAATGCACCTGCCACATTCCAAAAGTGCAGGATGGCCATATTCACTAACATGGTGGAAGATATCAAGGAGTTGTTCATGGATGATTTCTTAGTAGTAGGGAATTCATTCGATGAATGCCTTGTCAATCTGACAAGAGTGCTGAAACGGTGTATTGAGACCAACTTGGCGGTAAATTGGGAAAAGTGCCATTTCATGGTACAAGAAGGAATAGTCTTGGTGCACCGGGTTTCGAGCAAGGGTATTGTTGTGGACAGAGCCAAAGTTGACGTCATTACAAAGTTGCCTCCACCAACGTCTGTCAAAGCCATTAGAAGCTTTCTTGGACATGCCGGTTTTTACCAGAGGTTCATTAAAGACTTCTCCAAAATTGCCAACCCCCTATGTAAGTTACTTGAAAAAGATCACCCTTTTGTATTTTCTAACAATTGTGGGATTGCATTTGAGGAGCTGAAGAATAGGCTGGTCACAGCACCAATCATTATTTCCCCCAACTGGGAGCAACTATTTGAGCTTATGTGCGATGCTAGTGACTATGCAGTGGGGGCAGTGCTAGGCCAGTGGAAAGACAAGCTGATGCATCCAATCTATTATGCTAGTATAACATTGAGTGGAGCACAGCTGAATTACACTATGACAGAAAAGGAAATGCTGGCGGTAGTGTTTGCATTCGACAAGTTCAGGTCCTATCTCAAAGGATCAAAGGTAATAGTATAGACTGACCATGCAGCACTGAGGTACTTAATTGAAAAGAGGGACTCTAAGCTGCGCCTAATTCATTGGGTACTGCTTCTGCAAGAGTTTGATCTTGAAATCCGTGACCATAAGGGCACTTAAAATCAAGTCGCTGATCATTTATCACGACTTGAAGGAGCTGAAATTGTTAAAGAGAATGGAGAAACTCTGGAGACCTTTCCGAACGAGCAGCTGCTCGCTACCACTCTCCTTGAAGCGCCATGGTATGCAGATTATGCAAACTACATGGCAAGTGGTATTGTTCCTCACGTCCTGTCATCGGTCTAGAAGAAAAGATTCTTTTGTGTAAGCCAACAGTACTATTGGGATGAGCCCTATTTGTTTAGAATATGCCTTTATAACATGATCCGGAGATGCATCCCCGAGATCGAACAATCTTCTGTCTTGCAGGCTTGTCATGCTTCAACATATGGTGGCCATTCGGAGGAGTTCAAACAGCTGCCAAGATACTTGAGGTCGGATTCTACTGGCCAATGGTATTTAAAGATGCACACTTGTGGGTAAACGGGTTTAATGAATGTCAACGCAGCGGGAATATCTCCCGGCATCATGAGATGCCCATGAACCCAATCCAACAGGTGGAAGTATTTGACGTCTGGGGGATAGATTTCATGGGTCCCTTTGTCAGCTCCTATGGCAATAAGTACATTCTTGTTGCTGTATACTATTTGTTCAAATGGGTGGAAGCTATAGCATTACCTACAAATAATTCTAAGGTGGTGGTGGGATTTCTCAAGAAAAATATTTTCACTCGCTTTGGGACACCGAGGGTAATTATCAGAGACGGGGGCACTCACTTCTGTAATCGGGCATTTGATAAATTATTGGCTAAGTATGATGTGAAGCACAAGGTGGCCATACCATATCACCCGCAGACCAGTGGGCAAGTTGAGGTATCCAACAGGGAGATACAAAGTGTATTGACAAAAACAGTGAACGTCACAAGGATCGATTCGTCAAGAAAGCTCGATGATGCATTATGGGCATACAGGATAGCTTTTAAGACACCAATCGGCATGTCAACATACAAATCGGTGTTTGGGAAAGCTTGTCACCTACCCGTTGAATTGGAGCACAAAGCATGGTGGGCACTCAAGCAATTAAATCACAGCTGGGATGAAGCGGGTAAATCAAGAGTCACCGAATTACATGAGTTGGAAGAGTTCCGATATCTAGCTTTTGAGAGCACAACATTATACAAGGAGACGATGAAGCGGCTACATGACCAAAATACCATAGAGCGCAACTTCAAAACCAGGGACAAGGTACTACTCTATAACTCAAGATTACGATTGTTCCCAAGCAAATTGAAATCAAGATGGTCTGGCCCATTCCGGGTGGTTGAAGTGTTACAGTCTGGCGCTGTGGAAATACAATCTGAAGATGGCATCTCTCACTTTCAGAGTCAATGGACAGCGGTTGAAATTGTACGTTGGCATGGATGACACCGATGAGACGGTTGAATCGTTGTTGGATGAACCTCAAAGGTCGAGCGAGCCTTAAAATGCGCTAAGTTGAGTCGTGCCGCGACGTTAAATCAGGCGCTACGTAGGAGGCAATCCACAAAATTTTTGCAATTGTAAATCATTATAGTTAGTCTATATATATATATATATATATATATATATATATATATATATATATATATACAATCGTCACTGCTAGGCTTAAAATTTAAGAGGAGCCGTCTTACTGCGATTCCACCGCTACCGCGGTGAAACCGCGGTGGATTGGCCCCTTTGAACCGAACCCACCGCGGTTGGACCGCGATCACGGTCAAACCTCGGTGGGAACCCCCTTCGGAATCTCCTGCCTCGCGATTCCACCGTGACCGCGGTGGAGCACGGGCAGCCCAGGTAAGTTTTAATTTTTTTTTTACTTTCCCCCCTTTATTTAATAACCCTAATCTACCCAAACACTCCCGATTCTTCTTCCTCACAACCGCCACTCTACTCCTTCTCTCCTTTTAAAACCTTTTTCTCCTTCTTCTCTCTAAAAATCCCCCCCCCCCAAATTCCTTAATCTTCCTCCACCACTCCTCCCCAACCATCGATCACTACTCCCATTTTCTCCTTCTACTTCAAGTAAGTTTTTCTTTTTCTTTTTATTCCCTTTTTTTAATTTTTGTTTGTTTAATTAGTGTAGTATAGTTAAAAATTATAGTTTTTGCTTAAACCCTACAAGGCTTAGTGTAGAACATGTTAATATGCCCCATTAATATAGCAACATTGTTGTATAATTTGATTTTTGGGATTTTTGATATTTAACTTGGTTGGGTCTCCATTATTATGTTTTGTTATTTGTTATGGTGGTTTGGAGACCCAAATTAGTTGTTTATTGATTAGTTTGGTTTTGGGCCATGGTTTGGCCAATTATGTTGTAATGTATGTTGTTAAATTTTAGGGGATGTGATGCTTAGGTTTGGGTTGGTTGTTGTTGTAAAATTATGGAGATGGTGTAACTATGTGTGGGGTGATGTTGGAATGCTAAAAGAAGTAAGTGTGGGGTGCACTAGGTTAGAGTTGGTGAAATTGTTGGAAATATATGGTCAAATTAGGGGTCATGGTATGATGGCACTAAAAGAAGTACGTTTGTAGTCAACGGATGGTGAAGTCTGAGTAACCGTTCGAAGTACTAATGTAATGAAAATTTTTGTATGCTTCTTCTGTGCAGGATTATGGCTCACAAGCGATCTAGGAATGCTTCGAGCTCGTCTAGGCGTCCTACCTACGACGAGTCTCATTTTGAGTGCGAGGAGGCGGAAAATGATTTTCACGCCAAGGCTACAAAGGCATGTCTACAGGAGATCTCCATTGACAGGATGGCGCTTCGGGCAGAAAAGCCCGACATGTGTGAGGATATTCGATACAGGGACATGGAATTATTATTTGATGAACCTGCTCGCATCCACAATATGCTTGTCAGGGAGTTCTACCGCAAATGCGACCTACGACATAGCTAGGGAGGTCTTCGTGCGAGGTAAGCCTGTTTGGGCCAAAGTGCCTAGTGTTAGGCAAGTTTGAGACCGCCTGCTTTTACAAGTGATGTGGATTACTACCACGACATGCTCAATGTCACTTGTGACACCATGATAGAGGCCTTATGTGTAGGTGGTCGCCAATCCAGATCAAGGACCAAATTACTCTTAACTCCACCTGTTTCACAAATCTTGCTAAGTGCTGGTTTACGGTTGTATGTAACCATTTTCTGCCCTCCAGCAACACCACTGATGTTAACTTTAATCAGGCATTATAGACTTGGTGCTTTGTTACCCAGTGGGAGTTTGATGTTGCCCGCTTGATCTGTGATGAGATGATGCTGAGGGGACCCCTCAAATCCAAGGGATTTTATTTCCCTTCTTTGGTCACTACTCTCTGCCTCTCCAACCTAACAACTGTATTCCTACGGATGGTGAGCTTCCACAAAAATCTCCGTTTAAAGCTTCTATTATTCGGGTGGGTAGAGGCAACGACCCCATTGACATTGATGACGATGATGACCCTGTTCCGGTTGTATAGTCCAGGAGGTCCACTGACTCCGCAGGTACTTCTAGGCAAGCTCAGTATGGAGATGGCCTATCCCGGTCCCAGTCCACAAGACCTATGCTTAGGTCTTTGGAGGTGAAAGTTGCGAATTTACGCACTTTCGTGGACAGCCTGCACACACGCATGGATGCAATGTCTCAGAGGCATTCTAGGTCTGAGAGTCATTTCATTGCATGGTTGAGAGCTTTGGGTCGAGCATGCAATGTCGACCCCGCCACCATCTCTAACTCAGATTGAGTCCCAGGTAAGTCTTCTAACACTTATGTGCTTTACATTGATTATTATGAAATGAGGACATGTCCTGAGTTTAAGTGTGGGTTGGGAGACTTATTATGTATTGTATGTTGTACATAGTAGATTTAGTTGTATAGTATATTAGCTGGCTTGGCCTGATGATGGACACTTGGTGACGAGTTTCTTAAGGGTCTAAGTCGGAACAAAAAAAACAAAAAAAATAAAAAATGTTAAAAATCCAAACGTATGAGTAGAGGGCTCTTCCTGATGACGGACTACTTGGACAGTACTTTTGAGCGAAGTAGTCCATGTAGGAATTTTGGTTCCGTTTCTTTTATTTTTCTAGGTTGTGTATCAACTCCCCCTTGGTTTTTCTTTTGGCTACGGTTCTTTTCCAAGTGTTTTTATTGAACCGGATTAGGTAGATTTTTCCTTTTTAGGATTAGAGGGTAAAGGTTAATTTGTAACCCCAAGTATGCACACTAGCAAAATTAAAATGAACTTGAGAGTGTATTATCTAAGCTTGACTGTAGATTCTAGGATATGCCTTAAAATTACACAGTACAACTTGCTTGAACGTTGATATGACTCTGTAGATGAATCTGATTCTGAATGAGTTGCATGCTAAGTGTGTGTGAGTTGTTACCTACATTATATGTTTATACATGATACCTAGAACTTTCCATGTGTGTGTGCAAAGCAAAATAGAAGTTGTTTAGTTATAGAGATGATAGAGGCAATACTTTGTGTAACCCCATAAATCAAAAACTATGAATTCATCTATACATAATATCTTAGTTAACCCCTTTGAGCCTTAAGCATGTTCTTTGATAGCCCTATAATGTTCACAAAATCTATATTATACATTGTTGTATATTACCTCTTAGAAGCACTTGAGTTGTAACGAATATGCAAAAGTGAAAGTGTGGGGTGAGGGAAAATTGAAAAAGGGAAATCAAGAATGAATGGTAGAAAGTGGTGAACGTGCAATGTACAGTAAATGCTTTACAAATCAATGAAAAACAATGAGAGATGTATATATGTAAATAAGAAAGCCAGTTAGACCAAGAGAAAATTGGGGACTAAAAGTGAATAAGAGGTGAAGGAATATTTAGGGGGAGCATAACGAAAAAGCTTAAAGGGATGTTGTGAAAAGAAAGTGCTTAGGGAGGTTAGCCACTATAACCAAAAGTATCCTACATGTCCCATAGCCTACATTACAACCCTTAAAGACCTCTTGATCTTTGATTAAATAACTCGATTAGTGGAGTATTACACTAGGGGCAAGCCTACGATGTATCTGTGTGCAGATAAATGCTCTTTGCTGAGAGTGAGTGAAATTTTTCTATATATATAAGTTCCATGTTCTAAATTGCTTATGTGTGTGAACTTCTCTCAGTATGATTGTGTGAGGGCATGTAACTCAGGAAGAAAAGGGTAAGTTTGCAAGTCTGTGATAATAATTAGAGTAAGCAATGATGTGTTGGCATTTGAGTTTACGGTTGAGTAAAGATTGTCCATTACTTAGGTTAATCTTGAATGATAGCTTGTGTGACATATTTTGGGGGAGACATTGATAAAATTGGCCTAAAAGTGTGATTAAAGTTGCTCGAGGACGAGTAAAGGTTTAAGTGTGGGGTGTTGATAATAGGTGAATTTGACTATATTTATGCCCTAAATAATCACACTTAATTGTTGTTTTGATAATATATATGATGACAAAATGCATTTATTAGTGCTTTTAGTGTGTTATAGGTACACAAGAGTTGAGAAAGGCTAAAAGAGCTATTTTGGAGTCAAAAGAAGGTGAAAAGGGCCATGTGTGGAACAACGCAAGAAATTGTGCTGAAACACCCCGGAAGATTCAGCGGCACTGTTTGAACGCGGTTCCACCACGACCGCGGTAGAATAGCGGTAGGACAGGCCTGCTGAAGTTTGGAAGAATTAGAAGGCATTATCCACCGCAGTTTCACCGCGAACGCGGTCAAATCGCTGTGGAATGCAGAAATTTCAGGGGCTGAAGTGTAAAAACGAAAGTTGTAAAACCTAAACCCAATATATATTGTTAGGATTCGCCCAAAGGAGGCAAGTTTTGTACTATTGACTACTTTTGCAAGCAAACTAGTAAGAGAGAACTTTCTCAACATCTTTCTTTCTTTTACTTTGAATTCTTGATTAATGAAATCAATTATCTCTTTTGTTTTCTTAATTATGATCTTTATATAAGGTTTTGATGAAACCTATTGATTGATGAACTTCTGGATTATGTGAATACAAATTGTTAGCTAAATTTCTATTTGTTCAACATCGTTCTTGTTGTAGTTAATTGATAGGATCTTCAATTAGTTGTGCCTATTTAGTGTGTATAACTTGGAAAAGAGTGCATATTTAGGTTACTGTTGAACAACATCACACCTAGATTATTGGAGGAATCTATAATTGCGGCATAAAGGTGGGATTAGGAATAATGAAACCTTGGGTGAAATCTAAAGTGAACTGTGCTAATTAAAGCTAGCTAGGGTAGCTCGGAAGAGTGCAATAGTAAATTATTGTAATTGCTCGGGAATGAATGGTGCACTGTCCATCTGTCTGGGGTGAACTTGTGTGCTCAACTCCAACTGAGTACCTAGCTCCTACTGCACTGCTCTCCAGAACCATGATGTATAGTGAGCACCTCTGTCCGAAATAATAGAAATTGGAATACCATGCAGACGGACCATCTCCCAGATATAAACCTTTGCCAATTGCTCCGATGAATAAGTGGTACATAACAGGAATGAAATGAGCTATCTTGGTCAGCTGATCCATAATGATCCAAGTGGCATCAAACTTCTTCAAGGTCTATGGGAGTCCCGGTAAAAAATCCATGGTGATGCGCTCCCATTTCCACTGCGGAATCTCTATCTACTGAAGCAACCCACCAGGTCGCTGGTGCTCATACTTCACGTACTGGCAGTTGAGGCATTTTAACACATAACCAACTATATATTTCTCCATTCGCCTCCACTAATAGTGCTGCCTCAAGTCTTGATATATCTTCACGGCACCCAGATGGATGGAATACCGCGAACTATGGGCCTCTACTAAAATCAACTCTCGAAGCTCATGAATATTGGGCACAAAAATCCGACCCTGCATCCTCAATACCCTGTCATCTCCGATGGTCACATTTCTAGCATCTCCATGTTGGACCTTGTACTTAAGGGCAAGCAACTAAGGGTTGTCATACTGCTGCTCCATGATACGATCAAATAAGGAAGACTAGGAAACCAAACATACTAGAACCTGACTAGGCTCCGAAAGATTCAATCTCACAAACTGGTTGGCTAAGGTCTGCGCATCCATCGCCATAGGCCTCTCTAAAGCTCATAAATATGCCAAACTCCCCAAACTCTCTGCCTGGTGACTCAAGGTATCCACCACCATATTGGCCTTGCCCCAGTGATACAAAGTAGTAATATCATAATCTTTTAGCAACTCTAAATACCTCATCTGACGCATATTTAGATCCTTTTTCTTGAACAAGTGCTCCAAACTTTGATGGTCAGTATAGATCTCGCAAGGGACACCGTACAAATAATGACACTATATCTTCAAGACATGAACAATAACAGCTAGCTCAAGGTCATGGATAGGGAAATTCTTCTCATGTATCTTCATCTGTCTGGATGCGTAGGCAATCACCCTACCGTCCTTCACCAATACCGCTCCGAGGACAACTCCCGAGGCATCAAAATAGATAGTGTAAGGCCCTAAACCAATAGTAAACATCAAAATTAGTGTTGTACTCAAAACTATCTTGAGCTTCTAAAATCTCGATTCACACTCCTCTGTCCACTAAAATGGTGCACCTTTCTGGGTCAATCTAGTCATAAGGGCCGCAACTGATGAAAATCCCTCCACAAAATGATGGTAGTAGCCTGCCAAACCAAAGAAACTACGAATCATTGTAGCTGAGGACAGCCTGGGCCAACTCTGTACAGCCTCATTCTTTCTTGGATCCACATGAATGCCCTCACTCGAAATCACGTGGCTTAAGAATGCCACAGAACTCAACCAAAACACACATTTTGAGAACTTTTCATATAACTTCTTCTCTCTCAGAGTATGAAGGACTATCCTCATGTGCTGCTCATGATCCTCCCGACTCCGGGAGTATACATAAATATCATTTATGAAAATAATGACGAACAAGTCGAGATATGGCCTGCACACACTATGTATCAAATGCATAAAAGATGCTAGGGCATTGGTCAGCCCAAATGATATAACAAGGAATACGTAATGGCCATACCGAGTCCTAAAAGTAGTATTCGGGATATCTGCTCCCGAATCTTCATCTTATGGTAAATTGAGCACAAGTCAATCTTATAAAACACTTGTGCGCCCTGAAGCTGGTCAAATAGATCATCAATATGAGTAAAAGGATAACGATTCTTCACTGTAACCTTGTTCAATTGGCAATAATCAATACACATACACATAGAACCATCATTCTTCATCACAAACAAGACATGAGCACCCCACTGTGAAGCACCGGGTTGAATAAAACCCTTATCAAGCAATTCCTACAACTATTTCAACTCAGGATGAGCTATACGATATGCAAGAATGGAAATGGGCTGAGTGCCTAACAACAAATCAATGCCAAAATAAATGTCTATATCGGGTGACATGCCTGAAAGATCAGCTAGAAACACATCAGGATAATCTCGTACCACTAAGACTGAATCAACCGAAGGGGTATCAGCACTGACATCTCTCACATAAGCTAAATACGTGGCACACCCCTTCTCAACTATACGATGAGCTTTAAGGAAAGAGATAACTCTACTGGGAGTGTGATCTATAGCACCACTCCACTCAATACATAGAATGCCTAGCATAGCGAGCGTCAGAGTTTTGGTGTGATAATCAAGAATAGAAAAATGGGGAGACAACAAGTCTATGCCTAAAATAATGTCAAAGTCAACCATACCGAGTAATTATAAACCCGCTCTGGTCTCAAAACCATGAATAGTAACAAGGCATGACCGACAAACACGGTCCATAATAAGAGAATCCCCCACATGAGTAGTAACATAAGTGGGGGCAATCAAAGAATCCGGAGGCACACCCAAATGCGGAGCAAAATAAGAAGACACGTAAGAATAAGTAGAGCCCGAATCGAATAGAACTGATGCCTCTCTGTGACAAACCAATATAATACCTATAATGAAGGAGTAAGAGGAAACAACCTCGGTATGAGCAGGAATATCATAATACCTGGCATGGCCCCTTGCTCGAGAGCGGCATCTATCTCCTCGGTCTTTGCCCCTAGCCAAATACGGAGGAAAATAAGAAGACATATATGAATAAGTAGATCCTGGATAGAATAAAATCGATGCCTCTATGTGACAAACCAATATAATACATATAATGATGGAGTCAGAGGCAACAACCTAGGTACAAGAAGGAATATCATAATATCTGGCCTGACCTCTCGCTCGAGAGCGGCATCTATCTTCCCGACCCCTACCCCTAGCCAGTTGGGCAGGTGGGGTAGCAGGTGGAGCTGTAATTATGGACTGAGAACTCTCTGAATGTGTTGTGGCTGAGAAGTCTATAAGGGAACACACTTCCCGAGTCTAGGGCAACACTACAAAGCCGGTCTATCTACACCCAAAATAAGCTCTAGGAGGGCACGGTGGCTTTGACTGGCTCGGGCCAAACCTGCTGGACTGACCTTTGAATGCACCCCACACAGGATGCGCACTAGAAACTGAAGGTGCATAGTAAGGCTCATGAGGTATAGGCGGAGCTGGAGCACTACTGGCTGCTGGAAGAGTTGAATCAATGGGGAGACCCACATACCCCCTACTATGATGACCTGCTACAAGGGTACAAGCACCAGAGTAGTTTCTTAACTCTCGAAACCTCTTGTCCTCTTTCTCCACTCGCTCCCCGGTGAGCACACTCTCGATCCTCCTATCAATGCTCGCTACCTGCTGATAAGGAATGTCCATCTCCAAGTCTCAAGCCATGCTAGATCATATGGGTAGGATGAAACCCTCAATGATCCAGCAAACTCTCTCATGAACTGTAGCAACCAAGGCCGGTGCATGCCTTGCCAATCTGGTATAATGGATAACATACTTCGAAACGGTTATAGCACCCTAGCACAATTGCTCAAACTTTACGCGCCATGCATCCCTGAGACTCTAGGGACAAACTCTCTTATGAACATATCTGAGAATTGGGTCCAAGTCAATGAAGCAACCTCAACTAGACTGTCAATCTCATAAGTGGTCCACCAATCATAGGTGGCTTCTCGAAGCTAAAAAGCAGTAAATGAAACCCTATTAGACTATACTATGCCTATAATGTGAAGAATACGATGGCACTCCTCTCGAAATCCCAAGGCAACATCTGATGATAATCCACTGAACATTGCGGGATCATACTTCTTGAACCTCTTAAGTCTCCGCTGCTCGGCCTATAAAGCAGCTGACATGTCCTTGGGGTTAACTGGCACTACAAGCGGTGCAGGAATAATCTCGGGAATCTACTCAACCGGCATGCCTTGCTTAGGAGTGCGGGTGGAGGGAGTCCGTGCTCCTCCCCCGACCTGGGATGTGGCTGCAAAAAGGGGAGTCAACCCAAACTGAGCCAATGTGGTGTACATACTCATGAACTAAGCCAAAGTCTCTTAGAGAGATGGAGTAATAGTGGCAGTAGTAGGCATACCAAGTGCCTAGGCTCCAACTGGATCTACTGGTGGTGCCTCAGCGGCAGCTCGCAAAGGTGTTCTGACTGTACCATGTGCACATCCTCGACCTCTCCCTCGGCCTCAACCTCTAATTGTTGTAGGAGGGGGCGCTAATGCCTGATCATCTCGAGTAGAACAAGTCCTACCCATATGTGAGAGAATAGAAGACAGAAGTTTAGAATTGATGTCAAAAATACCGCATGACAAAGAAATCAGATGAAATGAATATTTTTCCTAAACATATATATAGCCTCTCGTAGAAGAGTACAAGAGTCTCTGTACCGATAAGTGAGACTCTAATAAACTAGCTTGTGTTCCCTGACTCCTATGAACATAGAGCTCTGATAACAACTTGTCACCACCCTAGTTCACCCTTCATGAACAAGTCATGATGACACATAGTTTCTATAACTGTGTAAGCCTAATAGTGCGGAACATCAATATAACTTGCGAAATAAATTATTTAAAAATGTACAATTAAAAGAAAATTGTATAAAAGATGTCGCTCGACATATATTACTCAATAATTTGGAAGTCTACAACATCACTCCAAAATCAAAAACTCACGTGAAAACATGATTGAGAAAAGTAAATACACAGCTCTAACTCCAAAATGTCTAAAACAAACAGTACGAAAAGGAGAAAGCTAACTACTAAAGCTAGTATAAGAAAGAGTCTTCAGGTCTACAGACGCGGCAGATGTACACAAAATCTCTGCTAATTCTCTCCGCCTAGAGGATTATTCACCTGTGCAGAACTACCTAGATCTGCACATGGAAAACATGCGGAAAAAGGACATGAGTACACCACAGCACTACTCAGTAAGTGCCAAACCTAACCTCGATTGGGTAGTGACAAGGAAGGATAGGGCCCTGTTGAGATAAACATAATATATGATAACATAAGGAAAAAAACAGTAAAGATAAAGTCTGTAGTGAGAATCTGAACAAGATAAATAAGGGAAGCAATAATAGGAAGCTGAAACAAAACAATATGAGGAATTCTACTCACAACAGGAAATAATAGCCGAGGATCTCTTGGTATCCTCAAAATATACACCAAGGATCTTTTGGTATCCCGAGGATCTCTTGGTATCATCAAAACTTACACTTACATATGTCGGGGATCTCTTGGTATCTCGCACCTCAGTCCAGAACATAACAAGTATAGGGGGATCTCCCGGGATGTCGCCCCGTAGTCCCAATTTAAAACACATTGCAAAATCCCAAAACATTAGGATGAATGCTAACTCGGAACATGTAATAGAAAATCCTAGCCTAACATATTTCACATAATACAACCAAGACAGTTTAAGCACTTAAGAAAATAAGTCAAATACACATGCTTCTCTAAACTATCATAGGATAAACTTGCAATTCAAAATAAACAATTAAGCAAGGAAAAACTCAATTTAAATACTTCAAGTAATAACGGATTTCCAACAATTAGATCAAGTACGCGCTCATCACCTAACGTATGATGCTTTCAAATATCATATATCATGTCCTAAGGGGAAGAGGTTACCCACACAAGGTTAGACAAGCCAATTACCTCGAACCGGTAGAAAATCAACTAGAAACCATGCCTTCTCCACGAGTATCCGACTCCAAATGGCACAAATATGTTCAATTCAATTACATATCATAAATAACATCGCAAACAACTTATTATACTATTTAATTTAAAGCTAAGGCGTGAAATTAGGTAAAATTACCAAAATGCCCTTCAGGCCAACCACTCGGAATCGAATAATTTTCACATTTTTAGAACCCTCGTATTCTCAGGAGTCTAAGCATATAAAAATATCCCATATTCAGAGGTCAAACAACCGCTCAAAACTCAACAATTTAGTCTATGAAGTTTGACCCATTTTTCATCTAAAAATCTGAAAATTGGTAGGGAATTATGATAAGATTATTGGGTAATTAGCACAAAAGTGTATAGAACGATACCAAGTGATCTTCTCTTGAAAACCCTCTCTAATATTGCCCTCCCCAAGCTCAAATTTGATTTTTCTAACTTTTGAAAACTAACCCTCGAAATCACTATATCTGAACAGTTGTTTGTACTTCTGCGGTTAAGGGACCACTTCTACGGTCTCACTTATGTGAAACATAAGTCGCTTCTGTGACTTTCACTAAAAATCCAAGATTCCATTTCTGCGGTCCTTTCCTCGCAGAAGCGAAACTGCTCATGCAAAATTTGATGGATATGCCTAAACTTGCTTCTGTGATGCCAAGGCCACTGCAGCGGTCCCCAAGTCGCAGAAGCAAAAATATCGGAAGATAAAAAACTTCAGCTACTGCAACACTTCTCACATCTTCCCGTCATTCATCCGAAATCATCCCGTGACCCCTGGGACCTAAACCAACAGCACCAATAACACCTAATATCCTATTTGAACTTGTACCAATCATTAAAACACCTTACATAACACCAAAAACCTGAATTAATCAATGATTTAAGCAAAACAACTTCAAATTTCATCAAACCACATTTTTGATAAAAAAACCTATCCAAAGCACACCTAAATGACCTGAAATGTTGCACACACATCCCAAATGACATAACAGAGCTATTGCAACTTATGGAATTCCAATCCAATCCTCGGATAAAAAACTGACTATCGAACCGGAAACATCAAAAATTCAAACTTCAGCATTTCAAGCCTAAATTATCTACGGACTTTCAAAATACTTTTCGACCACGCACCCAACCCAAATCACCTAATAGAGATACTAGAACCATCACATTTCCATTTCGAGGCTGTATTCACATTCTTCCATCTAGGACCGCTTTTCGACACATAAGCTCTCATTTAGGGACTAAGTGTACCAAAACTCTCTGAAACTCAACACCGAACGTCCTGACAAACCAAAATAGCAAAAATAAACTTATCATCGACGACGCTTGCTGGGGTGTGTACAGACTCCGAAGGGGCACACTAATCCCTAAGCACGGACAACTCATGTGCTACCATATCAATTATTGGATCCGCTTGGTCAACTCACGTGCTACATGGACAATTCATGCGCTATGGTATAAATACCTGGACCCGCACAGTCAACTCATGTGCTACGGAGATAACTCATGCACTATGGTATTAATATCCTCACAACCAGGCCCTTGGTCTCACTCAATCATGTACCTCACTAGCCTCACCATCATCAACAAATAAGGGAACACATCCCACATCAAGTATCACATCATATTAGTAAATAACAGAGACTAAGGTAAACTAGTACAATAATTTCTATGATTGAGTACAAATAATTTGAGCATGAATAAATTAAGCCAAAGTATGATCTCTAACACGAAGGCAGACAAGTTCGAGAAAAAGAAACTACATAAGATGATGGCCCTGAGGCCTCACAGGATGGACCAAGTCTTAATCCCTCAGGGTATACACCCACACGCCCATCACCTAGCGTGGATATCACTTCCAAACAATCATATAATGTCATATTCTTCGGGTTTATACCCTCAATACCAGAGTTAAAACTGTTACTTACCTCATCCGCATAAAATCCTACTTCGGGATGACCCCGTCTCTGGACTCAGTCTCTAAAATCTCCCAAATTTGAGCTCCCCAACTCAAAATATGACCGAATGAGCAAACCCTAGTTTTATATATTTTTCTCTCAGCTATTCTGCCTCGTTTCTCATGCCAAACAATCATGAAACTCATATTTTATCTCTAATGGATTCCTTGCAACATTCTTATCAAGTTTGGCTTTTGAATCACTCAATTTGACCTTATAATGAATGAGATATGTAGGTTATAATATTTGCAAATAGTGCAAATTTTTAAATACGCTGCTAGTGGAAATTTCGTAATTACTCTGAAAAATCTGGCAACCTAATTTTTAGTAAAATGACCACAAAATCCTCATACGATGTTCAAATTCGATGTTTCTTTTTGATTCAGGTCGATAATTACGATACAGATCTAACGCTTCAATCAAAAACGAAACCGGGGCTCATTTGTTCAATATGATATCATTTATACTTGAAGAAACGATGTCAAAACATAAGAAAAACGAGTGCAACACAACCCAAACCTATTCAAAACTCATTCGAGGCCCTCGAAACCTCAATAAATAATTCCAACAAGTCATATATCACTATGCAAACTTAGTCGAACATCTAAAACACCCAAAACAACACCAAATCAACCTTGAATTCAAGCCTAAGAACTTCTAAACTTCCAACTTTCACCAATTCAAGCCTACTTCTACCACTGACATCCAAATTATATTCTGAACATACTCCTAAGTCTAAAATCACCCAACAAAGCTAATCAAAGTGTAAAAATCCATATCCAATTTCGTTTACTCATAATTCAACATCCGATTGACTTTTCGAACTTAGCTTTCTAACTAAGAGTCTAAATGATTATTTCACTCCAAAACTACTCCGAACCCAAACCTACCAACTTGATACAATTCAACACATCATAACAATCTATAGAGAAATAGAAATGAGAGAAACGGGGCTAAAACTCTTAGAACTACTAACGGGGCCGTTACATCCTGCTCCTTTTAAACAAACGTTCATCCTCAACGAGTCTAAAACATTCCTAAAATCACATGATATACCACGTAATTAAAACAATCACAACGATGATTTCTAATCATAGCAGCTGGCCAAAACAACCAAATTCTGGTAATAAACCTCTTATGCGACAGAGCCTAGACAAGCTATATTAAGTCACAAATCAAACACCCATTAGTCCTTGCTACATCTCAAGTAAACTCTTCTTGTCACATTAAATGAATCCGAACACAACCTTGCAGTCAAATTATACTCGCCACCTAGCCATCAAATCACAAAGCCCACCAACAGGGACGCCAATGGACATTTATGTCCACAACAACGCACTCACACAATCAAACCTCAGTGCTCAATCTACAGTCAAAACCTGTCCTCAAGTCCTCCAAACTAGCCCAACATCAACACACAAAATCACATCTCGCACCTCATCCAGGGAATCATAATTCATCGACGTACAATTGATACACAGTGCTCATGTGAACATACGAATGTGTGGAAGGAATTCAAAGAGTTACACTTCAGGCTGAATCAATACCGCACGATAAGAATTCAAGAAAGCAAAGTTTTCATAAAGGTTCTACAGCTTCTAGCAGATAAGTACATATGATTCTGTACCGATCCGCAAGACTCTACTACACCTGCTCATGCTTCGTGAGACCTATCTAACCTAGGCTCTGATACCTCCTTGTCACGACCCAAAATCTAACTATGGTCGTGATGGCGCCTATCGTGCTACAAGGCAAGACTATTCCCAAAATATTACTACTAATTTGATTATAAGAATTTAATAAAACATTTCCAATAATTTAATTCCCGATAAACTAAACCAACTAAAAATATAAATAATATAAAATACGGAAATAGGTCCCAAACGTCACTAAGTTATGAGCGACTAAAACTATGAACTGAGATATATGTATTGTCTAAGTGTCCAAATAAAAAATGATAAAAGGAGTAACAAGGTCATGCGTACACTAGTAGCTACGTTGCAATCTCTGCAGATAGTCGTCGTGAAATCGACGATCGGCGCACTCTAATTCACTTGGATCTGCAATAAAGTGCTGGGTGTAGTATGAGTACAACCACCTCAATAGTAACAGAAATAACTAAGGAATTGAGCAGTAGTGACGAGTTGAGCAAAACAGTCCAATTATTTATTTTTTATAATTATTAAAAATAACAAAATAAACAGATAAATTCGATAACATAGTTAATTCCATAAAGAAATTTAATTGACAAATGTAACAACAATAAAAGTAAATCCAACCTCACATCAATATTGTAACGACCCGATGATCATTTTGAGTCCCAGTGCTTCGTTCAATAGTCGGAGGCCATGAACAACTTCACTTCAGGTATTATGAATTGTACGCAAGGTCAGAATTGAATTTCAGGAAGTTCAGAGTTGATTTGAGCAGATAATTCTTATTTCGGGAGCTTAAAGTTGAAAGAATAAACTAGGATTGGATTTTTTAGTAAACAACCTCGGAATCGAGATTTGAAGGTCCCAGCAGGTTTGTATAATAATTTTGGACTTGGGCGTATGCCCGGTGCGAGTTTTGGATAAACGGGAGTCTTTTGGCGCCCATTGTGGAAGTCACCATTCTAGAAGGAATTTCTTAAGTTTGGTTTGAAGTGCATTTTAGTGTTATCGATGTTCGTTTGGAATTCTAAGACTAGGAGTAGCTCTGTATGGTGATTCTGGAGTTGGGAACGCGATCATAAGTGAATTCGGAGGTTCGTAGGTCATTTTGAAGCCATTTGGTTAAAGATGGAAATTTGAAGGTTTTTGGGAAATTTGAATAGAGGTTGACTTTTTGATATCATGGTCGGATCCAATTCCGAAATTTGGAGTAGGTCCGTTATGTCAAATATGTCTTGTGTGCAAAGATTGAGGTCAATCGGGCGTGTTTTGATAGGTTTAAGCATCGAAAGTAAAAGTTTGAAGTCCTAAAGTTCATAAAGCTTGGAGTGGAGGTTGATTCATGACTTTAGCGATATTTGATTTGATTTGAGGTCTCGAGGAAGTCTATAATGTATTTTGGAACTGTGTGGTTGGTCGGGGTCCCAGGGTCCTCGGGTGTGTTTCGGGTGGTAATCGCGCTCTTATTTGATGTTTAAATGCCATTTATTTGGACATAAAGGCATACCATATTGAGCAAATGAGCTCCAAATTAAGTTTTTATTGAACCATTAGATTCGTATCGTAATTTTGGAGTCATATAAAAAAGAATCGTCGAATTTAGACATCGTATGAGGAAGTTATGCTCATTTTCGTGTCGAGAAAGTGCTGATTGCTGTCATAAACGTAGAAACGGAAATTTTCCACATAAGCAAAAATATTTCCGTAGAAGCAGAATTTTCCGAAAAAGCAGAAATTATATGCAGAAGGGGAATCGATAAAGCGGAAATATTTCGGCAAAAGCAGAAATTGCTAGAGGCAGAGAGATTTCTTCAAAAATCGGGCTCATTTTCACTTCATTTCTTCCATGGGAGCCGATTTTGGAGCAACTTTGGAGTGCCGTTTTTATCACCAAGAATGAGGTAAGTGATTTCTACTAGTTTGGATTATATACAAGGTTTATCCATGGAATTAGACTTGAAAATTAGTATAAAAATTTAGGGTTTTGGTGGAAAACCTAGAAAATCATATTCTTGGAATTTAGCCACGATTTTGATCATGGAATTAGGAGAAAATTATATATTTTAGTTCCTAAGGTTATGGGTAATCTTTATTTTCGAGAAACTTTGGATTTTTTGGGCACGTGGACCTGAGGGCATTTTCGTCAACTTTTCATTCGGGGTTAGGAATTGTTATAAATTGGGTTGTAAAGTATAGTTGAGCATATATTAATGGATTTGTATGATCATTGGCTAATTTTGGTGCATTGGGCGTTGGTTCAAGCCTTCAAAAGGATGTAGAATGCCGGTAATGACTCTTCGGAGCGAGGTGAGTCTCCTTTCTAATCTTGTAAGGGGGAATTTACCCCATAGGTGAGTAAATTGGGTATGTGCTCCTATTTGTGGGGGATACGTACTCACGAGGTGATGAGAGTCCGTGCGTAGCTACTATTATGCTATTGTCCGGGTAGTCTAGGACTTGAAAAGCATGTTATACCTGGATTACTGTGAACCCATTGATAGTTTGAATTGTTTAAATCACCATGAATTGGCAAAGGAATTTAGAAGAAGATTTAGTATTCATTATTTCCAAAATTTGTTAAAAAGTGAAATTGACTTATTTGGATGATTATCCTCGACGAGCTCTTAATTCCCTACTTGAGCATGTACTTTATGTGTGCCTGTGTCACAAGGATGATTCGCGAGAAGGATATGTATTTATTTATGGGACGGGCCGAATGCCTCGGTGAAAATAGATGCATCTATGGTTCGTGCCGCTTGACCCTCGGCAGTGCACCGTTTACATTCCTGTTGGAGCGAGCCGTCGACTTGGTGTGATTTCCGTATATTTATCTATTACTTAATAATTGTAAATGTCGAATTGGACCGACATGGCTTGATATAAACTGATAAGATAATAAAGAATAGACTTTGGAAGCCCTTGATTTATTGTTGAAGGTGCTTCCCTGTTTTTCCTGGCTTCACAATTAGAACTTTTATATAAATCCATGATTATCCTCGCACTTATAGAATATTATTAATTGACCTCTGGTGAGTGTCAAAGTTGGCCCTCTCGTCTCTACCCCTTCGAGATTAGGCGGGATACTCATGGAGTACACGTTGATTACGTACTCATACGACAATTATGTGCATTTTTGTTGCATAGACACATGTACGTTTCTTGCAGTGTACTAGCATAACAACATGGATAACTCGGGGACTAGGTGAGCTACAATTTGCAAGGCGACCCGCAGCTAGTGTAGTTACTTTCTGCACTTTAATTATTTATTTTCTGTCCATTGTATTCCGGACAGATGTTGTATTTTATTTTACTTATTAATGGTCACTCATGCACTTGTGACACCGGGTTTTGGGTTGATTATTCAAAGATTTCAATTAGTTGTTAATGTTTGATTTGAATTGAAGTAAAACCCTTTTATTTATAAAAACTTGAAGTAAATTTCTGGAATTTGATGCATTTTAAAAGAGGATTTTAAATCGGTAATTTAATTGGCTTGCCTGACAGTGGTGTCCGGCGCCACCACGACCCTTAGTGGATTTTGGGTCGTAAAAACATGGTATCAGAACACTAGGTTCTTGTCGGTCTGACGAGTTATGAGAAATTCTAGTAAAGTTTCATGGATCGGTATGGAGACGTCTGTACTTATCCTTGGGAGGCTGCAGGACTGTTAGGAGTACTTCCCATCTTGATTTCCTTGTCGTGCGGTTCGATTCCTTTGAGGCTTATGCCTTTTATTCCTTTCCACTCTATCTTATGCAATGCAAGCGCTTGTTAAAAATCAAAAATTGTAGGATTGCAATGGCACTACAAATGTGGTGCGGGATGATCTCTCGGTATAGTTGGTTGGACTATTATTGTCGCATTTTGGAAGGATATTCTATTGTTTCAGCTGAGTAACAGTACTTCTAAGTGCCTTGAGGCTAGGTACAAGTTTCCATGATACTTACGAGTAATTATTTCATAGTGTTGTTGTGATGGTAGGATGTTTGCCCATGTGTCGGGGCAGTGAATGAATTGAAGGGAGGTTTACTCAGTGTGTAATCAAGGGACTTTGTATTTTATTCTCGGTAGCGAAAAGTCAATCAAACTAAGGATGGTCATATGTGGACTGGTGGAGGTAATGAATCGTGGTAATTGCAAGCGTAGCGGAGTCCTCCTCTATATGGGGGTGCTGCTATCCTAGTTGAACGCTTTAAGTTGTCGATGTTATAATCTGCGATAATTCACTTTATTGAAATCCTATTAAATATGAAACCGTCAGATATCACACGGTGCGGTGGTTTAGGATTGAATCAGTATTTTAAATGTTGGCAGTTCGAGAAAGATGATCTTCAGAGAGGTTTAAATCAGTAATGGTTTGGGGATTCAAGTTCTATGAAGAAGAATTTTATTAAGGCAACAACTGGGCAGCAAGAGATGAGAAAGACATGTAGGAAGTGTCATGCAGAGTTTTGAACTTCTAAAAGGTCAGGCTTGGTGAGCACATGCCGAGGAATTGATTAAAGGAGCGAGTCTGCCCAAAGTGGGAGAGCGACAGAGCTGTATAGGGCCTTGTAGTAGGATGACTAGGCGCCTAAGGAGAGTTTGTAATGGTCTAGGATTTTAGCGACATGCAATCAAACTCTATAGGTTTAATTTGAAACATGGGTTGTTCTGCGGCAGGAGATTCGGCATGGCGAAAATGAGCTGTTTGAAATAAAGAAGGATGCAGCATAACTCGGAATTTAAAAGGCGTTACCGCTCATTTAATTGATGTTCACAAGGGGTAAATGGATAGGTACATCTAGAAGGTGAGATTGGACTCAAGACTTGGTTATTGATGTCATGGTGATTGCACCCCATGTAGCAGCATCGGTAGGTGTCGGGAGGTGATTTCCATAGGCGGGTTATTTCCCTGCGAGCAGGTTAGCAGTCACGTGGTTGCCGAAGATTCTACAAGGAATTATATTGGTTATCCAACAAGGAGATTGATCGTGTGAACGTGGATGATGATTCGAGATACGACAGATATGGATTTACAGAAAGATTTTAAGAATTTGTGGTGGATGATTGCGCAAGGTTATGGCAATAAGAGGTACAGAATTCAGGTGAATTCCAGCGTTGTGCATTAATGGCTTCAAGCTAAGTGGGAGATCCCCACCACTTATGATTTGGGTTGCATGGTTAGCTACTTGTAAGTTTTCTAGTTACTAATATGTTGATGGGTTATATCAGTTTCAGAAAAGGGGCCATAAGTGGTGAATTGAGTAGCTGAATTGTGGAATGCATGCTATGGTCTGCCTTTGTAAGGCCCCGTAAAATATTTGTGCATAAAACCTAGTAGCTATGGTGTCATGGTCCGAATAAATGTGTTCGGACCCTTGGTAGTGATTTAAGTTTCAAAAATGTAGAGAATTAATTTTTCCGAAAAATGTCAAATATGCGGTCAAGAATGCGACCGCAAACCTGATATGCGGACCGCATTCTTGCCGCAAAACGTTCCAGAGAGTTTCCCAAAAATCGTGCAAAAGTGCGGTCGATATGCGATCGCATGTCAAATCTGCGGTGCACTTTGCGACCGCGGATCAAGCATGCGGACCGCATTCTGGCCGCATTCCTTAACAGAACCTGTGTAAAATTTGGGGCAATTCTGCGGTCACTATGCGGACCGCATGTTGATTCTGCGGTCGCATAGTGCACCGCATAATTGACCCCGACCCAGATTTTTGTAACATTTTGACCCGATCTCTTCTTTAATATAACACCTTTCTTCTTCATTTTATCATATCATCTTACCAAAATTAGAGAGAGAAGGGAGGGTTTTAGAGAGAGAAATATTTAATCTTCAAAGATTGTTCCAACCATCTTAATTCCAAGGGATCTTAGGGCAAGGATTCAACTTCCCCAATCTTTTCAAGGTAAAAACCCTAACTATTTTCTTTGATTTTCAGTTTTAATTGGGTAAAGAGAGGTTTGCATATAATAGCTTTTGAAAATAGAATTTTTACACTCATGCATGATTATTGAACTTGATTTCTAGTAAAAAGAAGTGAGTAGAAGTAAGAGTATTCAAGAACAAGGTTGGCAAAAGTAGGATATCTTGGGTAAGCATAAAGTAGGAAGTTAACGGAAGAAAACTCATCACCAGGTATGTATGGCTAATTTTGATTCTTGTAAAATCGCCCAAATGTGTGCGAATTGTTTTGGCATGTGTCAAATTGAGAAATTTTACGTAATTCTTTGATTTCCCTGTTGAGCATTTGATTGATGTTGAACTACGTGTGGTTTGGTATGAAATATGAATTGAAAGATAAAAAGGTAATCGAGATTGGTAAAGAATTGGGAACAACCATTGTGATGGCATATTTGGCTTATTGTGGAAGGAATTTGAAACACCT
Source organism: Nicotiana noctiflora (assembly GCA_032618575.1). Classification (NCBI taxonomy): domain Eukaryota; kingdom Viridiplantae; phylum Streptophyta; class Magnoliopsida; order Solanales; family Solanaceae; genus Nicotiana; species Nicotiana noctiflora. The sequence continues at coordinate 57,595 of JASVEL010008191.1, read as the reverse complement.
TAATTGTGGTAAATTGTTGAACATGATTATGTGGGCATTTTCGATTTTGGAATACTTGTAACTTGGTTTTGATATTGGCTTGAGAAGAAATTGAGAACATGAACCAATGTGTAAGTTGCTTATTTGAACTTGTTGAAATTGTGTGTAGTACCTTATCTGCTGTTTGAAATTGTTGTGTTTTCAACTGTAAGGCGGGGTCGTGTTGCGCGCCGCAACGTGGGGAAATAAGGTGTGGGTTAGGGTGATAAGGGTGGCCGAGGTAATAAGGGTGGTCAGGGGCAATAAGGATGGAAAGCGATCGAAATCGCTATTGAAAATTGATACAAAAATCAATAATGTGAAATTGTAAAAGGAGACAGCAGGAGAGTTTGCAACCTTGTGGGGCACTGATTGCCCCTTTGTTTGACTACTTGTGCTTTACGTGATTGATTGGTTATTGTTAAATTGGTTGATCGTAGAAAGTGCTTTGTGTGAGAATTATTTGAAATGAGGAAAATGTGGAAACATGGTTAGCTGGCTTAATTAATTGTTGATGTAATTCAATGGCTTGAGTTTACTTGGGACAAAGTTTGTCCATACATACCAGTACAATTCAAGTGTACTGACGTCCTTTTTACCGGGGACGCTACATTCGTGTTATGATTGTAGGTGGATCTGTAGCAGGCACTTCAGCACATCGGCAGTAGTATCCTTCTGTAAGGCCCCGTAAAAATTTTTGTGCATAAAACCTAGTAGATGTGGTGTCATGGTCCGAATAATGATTTAAGTTTCAAAAATGTAGAGAAATAATTTTTCCGAAAAAGTGTCAAATATGCGGTCAAGAATGCGACCGCAGAATCAACATGCGGACCGCATTCTGACCGCAAATCGTTCCAGAGAGTTTCTCAAAAATCCGTCAAATGTGCGGTCGATATGCGATCGCATGTCAAATCTGCGGTGCATTTTGCGACCGCAGATCAAACATGCGGACCGCATTCCGGCCGCATTCCTTAACAGAAACTTGTAATTTTTGAGGCCATTTTGCGGTCACTTTACGGACCGCATGTGTGTTCTGCGGTCGCATAGTGACCGCATAATTGACCCCGGCCCAGCTTTTGTAACATTTTGACCCGATCTCTTCTTTAATATAACACACCTCTTCTTCATTTTTATCATATCATCTCACCAAAAATTAGAGAGAGAAGAGAGGGTTTTTAGAGAGAGAAGTTCTTCATCTTGAAAGATTGTTCCAACCATTTAATTCCAAGGGATTCTAGGGCAAGGATTCCACTTCCCCAATATTTTCAAGGTAAAAACCCTAACTATTTTCTTTGATTTTCAGTTTTAATTGGGTAAAGAGAGGTTTGTATATAATAGCTTTTGGAAAATGGAATTTTATACTCATGCATGATTATTGATCTTGATTTTTAGTAAAACAAAAGAAGTAAGTAGAAGTAAGAGTCTTCAAGAACAAGGTGGGCAAGAATAGGATATCTTGGGTAAGCATAAAGTAGAAAGTTAACGGAAGAAAAATCATCACCAGGTATGTATGGCTAATTTTGATTCTTGTGAAATCGCCCTTATGTGTAAAATTGTTTGGCATGTGTTGATTTGAGAAATTGTATGGGATTATTTGATGTTGTTGTTGGATATTCAAAGTTGTTGTTGAACTATGAGTGTTGTGGTATGAAATATGAACCGAAAGGTAAATGAGAGTTGAATTGGGTAAAGAATTTGTGAATAATGATTATGATGGCCTATATGGCACCTTGTGGAAAAGAAAATGAAACACTTGAGAATTGGTTTATTGTGGAAAGAGATGAAACACTCGAATTATGGAAAATTGTTGAATATACATGTGTGAATATTCTTGAATGTGGAAACATTGTAACTTGGTTGTGATATTGGCTTGAGAAGTAATTGAGAACATGAAACAATGTGCAAGTTGCTTATTTGAACTTGTTGAAATTGTGTGTAGTACCTTATCTGCTGTTTGAAATTGTTGTGTTTTCAACCGTAAGGCGGGGTCGTGTCGCGCGCCGCGACGTGGTGAAATAAGGTTTGGGTTGGGGTGATAAGGGTGGCCGAGGTAATAAGGGTGGTCAGGGGCAATAAGGATGGAAAGCGATCGAAATCGCTATTAAAAATTGATACATAAATCAATAATGTGAAATTGTGAAAGGAGACAGCAGGAGAGTTTGCAACCTGTGGGGCACTGATTGCCCCTTTGTTTGACTACTTGTACTTTACGTGATTGATTGGTTATTGTTAAATTGGTTGGTTGTAGAAAGTGCTTTGTGTGAGAATTATTTGAAATGAGGAAAAATGTGGAAACATGGTTGGCTCTGGCTTAATTAATTGTTGATGTAATTTAATGGCTTGAGTTTACTTGGGACAAAGTTTGTCCATACATACCAGTACAATTCAAGTGTACTGACGTCCCTTTTGCCGGGGACGCTACATTCGTGTCATGATTGTAGGTGGATCAGTAGCAGGCACTTCAGCTCATCGGCAGGTAGTATCCTTCTCCTTCCACTGCCCGTTTTGGTGAGCCCCTTTCTTCCTCGGGGCCTTGTGTGGTTCATGCCACTCGGTTTGGATTTCATTTTGGTTGTAAGGTATAGCCGGAGCCTTGTTACCGGCAAGTATTGTATTTCCCTTTTGTATCCTAGAGGCTCTGTAGACATGTAAACTGTGGGATTGTGGCCTATGTATATGTATGGGGCGTTGTAAATATAAATTATGAACTTGTTAGTAAATAAATCACATGGTTATGTTTATGCATTATGAAATCAGTCATTGTTGGTAAGATATTTTGGTTAATGAGTAACAGTCAACACAGGGGTAACGCGTGGGAATGAAAGGCACCCAGGTCCGCTTGACTGGGGCAACCCGGTCAGGCGCCGGTCATGTCCCTCGATTTGGGGCGTGACACCTTCATCCTCCACTGCCCGTTTTTTTGGTGAGCCCCTTCTTCCTCGGGGCCTTGTGTGGTTCATGCCACTTCGGTTTAGATTTCATTTTGGTTTGTAAGGTATAGCCGGAGCCTTGTTATCGGCAAGTATTGTATTTCCCTTTTTGTATCCTAGAGGCTCCGTAGACATGTAAACTGTGGGATTGTGGCCTATGTATATATATGGGGCGTTGTAAATATAAATTATGAACTTGTTAGTGAATCAATCACATGGTTATGTTTATGTATTATGAAATCAGTCATTATTGGTAAAATATTTGGTTAATGAGAAACAATCAACACGGGGTTAACGCGTGGGAATGAAAGGCACCCAGGTCCGCTTGACTGGGGCAACCCGGTCAGGCGCCGGTCATGTCCCTCGATTTGGGGCGTGACAAACTTGGTATCGGAGCCTATGGTTTTTAAAGTGTCCTAGGATGTCTCGGAGCCGTGTCTAGTAGTGCCCTTCTTATAGGTGTGTTGTCGACCACATCATATAAGTAGGGGGCTACACGGGCATTTAGGAATTTACCTACTTCTTTGTTAATCTATATCGTGTGGTAAAGTGCAATGTGGAAATATCTGTGTCTAATTCGCGCCTTGTTCCCAAATTTTCAGAATATGGCACCTAAGAAGAAGGCTAGACTCGGCCTTAGGGCCAATGCCGGCCCAAGTGCGGCTATTAATCATGTACCCGATGCCGTGGGAGAGAATGACCCACCAGTCCCGAATTTTCCTGACCCATCTGTTCAAAACACAAGTGTCCCTATCTCAGCTGCGACAGAGAATGCCACCATTCCTCCTGCCAGTGTTCCTGACTCAGATACAATTCCCGCTTCGGGTTCTGGTATATCTAATGAGGATCTTAGGGGAGCCATCCATATGTTAACACAGTTAGTGGCCGCCCAGGCCCAGAGATCCCATGATGCCCCTGCATCCTCCAGCGGACAGGGAGATTCCTTTGGCTCCAGAGTCCACCAGTTCTTGTGATTGGCCCCTCCAGAATTTTCAGGTACCGATCCAGAGGCTGACCCACAGGAATTCCTTGATGAGATATACAAGACCCTCGAGTGATGAAGGCTACAGATATAGAGGGGGTAGAGTTGGCCTCTTACAGGCCGAAGGGAGCGGCACGTTCATGGTTCGAAATGTGGGAGGATTCCCGTGAGGAAGGGAGCCCTCCGGCCAGATGGGATGAGTTCGTGGATGCATTTATGGACCACTTCTTACCTGCTGAGGCAATGGCAGCCCATGCCACTGAGTTCGAGGTTCTCAAACAGGGCAGTATGAGTGTTTGGGAGTATCACATGGAGTTCGTAAGGTTGTCCATGTACGCTTCTCATTTAGTGTCGACCATGGATGCCCGGGTTCGACGGTTTATTCAGGGCCTTAGCCCTTTGGTAGTGAATGAGGCCGCCACAGTAGCTTTGCACTCAGATATGAACTATGGGAGGATCGTGGGGTTTGCTCAGGCCACAGAGGCCAGGAAATTGAAGATTCGTGCAGAAAGGGAGAGTAGCAGCAGAGCCCGGTCAATGGGTCATTCAGGGAGATCACTTCCAGGGAGAGGGTCATCAGGGCCATCCCAGTCATATGCTCGGTCCTCCGCGAGTGCACCGCCATCTGTGCACAGTCATCAGCAGGGCAGTCATTCGAGACCCGGTTCAGATAGCAGGAGGTCTCGTCAGTCTGGTCATCCTGGGGTGAGGTCCCAGCAGCAGGGGAGACCTACATGCCCCAAGTGTGGGAGATTTCATACGGAAACTTGCTACCTTGACCTTCCAGTGTGCTTCGGGTGCGGGGTGAGAGGTCACATTCAGCGGGACTGCCGTGCACCCCGTCAGGGGTATAGGTAGGGGATCTGCTCAGTCATCCGGTTCTTCAGCTGCTACATCATCAGCGCGTACTCCAGCATTAGCAGGGCGTGGTGCAGCTAGGGGTGGAGCTCAGGGTAGGGGTGGACCTAGCCGATTCTATGCATTTAGTGACCGCCAGAATGCCGAGGCTTCTCCAGATGTTGTTACAGGTATCCTGTCTGTTCAAACTATTGATTGCTATGCCCTTATTGATCCAGGGTCCTCCTTGTCTTATGTTACTCCATTCATTGCTTCAAGCTTTCGGATAGAACCCGAACAGCTTCATGAGCCGTTCTCTGTGTCGACTCCAATCGGTGATTCTATTACAGCCTCACGAGTCTATAGGAATTGTGTTGTTACGGTGGGTGGTCGTGATACCACGGCCGATCTTATTGAGCTTGGGATGGTAGATTTTGATGTAATTATGGGGATGGATTGGCTCTATTTGTGCTTTGCCAAACTTGACTGTCGAACGAGAGTTATGAGGCTCGAGTTCCCTAACGAGCCAGTTGTTGAATGGAGAGGAAATGGTGTAGTGCCAAGGGGTAGGTTTATTTCCTACCTTAAGGCTTCGAAGATGATTAAGAAGGGGTGTATCTATCATTTGGTTCGGGTAACGGACACCACCTCAGAGGTGCCTACCCTCGAGTCCGTGCCAATTGTGAATGAATTTCCTGAAGTGTTTCCAGATGAGCTTCCAGGCATCCCGCTGGATAGGGAGATTGATTTCGGAATTGATGTATTGCTAGATACTCAGCCAATATCCATTCCACCTTACAGAATGGCGCCAGCAGAGTTAAGGGAGTTAAAGAAGCAGCTGAGGGATTTATTAGAAAAAGGGTTCATACAACCGAGTGTATCACCATGGGGTGCTCCGGTTCTCTTTGTCAGAAAGAAAGATGGTCACTTCGAATGTGTATTGATTATCGGCAGCTCAACAAAGTCACCATCAAGAATAAATATCCTTTGCCTCGAGTGGATGATCTGTTTGACCAATTGCAGGGAGCGAAGTTCTTCTCAAAGATTGATTTACGGTCTGGGTACCACCAGTTGAAAATCAGGGAGCAGGATATTCCTAAAACCGCCTTCAGAACTCATTATGGTCACTTTGAGTTTTTGGTTATGTCTTTTGGGCTAACCAACGCCCCAGCAGCTTTCATGGACCTTATGAATCGGGTTTTCAAGCCATTCCTAGATTCCTTTGTCATTGTATTCATTGACGATATTCTCATCTACTCTCGGAGCAGGGAAGATCATGCCGTTCACCTCAGAGCAACATTGCAGACCCTTCATTAGCATCAATTGTATGCCAAGTTCTCAAAATGTGAGTTTTGGTTGGAGTCCGTAGCCTTTCTAGGGCATGTTATTTCCAGTGAGGGAATTCAGGTGGATCCTCAGAAGATTGCGGCAGTGAAAGATTGGCCTAGACCCACGACCCCGACAGAGATTCGTAGCTTCTTGGGTTTGGCAGGGTACTATCGGAGGTTTGTAGAGGGATTCTCAACCCTCGCCTCCCCATTGACTAAATTGACGCAGGAAAGCAGTTAAGTTCCAGTGGTCCGAAGCATGTGAGAAAAGTTTCCAAGAACTGAAGTCAAGATTGACCTCGGCACCGGTATTGGCCTTGCCAGAAGGCACAGAGGGATTTGTAGTCTATTGTGATGCCTCCAGAGTCGGTTTGGGATGTGTATTGATGCAGCACGGAAAGGTTATAGCTTATGCTTCCAGGACAACTCAAGAACCATGAGAAGAATTATCCGACGCATGATTTGGAACTTGCAGCTGTTGTGTTTGCCTTGAAAATATGGCGACACTATCTTTATGGGGTTCATGTAGATGTGTTTTCGGACCACAAGAGCCTCCAGTATTTGTTCAAGCAGAAAGAGCTGAATCTGAGACAGCGGCGGTGGTTAGAACTACTCAAGGACTATGATGTGGACATATTGTACCATCCAGGGAAGGCAAATGTGGTAGCTGACGCTCTTAGTCGGAAATCCATGGGTAGTTTGGCTCATTTGGGTGTGGATCAGAGACCCCTGGCTCGAGAGGTCTACCAATTAGCCAGCTTGGGGGTTCGTATTTCGGCGTCGGACGAGGGGGATATCTTGGTGCATAATGGAGCAGAATCATCATTGGTCGCGGAAATCAAGGAAAAACAGTTCATGGATCCAGCATTGGTTCGGGTGAAGGAAGCAGTCATGAATGACAAGACCTCAGCATTTGTACTCAGCGGCGAAGATGGTGTATTGCGGTGTCAAGATAGGCTATGTGTTCCGGATGTGGACGAGCTTCGGGAAAGAGTGATGGCAGAGGCTCATACTTCCAGGTATTCTGTGCACCCTGGTTCAACAAAAATGTATCATGACCTTAAGGAGATTTATTGGTGGAACGGTATGAAAAGAGATGTAGCAAGCTTTGTAGCTAAATGTCCAAACTGTCAACAAGTGAAGGCCGAGCATCAACGGCCCGGTGGATTAACTCAGCTTATAGAAATACCAAGGTGGAAATGGGAGATGATCAATATGGATTTCGTGGTGGGGTTACCTCGCACTCAGCGTAAGTTTGACTCAATATGGGTGATAGTAGATCGACTCACCAAATCGGCTCACTTCCTGCCTGTCAAGTCCACTGATACTGCGGAGCAATATGCAAGATTGTACATCATAGAGATAGTAAGGCTTCATGGCACTCCACTTTCTATCATCTCAGATCGCGAGGCTCAGTTCACCGCTAACTTTTGGAAGAAGTTTCAGCAAGGTTTGGGAACTCAGGTGAATCTCAGCACAGCTTTCCATCCACAGACCGATGGACAGGCCGAGCGGACCATTCGGACGCTTGAAGATATGTTGCGGGCTTGTGTCTTAGATTTTAAAGGTAATTGGGATGAACACTTGCCACTGATAGAATTTGCTTACAATAATAGCTATCATGCTAGCATTCAAATGGCCCCGTTTGAGGCATTGTACGGGAGAAGATGTAGATCGCCAATCGGGTGGTTTGAGGTAGGTGAAGCGGAATTGCTAGGGCCAGATATGGTGTACGAAGCTATGGAAAAGGTCAAGGTTATTCAGGAGAGAATGAAAACAGCACAGAGTCGTCAAAAGTCCTATGCGGACGTTCGTCGAAGGGATTTGGAGTTTCAAGTCGATGATTGGGTGTTCTTGAGGGTATCTCCTATGAAGGGAGTCATGCGATTCGGAAAGAAAGGGAAATTGAGTCCTAGGTATGTCGGGCCATATCGGATCGTTCAAAGGATTGGTCAAGTTGCTTATAGGCTAGAGTTGCCTCCCGAGATGTCATCAGTGCACCCGGTATTCCACGTGTCCATGTTGAAGAAAGTGATTGGAGATCCATCCACCATCATGCCAGTCGAAGCTATAGAGGTTAATGAAGATTTGTCATATGAAGAAGTTCCAGTTGCCATTCTTGATAGGCAAGTCCGCAAGTTGAGAAATAAGGAAGTTGCCTCTGTTAAAGTATTGTGGCGAAGTCAACAAGTTGAGGAGGCCACATGGGAAGCAGAAAAAGAGATGAAGGAAAAGTACCCCCATTTGTTCGATCAAGCCTAGAAGAAATTAGATGACCTTCCTACTCCTAGTAACTATCATCTTGTCTAAGTTGTTTCCCTCTTAGTATTAGTAAAGTCCCCTTCATTTTGTAATGAGTTAAATGTGTTGTTACCTTGGGTCACTTGAACCGTTCTTGATAAATGAAAGCCTTATAAAGATTTTCGTGTTAAATAAACAACTAATAGTAAGTTTAGATTGGTAATGGTTTGTTAAGTGTACATGGTATGTTAAAATGGTTAAATAAGGTGAGAATTCATTGAAGTGACTAGTTTATGTGCAATTGTAACAATGTGATAGAATATGTGCATTCGTTGAGGTAAGAAAGTGTATACCAGTTGTGAAAAGTGTTGTATTTGTGTATTGTTGTTTGGTAATGTGTTTCGGGGGCCCTCTGACAGGTGGATATGTCCATAATACAAAGGAAACTCCGGCGAAATTTTTCTAAAATATAAGAGTTAGTCAAAATTTTGATGGTTGCATATCATGTCTTTCAAAACCAACTCATTTACTTCAAAATCCTCATTCGAGGACGAATGATCTTAAGGGGGGAGGATGTAAGGCCCCGTAAAATATTTGTGCATAAAACCTAGTAGCTATGGTGTCATGGTCCGAATAAATGTGTTAGGAATGCGTAGAATTCTTCGCGGCGAGCTTGCTCGCTGCGGTTCGGACCCTTGGTAGTGATTTAAGTTTCAAAAATGTAGAGAATTAATTTTTCCGAAAAATGTCAAATATGCGGTCAAGAATGCGACCGCAAACCTGACATGCGGACCGCATTCTTGCCGCAAAACGTTCCAGAGAGTTTCCCAAAAATCGTGCAAAAGTGCGGTCGATATGCGATCGCATGTCAAATCTGCGGTGCACTTTGCGACCGCGGATCAAGCATGCGGACCGCATTCTGGCCGCATTCCTTAACAGAACCTGTGTAAAATTTGGGGCAATTCTGCGGTCACTATGCGGACCGCATGTTGATTCTGCGGTCGCATAGTGCACCGCATAATTGACCCCGGCCCATATTTTTGTAACATTTTGACCCGATCTCTTCTTTAATATAACACCTTTCTTCTTCATTTTATCATATCATCTTACCAAAATTAGAGAGAGAAGGGAGGGTTTTAGAGAGAGAAATATTTCATCTTCAAAGATTGTTCCAATCATCTTAATTCCAAGGGATCTTAGGGCAAGGATTCAACTTCCCCAATCTTTTCAAGGTAAAAACCCTAACTATTTTCTTTGATTTTCAGTTTTAATTGGGTAAAGAGAGGTTTGCATATAATAGCTTTTGAAAATAGAATTTTTACACTCATGCATGATTATTGAACTTGATTTCTAGTAAAAAGAAGTGAGTAGAAGTAAGAGTCTTCAAGAACAAGGTTGGCAAGAGTAGGATATCTTGGGTAAGCATAATGTAGGAAGTTAACGGAAGAAAACTCATCACCGGTATGTATGGCTAATTTTGATTCTTGTAAAATCGCCCAAATGTGTGCGAATTGTTTTGGCATGTGTCAAATTGAGAAATTTTACGTAATTCTTTGATTTCCCTGTTGAGCATTTGATTGATGTTGAACTACATGTGGTGTGGTATGAAATATGAATTGAAAGATAAAAAGGTAATCGAGATTGGTAAAGAATTGGGAACAACCATTGTGATGGCATATTTGGCTTATTGTGGAAGGAATTTGAAACACCTTAATTGTGTTAAATTGTTGAACATGATTATGTGGGCATTTTCGATTTTGGAATACTTGTAACTTGGTTTTGATATTGGCTTGAGAAGAAATTGAGAACATGAACCAATGTGTAAGTTGCTTATTTGAACTTGTTGAAATTGTGTGTAGTACATTATCTGCTGTTTGAAATTGTTGTGTTTTCAACTGTAAGGCGGGGTCGTGTTGGGCGCCGCAACGTGAGGAAATAAGGTGTGGGTTGGGGTGATAAGGGTGGCCGAGGTAATAAGGGTGGTCGGGGGCAATAAGGATGGAAAGCGATCGAAATCGCTATTGAAAATTGATACAAAAATCAATAATGTGAAATTGTGAAAGGAGACAGCAGGAGAGTTTGCAACCTGTGGGGCACCGATTGCCCCTTTGTTTGACTACTTGTGCTTTACGTGATTGATTGGTTATTGTTAAATTGGTTGATCGTAGAAAGTGCTTTGTGTGAGAATTATTTGAAATGAGGAAAATGTGGAAACATGGTTGGCTCTGGCTTAATTAATTGTTGATGTAATTTAATGGCTTGAGTTTACTTGGGACAAAGTTTGTCCATACATACCAGTACAATTCAAGTGTACTGACGTCCCTTTTGCCGGGGACGCTACATTCGTGTTATGATTGTAGGTGGATCTGTAGCAGGCACTTCAGCTCATCGGCAGTAGTATCCTTCATCCTCCACTGCCCGTTTTTGGTGAGCCCCTTTCTTCCTCGGGGCCTTGTGTGTGGTTCATGCCACTTCAGTTTAGATTTCATTTTGGTTTGTAAGGTATAGCCGGAGCCTTGTTACCGGCAAGTATTGTATTTCCCTTTTTGTATCCTAGAGGCTCCGTAGACATGTAAACTGTGGGATTGTGGCCTATGTATATATATGGGGCGTTGTAAATATAAATTATGAACTTGTTAGTGAATCAATCACATGGTTATGTTTATATATTATGAAATTAGTCATTATTGGTAAAATATTTGGTTAATGAGAAACAATCAACACGGGGTTAACGCGTGGGAATGAAAGGCACCCAGGTCCGCTTGACTGGGGCAACCCGGTCAGGCGCCGGTCATGTCCCTCGATTTGGGGCGTGACAGCCTTGTTAGCCCTTGATCGAACTTCGGAAAAGATTTAGGATTTGTGACTTGTATAGAGACAGGTTTCAGAGGAAGTGATTTCGCTAGGTGCTTCGTTGAGAGGGTATTCGGGTGTTATAAGATTTGTGGAGTTGATTAAATTCAGGACCGAGTCAGAGTGGGTGGCTCTCAGTAATCGTCCTAGTGAATTCAAGAGGTAATGTGTGGTTCCTAATGATGTCGATCTTATACGTACAATTAAGAATCAAGTCTTCTAGTAGCTTATGAGAAGAGGCACAAAATGTTTCGGGGTGTTTGGCTTGTGATGCAACAATTGGGAGGTACGAAATGGTTCGTAGGATTTGAGATAGCATGCTCTCATGATTCAAGACCACTCGGGGTGACCGTAGATGGAGTATGTTATGTGTTGAATGGAGTTAGTATTATTTTCTAAGCCAATGAAGGATAAACTGGAAGAGGGTAGAATGATTAGCCATAGTTGAAATGGCATATTGAGGCGAGAGATCAGTTCATTCAGCATGATCAAGTTGTGAGTATGAATTATGGCGGTGTGTGAGAGACTTGTTGTCCACCGTAATTGATGTTATTCAGGAGCGTTCTTCTGTTATGGCTTTTTAAGTGGAAGCAATTTCCGTAAGGGGTATGGTGGCAAGGATCACTACTTGCACATTATCATATTATATGATTATGGGAAACTTATCTCTGTGTTGCTATGGTTCTCTTGAAGTGAGTTAACTGCAAAGTTCTTATATGATGAAGTGTGAAAATATTATTGATTTAAGAGTTATGGTGGAAATCGTGTTCTATCGTATGTTAGCACGTTGGGCACAGCGAGTAGCATAAGAATTCGATGTGAGGATTAAGGTTGCAGTTTGGTGCTGGCAAGGATGTCACGGGCTCGGATGAGTAAGGAAAGTGTTGAATAATTAAAGTAAATTGGTATTGTCTTCCGCATCGCCTGAGATCGATGTGTTGTGAAAGAGGCTTTGCATTCTGATTAAGGATTCTAGATCTCTTTTCAGCATTAGTGCGTCCGGTGGTTTAGATTGGCAAGCCTATTATTTATTTCAGAAAATTTTGGGAGCGTACCCCACATGAAGATTGTATAAGTGTGACATGTGGTCATTTGATTGGCCAGAGATTTGAACTAAGTAAGGGGATTGTGGTAATGTCATTAATCCGAGAAATATGCCTGGAGGGCACTTTGTTTATTGGGTTATGAACTGAGGAGGTTGCTCCTGTTATGATGGTTATTCTTATGTGTTTAGGTTTCGCGTGGAAATGATGTTATATGAGGGCTCTTGAGATTCAGATTATGTACCGCACCTTAGTTGTACTTGAGTTTTGTAGCCTATAGCACTATGTGTTTTCTCAGGGATGGTATGATGCACTTAGCGTGCTTACGATCGAAATTCGATATTTTTATTGTAATGAGCAGATTTAGCTTGAAGTGCAATCTCCTTAGGTGAGATCTATGTGTGGATCGGGTGGCACACCGCCATGGGTATGTTATTGGATCAAGTTGTACGCCACAACAGAGTAATGTTAAGTCTAGTTTTCTATGTGTTGTTTCTTTGTCTGTTTCGCTTCCTATATTCTGAGGAAAGTCCGTATTAATGTAGGGGATTGGAAATTCCTTCCATAGGTCGATTTCCAACTTGTGTTATGTTTGGATTGGCGGTCTATTGGCACATTGTGGCGTCATATAAGACTTTTGGATCGCTTTCGGATTGGCTCATTTCCTAAGCAGTTCGTACTGGGTGAGACGAGATTATGAAATTTTGGATCAGTGCAATCTGATTATATGAAGTACTCAATGATTGATTGACCGGGCAGTCGATTGTGAATTGCAGCACATCTCATTCATCATGGCGGTATTATAAGAGTTAGAGTAAGACTTGCGTGTGTCGTGAGGTGCAATTGAAGCATCTGATACGTTAAATTTTTGCTAAGTTGAATAGAGAATATTATCGTGGTCCTGTGGATTTAGTGTTGCCGAGTATGAATTTAGCAAAGTTATGCAATCGTGTTTGATTACAGTGTACAGTGAATGAAATGGTGATTGTATATTAGAAGTAGGCCTGCATAGGATTCCGGATGTTGGAATCGGGCTCTAAGGCTTAATTGCTTAAATAAAAGGGAGTATTTTTGGAATTTATCCAGTCAATGTGCTCAGCTAAGTTGTGGTGCACAGAAAGGTGCATGAGGTGCTAAACAATGATTTTAGACTACTTCCGTGTAGTTCTCAACACGTTCGAGGACGAACGTATATTTAAGTGGGAGAGAATGTAATGACCAAATGGTCGTTTTGAGTCCTAGTGCTCCGTTAAGTAATTGGAGGCCATGAACAACTTGACTTCAGGTATTATGACTTGTACGCATGGTCGAAATTGAATTTCGGGAAGTCTATAGTTGATTTGAGAATAGAATTCTTATTTCGGGAGCTTAAAGTTGAAAGAATGAACTAGAATTGTATTTTTGAGTAAATGACCTCGGAATCTTGATCTGAAGGTCCTAGCAGGTTCGTATGATGATTTCAGACTTGAGCATATGCCCGGTGCGGGTTTTGAATAACTCGGGAGCGTTTTGGCGCCTATTGTGGAAGTCACCATTTTAGAAGGAATTTCATAAGTTTGGTTTGAAGTGCATTTCGGTGTTATCGATGTCTGTTTGGGATCCCGAGACTGGGAGTAGCTTTGTATGGTGATTCTGGAGTTGGGAGCGCGATCATAAAGAATTCGGAGGTCCCTAGGTCATTTTGAAGCTATTTGGCCAAAGATAGAAATTTGAAGGTTTTTAGGAAGTTTGACCGAAGGTTGACTTTTTGATATCGTGGTCGGAATCTAGTTCTAAAAGGTGGAGTAGGTCCGTAATGTCAAATATGACTTATGGGCAAAATTTGAGGTCAATCGGACGTGTTTTGATAGGTTTAAGCATCGAATGTAGAAGTTGGAAGTTCTAAAGTTCATAAAGCTTGGATTGGAGGTTGATTCATGACTTTAGCGTTGTTTGATGTGATTTGAGGCCTTTAGCAAGTCCGTAATATATTTTTGGACTGGTTGGTGTGGTTGGTCGGTGTCCTGGGGGCCTCGGGTGTGTTTTAGGTGGGAATCATGCTCTTGTTTGATGTTTCAATGACGTTTCTTTGGATATAAAGGGCTATCATATTAAGAAAATTAGCTCCAAATTAAGTTTTTATTGAACCATTAGATCTGTATCGTGATTTCGGAGCGATAGCAAAAAGAATCGTCGAATTTGGACATCATATGATGTTGTTATGCTCATTTCCGTGTCGAGAAAGTGCTGGTTGCTGTCATAACAGCAGAAGCGAAAATTTTTCCACAGAAGAGAAACCACAAAAGCGGAAATATTTCCATAGAAGCGAAAATTGTCCGCAGAAGTGGAACCGCAAAAGCAAAAAAAAATTCAGAAGAAGCGGCTAATGTCGGAGGCAGAGAGATTTTTTTTTTAAAAAACGAAGTTTGGCTCATTTTCACTTCATTTCTTCCATGGGAGCATATTTTAGAACAAATTTGGAGTGCCATTTTCATCACCAAGCAAGAGGTAAGTGATTTCTGTCCATGGAATTAGACATGAAAATTAGTATAAAATTTTGGGGTTTTGGTGGAAAACCTAGAAAATCATATTCTTGGAATTTAGCCACGATTTTGAGCATGGAATTAGGAGATAATTATATATTTGAGTTCCTAAGGTTATGTAATCTTTATCTTCCATAAATTTTGAATTTTCGGGCATGTGGGCCCGAGGGCATTTTTATCAACTTTTCATTCGGGGTTAGGAATTATTATAAATTGGGTTGTAAAGTATAGTTGAGCATATATTAATGTATTTGTATTATCATTGGCAAGTTTTGGTACATTGTGCATTGGTTCAAGCCTTCGAATGGATGTAGAATGCTGGTAATGAGTCTTCAGAGCGAGGTGAGTCTCATTTCTTACCTTGTGAGGGGGAATTTACCCCATAGGTGAGTAAATTGGTTATGTGGTCCTATTTGTGAGAGCTGCGTACGCACAAGGTGAAGAGAGTCCGTGCGTAGCTACTATTATTCTATGGTCCGGGTAGTCTAGGACTCGAAAAACATGTTATACTTGGATTACTGTAAACCCATTGATAGTTTTAATTGTTTAAATCACCATGAATTGGTAAAAGATTTTAAAAAGAGATATAATATTCATTTTTTCGAAATTTGTTAAAAAGAGAAATTGCCTTATTTCAATGATTATCCTCGATGAGCTCTTAATTACATACTTGAACATGTACTTTATGTGTGCCTGCATCACATGGATGATTCACGAGCAAGATCTGAATTTATTCATAGAACGGGTCGAATGCCTCGGTGAAAATAGATGCATCTATGGTTTGTGGCGCTCGACCCTCGATAGTGCACAGTTTACATTCCTGTTGGAGCGGGCTGTCGCCTCGGTGTGATTTGCTCATGTTTATCTATTACTTAATAATTTCAAATGTGGAATTGGCCGGACGTGGCTTGATATAAACTGATAAGATAATAAAGAATAGACTTTGGAAGCCCTTGATTTATTGTTGAATGTACTTATCTGTTTTTCCTGGCTTCACAATTAGAACTTTTATATAAATCCATGATTATCGTCGCACTTATAGAATATTGTTAATTGACCACTAGAGAGTGTCGAAGTTTGTCATCTCATCTCTATCCCTTCGGGATTAGGCGGGATACTCACTGAGTACACATTGATTATGTACTCATACTACACTTCTGTGCATTTTTGTTGCACAGGTACATGTACGCTTCTAGCAACCTACTGGCATAGCAGCATGGATAACTTGGAGACAAAGTAAGCTGCAATTTGCAAGGCGACCCGCAGCTAGTGTAGTTCCTTTCTGTAGTTTAATTATTTATTCCCTGTCCATTGCATTCCAGACAAATGTTGTAGTTTATTTTACTTATCAGTAGTCCCTCATGCACTTGTACATCGTGTTCTGGGATAGTTTTCGAAAGATTTGAATTAATATTTAATGTTTGATTTGAGTTGACGCAAATCCTCTTATTTTTGAAAAATTGAAGTAAATTTCTGGAATTTGATGCATTTTAAAAGAGGATGTTAAATCGGTAGTTTAATTGGCTTGCCTGACAATGGTGTCCGATGCCACCATGACCCTTAGTGGATTTTGGGTCGTGACAAATGTCACTCCATCACTCGGCATTCGAACTCAGCACTTCATACACAACACTCAACACTGTACACTCAGAAGAACACAAAACGTGCGTAAGCTTAAAGAAAATAAAGAAACGAAAAAAGGCAAAAATTAAAGATAGATTGAATTCAAGAAAGAATTTCTTGAATTGAAGAAGTCTATTCTTGAAGTTGAACCCTAACAACAACAATTAGCTAGCAAAGAACTAATCACCTTTGGTAGAGAATTAAACACAAGAGATAGATAGTGAAACCCGGCCCTATTGAATAAAAAGAACAACAATAAGCCTAAATATATCACCTATCTTGAATACCTAGAAGTGATCTAAGATTTTGAAAGAGTTTAATCTTACCACCTTAAGTTGAGTCTTGAAGGTTGAAGAATAAATCCAAGAGTAACCACATAAGAGTACAAGAAAAGTCTCAAAATTTTTATTGATAATAATCTAAATAATCTACCTAAAAACAAAGAAGATACCTCTTTATATAGAGAAGGTCACGAAATTATACCTAAAAAGTAAGGAAATAAAGTCCTAAACTACTTTGGACAACTCTAACTACCTTAGGAAAAGAAAAATACTAGGAATCAAAAATCAAGTCATTCTTGGAATGTAATTCCAATAATCTTAGGAAAAGAAAAACCAAAACCTTAACTACCTAGGAAAGCATCAAATATGTCCTAACAAACTAGGAAAATTTAGGCGCCTAATTTAGGCCCTCTCTGGCTGGTGCTTGGACCCCAATCAACCTCCTCTTGGACTTGAACTTGGACCATTAAATGAGTGTACCACTTAGCTAAATCCTCTCCATAATTTTGTATATCTTGTTCCACCATTAGCACCTTCTTGATCTCCCATTGAAGCCCAATAACCTTGTCTTGCTTCTCCTTAGCTTGAGACCTCGTGAATGGCCTTCTTGGAGCTTCTACAACTTTATCCTTGTCCATGAAGCTATCATTCCCCTCCTCTTGAAAAGAATTCGTCATCGAATTTGAACCTACATCAAACAAGGACAAGTCAACAACATTGAAAGTAGTACTTACTTGAAACTCACCTGGAAGGTCTAATTTGTAAGCATTATCTCCAATTCTTTCAAGTACTTTAAATGGTTGCCTCTAGGGTGCAATTTTGTCTTCCTTTTTGAAGGAAATCTCTCCTTCCTCATATGAACCCAAACCAAATCACCAGGCTCAAAGATAACTAGTTCTCGACCTTTATTCCTTCGTTTCATTATTTGCTCATTCATCCTCTCAATTGCAAGTCTCGTTTGCTCATGAATAGTCTTCATCAAATCAGCTTTCTTTTTTCCATTAAGACTAACTATCTCATTAGTAGGCAAGGGCAATAAGTCAAGGGGTGTAAGGGGGCTAAATCCATAAACAACTTCAAAAGGAGAATAACCAGTAGATGAACGAACAGTTCGATTGTAAGCAAATTCTACCATAGGCAAGTCTCCCAAGAAGTTAATTTTCCTTTTAGAACAATCCTTAACATATTTCCTAAAGTTCTAGTTACTACCTCAGTTTGCCCATCTGTTTATGGATGACACGAAGTAGAAAACAATAACTTTGTGCCTAAGTTTTGCCAAAGCACACGCCAAAAGTGGCTTAGAAACTTAGCATCCCTATCGCTAAAGTATACCATGCAATTTAAAAACTTCTCTAACAAATAAATTAGCAAGGAATAAAACAAGCCATTTGTGAGAACCTATCTACCACAACAAAGATGCTATCCTCACCATAACTTGTTCTAGGCAGTATTAACAAAATGTCCATAGAAATATCAATCCAATGTGAAATAGGCACAGGTAATGGCGTGTATAACCCATGTGGCAGCACTTTAGATTTAGCTTGTTTGCATTCAAGGCATTGAGCACAAAATCTTTCTACATCTTTTCAATATTAGGCCAAAAGATATTTTCAGCAAGGATATCAAGTGTTTTAGGCACACCGAAGTGCCCCATAAGTCCCCCACAATGTGCTTCCCTCACTAAAACTTCTCGTAAAGAACAATTAGGGACATAACGCTTATTCTCTTTAAAAAGAAACTCATATTTCATATTATACTTCTCAAAAGGCCCATTTAAACATTCCGAAAATGCGACATTAAAATCAAAATCATCAACGTATAAATCCTTAATATGATCAAATCCCGTCAATTTAGAAGTAAGAGTAAAAACAAGAGTGTACCTTCTTGGAAGCGCATCAACAACTATATTGTCTTTACCTTGCTTGTAGCTAATCACATAAGGAAATGTCTCAATGAATTCAACCCATTTGGCATGTCTTCTACTCAATTTCCCTTGGCTTTTCAAGTATCTAAAGGACTCATGGTCAGTTTTTATCACAAACGCCTTTGGCCATAAATAATGTTGCCAGGTAGCAAGAGCCCTTACCAAGGCATACAATTCTTTATCACATGTAGAATAATTCAATGCAGCCCCATTCAACTTCTCACTAAAATAAGCGATTGGTTTTGAATCATGCCTTAAAACAGACGCAATACCTCTACCAGATGCATCACATTCAATTTCAAAAGACTTATTAAAATCGGGTAATTGTAACAAAGGAGCAAGACACAACTTATCCTACAAAATATTAAATGCAAGCTCTTGTTCTTTTCCCCAATTAAAGACCTTATCCTTCTAAATGGCTTCAGTTAAAGGTGCAACAATTGAACTAAAACACCTAACAAATCTTCTATAAAAGCTAGCAAGTCCATGGAAACTTCTAACTTCAGTAATGCTATTAGGTGTAGTCCAATCTTTAAATGCTTTGATTTTATCTTCATCTACTTCACCTGGAACTTACAACAAAACTCAGAAAAACTACCTTATGTACACAAAATGTGCACTTGGATAGATTTGCATACAGTTGTTGCTCCCTAAGCACATTACAAACTTGTTACAAATGTTCAACATGTTCTTCTAAAAATTTAGAAAAGATCAGAATATCATCAAAATAATCGACTACACATTTTCATGAAAGTCCTTAAAGATATTGGTTATTGACCTCATGAATGTACTAGGTGCATTAGTTAACCCGAACGGCATCACTAACCATTCATACAATCCATATTTAGTTTTAAAGGCAGTTTTCCACTCATCTTCAGGATTCATTCTAATTTGGTGATATCCACTCTTCAAATCAATTTTAGAGAATATTTGTGAACCATGCAATTGGTCAATCATATCAACTAAATGAGGAATAGGATGTCGATACTTTACCATTATTTTATTGATGGCGCGGCAGTCCACGCACATCCTCCAAGTGCCATCCTTTTTTGGCACAAAAAGTACGCGCACAGAACATGGACTCATACTTTCTCTTACAAATCCCTTATCAAGCAGCTCCTCTACTTGTCTTTGCAATTCTTTTGTTTCTTCAGTATTGCTCTTATAAGCAGGCCTATTAGGAATTTGTGATCCGGGCACAAAGTCAATTTGATGCTCTATTCCTCTTAAATGTGGTAAACCTTTAGGGAGATCCTCAGGGAAAACATCTTCAAAATCCTGCAAAAGGTTAGAAATAACACTAGGCAAAGAGGATATTAATGAATCATTATTAAGCAGAACTTCCTTATATGTGAGCAAAATAATAGGCAGCCCCTTCTTTTTCGCAATTAAACACTCTTTGGCTTTTGCAAAGCTCGCTTTTTTTTCAATCTTAGCCTCTTTCCTCTCACCAGTGCTTTTTTTTATCACTCTTCCCCACTTTTTCCTTCCTCTCATTGCTGCCCTCTCTCTCCTCAAACCTCACTTTCAAATTTTCCCTCTTTTTCTTTCTCTTTAGACTCATGTTTTGATCCCTCCCCATGTTTCCCCATTGGTTCTTTCATCTTTTTTTGATCTTCATACACTCTGGAAGGAGTTAAAGGTGAAAAAATTTACTTCTTGCCATTATGCTCAAGAGACTATCTATTTTTCCTCGCATCATGAAAAGCACTCCTATCATACTGACAGGGGTGCCCTAACAAGATATGACAAGCTTGCATGGGTACTATATCACATAGAACTTTGTCAGCGTACCTTCCAATCTTAAAAGAGACTATGCATTATTTATTCACCTTGACCTCTCCACTATCATTAAATCATTGCACCCTATAAGGTCTAGGGTGTTTCGTCTATTCCAACCCCATCCCTTTCACCAAATATGCACTCACAGCATTAGCACAACTCCCATTATCAATTATCATAGAACAAATTTTTTCTTTAATCCCATACCGGGTATGGAATATATTTTCCCTTTGTTCTTCATTAGAGTGCCCCAGATTAATATGCATAAGCCTCCTAACCACAAAATTCAACCCACTATCCATGTAATCCATCTCTTCTCCTTCTTTATTCTCTACAAAGTTTTCTTCTTGCTCTTCAACTGGTACACTTTTTTCACTCTCATATCCCCATCCTCTTTGATTAGGGTTTTTATTCTACTTGGTCATTCATAAGCCTTGTGCCCTCTCCCTTGACACTTGAGACATTGAATAGAAGAAGTAGAAGTAGAAGTCTTAGGCATAAAAGGCTTACCCCCATCCTTGGATTCCAATTTCCTCTTGCCCTTGTCTTTATGTAATTTAAGAGTAGGTGTCTCCTCAGATTTCAGCCATTGCTTCTTTGGAATAGTAGTTGGCTGGCTTCTTGTCACAACCCCAATTCTGGTCGTGATGGTGCCCACCACAACTACTAGGCAAGCCCAACCATTTGCACTCTCATCCCAAGCATGAAGCTCAAACCCATTACTTGAATATTATTATCAACAATAAAGCAAAATGGTTTACTAATAGATAGAAGCTAAACTGAATAATCTCCCAAAGACCAGGGTTCATGAGTCTAGAGCCTCTAAACAAAACCAGATAACAATATCTGAACGAAATACTCAAGTCTGAATAATGTATATATAAAGAAAAACTAGAATAAGAAGAGAAGTCATGTCCTGCGAACGTCAAGCATCTACCTCAACAACTCTGATAACTCTAGAAACAAGACTGCTCAGCTAATCTCCGGTAAACCTCAATCTGCACACAAAGGTGCAGAGACTAGGGGTGAGTACTAAGTACTCAGTGAGTAAAAAACATATAAAATGTCTGAAGATAAGAAATCCATGAAATGCCACAAAGTAAAGCTACATCTAATTGTCTGATACCTTACTACGAACTAACAATAACAGTAAATCACAGATAGCACAAGTAAATAACAATGCATGAATGCAATGCAATGCACATGACCTCTATGGCGTGTAGCCCGATCCATTTAACGTCAACAGCGCTTACTGGGGTGTGTACAGACTCTGGAGGGGCTCTTTCAGCCCAAGAGCAATATATTCATATCATTCACTGCGGCGTGCAGCCCGATCCATACTCAATCATAACATTCACTGTGGCGTGCAGCCTGATCCATACTGAGTCCACAGTATGCATATGAGTCACATAACAAATTCAATAAATTTTCCCAATTTCCAATTTATTAAGGAAAATATACTTTAAATATTTAATTTCAGGAAAAGTGACTTAGCATTTCATAACAGTGATTAAACACAGGACTGAGATTAATGATTATACCAATCATGCTATCACAATTATAATAATCCTCTGAGGATGCTACAGATCAGCACAAGGCCCCAAACATGGCAATAAGCCCAGATATATTCAACACAAGGTGCGTATCAATTTCCAATATAGTATTATTCTTGTTCGAGATGGTCCAAGTCACAATCCCCAGTCATAAACAATCACGCACTTGCCATGGGGTGCGAGTCACGCCAATAGTAGCGTCACAATATGATAAGCCAGGGTTTCGAACCCTCAGGCCATCGTGTACACCAATTACTCACCTCTAACCGGCAGTAGACTCATTCGCTATGCCTTTTCCTTTCGTATGGACCTCCTCGCACATTGAATCTAGTCAAAACCACAGCGAATACATTAATATGGGTTAAAGAAACATAACCCAATCAAAAATACTTGAAAAGTACTAAAATTCACGAAGTTGGTAAAACCCAAGCCCTAGGCCCACTTCTCAAAAAATTCTTAAAATCATACCAGTGGATTACTCATCTCGCCAAGAATCCGTACATATAAAGTTCATCAAAATCAGAGTCCGTTTGACCCCTCAAATTCCAACTTTACATCTTCTTAGGTTTCAAGCCTAACCTCCATTTTTACCCCTTAAATCCTTGGGTTTTTAGTGTTTAATCTATGTTTTTACATCATAACAACATAATATGAGTCTAATAACTCTTACCTACTGAAAACCCATGAATTCTCTCTTAAATATCGTCTCAGAAGCTTCTTCCCATTCCAAAATTTGAAGAATACTCGATCTTCTCATTATAGGTATATTTTTCATGGGTTTTAATACTCCCAATGGATTCGTTGTGAAATTCTAATCAATTTAGGCTTTTGAATCACTCAATTTGACCTTATAATGAAGGAGATATGTAGGTTTTAAGATTTGCAAATAGTGTAGGTTTTTAATACGCCAACAGGGGCAATTTCATCATTAATCTGAAAATTTGGGCAACCTTAGTAAAATGGCCATAAAATCCTCATACGATGTTCAAATTTAGTGATTTTTTTGCTACGGGTCCGTAGTTACGATACAGATCTAATTCTTCAGTCAAAACAGTAAAAGGATCTTGTTTATTCAATATGGTACCCCTTTATGTCCAAAGAAACGACGTTGAAACATCTAATAAGAGCGTGATCACAACCCGAAACACTCCTGAGGCCCCCCGGGACCTCAACCAAAGGCACCAACATCTCCCAAAACATCATCCAAGCTTGTTCCAATCATCAAAACACACCAAACAACACTGAAATCATCAATTCACATCAGATTCAAGCCTAAGTTCTTCAAAAACTTCCGAAACATGAATTCGATCAAAAACCCAACTAAACGACGTCTGAATGATCTGAAATTTTGCACACACATCACAAATCATATGTCGAAGCTACAAAAACTCTTGTAATTTCATTCCGACCCTCGGATCAAAATCTCACCTATCAATCGAAATTCGCCAAAATCAACCTTAGCAATTCAAGCCTAATTCTACACTGGACCTCCAAATTCATCTCTGATTGCGCTCCTAAGCCACAATCATCCCCCAAAACTATTCAAATCTTCCGAAATCCATTCCGAGCCTTCTAACTCATAAGTCAACATTCATTTGACTTTTCCAAACTAACCTTCTCAAAAAGAGACTTATTGTCATTTCTACCCGAACTCCATCCAAATTACTTCAAATTCTCCAAACACATATAGTAAAACCTATAGAATCATAAAACTGGGGAAACGGGGAGGTAACTCTTGTGACGACAGGTTGGGTTATTACATCCTCCCCAACTTAAATAAACGCTCATCCTCGAGCGTATCGAGAGTTGTTCTAGAAGCCAACCAGTAGCTGAATGATCTTACCAACCATATACCCGGGTGATCCCTCGTCACCCTATCTCGCATAGACCCGATAACACAATACAGCCGAATTTTCAAAGTCCATTTAATCCATAAAGCAAACTATAGAACCATGTCACACTTTCCGAAAATCATACACAAGATCAGAAATTCACATCTGAACTAGAGTAAGCCCGAAATAGCTGTAATATCCCATACTTGCACCCTCAGGTGAAAATATATGATATACCGCCTAAAACAAACACTTGGAATCATAACTTCTATTCACAGCAGTTGTCCTCGGCAACTAATTACCAGTAGAGAATCTCTTATTAGGTAGAGACTTATTTCCACACTTTCCTATACTGCCAATGATAAATGAAACACCCTATAAATCGTAATCATCTCTCAGATCAACCATTCATGAAACCACTTCCCTTAATTGATATCACAACAAATTTTCAATTCAAATCTCTATAACGACCCAGCTCGTCATTACGGAGTTATCGTCCCGTTTTCTTCATTTAACACTTCAATATACTTATTTATATGTGTTCGGAAAGTTAGAAGCAAATCGGAAGGAATTTAGATTGAAATGAGGTCATATACCTCTTATTGAAAAGGATAGTTTTGAAAAATCAACCGAATGTTGACCGATGAGTTAGATAGCTCAAAATTGAATTCTGATGATTCGACTAGTTTTGGGGGATCATTTATGACGTAGGAGAGCAATCGAAATCAAATTCGGAGGTCCGGTGTAGTTTTAGGCTTAAATTGGTTAAATTTTGGCGAAATCCGAACAGTAGGTGAGATTTTAATCCGGGGCTCAAAATGAAATTCTGAGAGTTGCAGTAGCTATATTAGGTGATTTTGGATAGGCGTGCAAAGTTTTAGGTCATTCAGAGGTGTTTAGGTCGGGTTTCAGATCGAACGTTAGATTTGGAAGTTTTGAAGGAACTTAGGCTTGAATCTGTGTAAAATGGGGGATTTTGATGTTTACAATGGTGTTTTATGTTACGAGCAAGTTTGAATGAGGTAATGTGATGTATTGATGGCTTTGGTTGAGGTTCCGGGAGTCTCGGGATCATTTCGGATGTCTAACGGGCAAGTTTTGATCATAACAATTGCAGCAGAAAATTGGAGTTAGTGATTGCTCAATGCGATCGCATAGAATTGCGATCACATAGAAGAGCCTAGAGGGTGTAAGAAAATGTGCTATGCGATCGCATAGCAAGGGGTGCGATCGCATAGGCTTATCAGACTGCACAGTGTGATCGCTTACCCAGTGTTGCAATCGTAGAGAAGAAAAATCGAGGCCTGGGAGTTTGTGCTATGCGATCGCGGAGATGTATTGCGATCGCATAGAAGGGAAAAATGGCAGAAAAATTTAACTCTATGCGATCGCATAGGGCCATCGCGATCGCATAGAAGGAGGCGTCTATGCAGAAATAGATTAATGAAAAACAGTCGCGACCCTAATCATTATTTCACTAATTTCACTTCGATTAGAGAGGATTTTGGGTGTTGTGAAGAGAGGAATCAATAGGGTATCATCGGAGGTAAGTTTCTTGACTCAAAAACACAATTATATGATAGAATTAACATCAAACTTCATGAATTTGGGTAAAAATTGTGAAGAATTATGGCCTAGGTTTTGAAAAAGAAAATTTGACTTTTGAGAGGACATTCGAACTTCGATTTTGATAAATTTTATATGCACGGACTCGTGGTGAGATGAGGAACGCATTGGTATAAATTTCAGAATTTTTCGAGAAGCAGGCCCGGGGTCGGGTTTTACCAACTTAGTGCATTTATGCATATTTCGTGTAAATTGAATTGGGTTATGTTTCTTTGACCCGTAATTGACATAATTGCTGTTGTTTGACTAGATTATACACACGAGCCGTCAAATTCAAAAGGAAAAGGCATCGCGGACGAGTCTACAGCCGGCTAGAGGTGAGTAGTTTGTGTATATGGTAGCCTGAGTGTTTGAAACCCCAGCTTAGCATATTATAACGCTAGTAGGGCGTGACTCGCACCCTGTGGCATGTGCGGGATTGATTGTGATTGGGGATTGAGACTTAGTCCATCCCTAATAAGGATAACATGATATATGTGATTGAAACACTCTGTGTTTGATATAATTGTGGGCTGTAAGCCATGTTTGGGACCTTGTGCCGACCTGTAGTATCCCTAGGGGATAGTTATATATGTGTGATAGCTCTATTTGCTTAATCACTGATCTTGATCCTGGTTGAAATCACCGCATTGAAATGATAAGTCACCTGCTTTTGGAAAATTACATAAGAATTAAAGTATTTTCATAATTAATGATTGGAACATAGAATTTAATAAATTGAACTATTGTGTGACTCATATGCATGTTGTGGACTGAGGATGGATCGGGCTGCACGCCCCAGTAGTTGATATGAGGATTGGACTGCACGCCACAGCATTATAGCGCTTGGGCTATAGGAGCCCCTCCGGTGTCTGTACACACCCTCAGTGAGCGTCGTCAACGTTAAATGGATCGGGCTACACGCTGTAGCGGTCATGTGAATTGCATTGCATCTTTATCTGTTCAATTATCTCTGATAATTGTATTGTACTGTTGTTGCTAGTTCGTAGGAGGATCGGACTGTAGTTTATCTTCATTATGTGGTATTTTGTGGATTTCTTACTTTCAGCTACTTATTTATATTTATTACTCACTGAGAACTTAGTACTCACCCCTACTCCCTGCACCTTTGTGTGCAGATTCAGTTACGCAGGAGAGGTAGACAAGCACTCCAGCTTTCACAAAGTCTTTTCGAGTTGCTGAGGTAGCTGCTGACGTTCGCAGAACCTAGCTTCTCATCTCATTTCTGTTATTACTTTATGATTCAGATTTGAGTATTTCATACAGTATTCTCCATTACTATTTGGTTTGGGAGTGTTAGTTGTTTTTGCACTTCTCAGCATTCATTTGTATTATTATTATTATTGGAGTTTCTTTTACTCATATATTCTTCTTGAGTTGTCCATTTGAGACTGATATTTATTTGTGAAAAACAATCATTGGTCTGGCTGGCCTAGCTAAATTGTTGGGCGTCATCACGACCAGATTTGGGTCGTGACAAGTTGGTATATGAGCCTAGGTTACTAGGACTCGCAAGTCATGAGCCGATTTAGTAGGGTTTCACGGATCGGTACGTAGACATCCGTATCTATCCTCGGGAGGCTACAGAACTTTAGGAAAAACTTCACTTTTCTTGGATTCATATCGTGTGGTTAGTGTTATCGTGAAACTAAACTTTTCCATATTCTATTCTCTCGCAGATGGCGATAACACGTGCTAGCGGACGTGGCAGACGACCATCATTGGCACCTAGAGGTCGTGGTCATGGTAAAGGTAGGGCAACAGTACCAGCACATGCTGACCCACCAGCTGACCAGAATCAGGGTCAGATTCCAGCACCAGTGGCCCAGGTTCAGGGTCAGATCCCAGCTGTAGACGCCCCAGTAGCTCAGGTTTAGGCACCAGTAGTTTCTATTGTGATATCGGTTCTTCAGGAGACTTTGGCCCAGATTCTATCAGTATGCATTGGCTTAGCTCAGGTGGTAGCAGACTCTACTGCAACAGCTTCTTCACAAGTAGGGGTAGGGAATCAGTCCCCCGTGGCTCGCACACCCGTGCCGGTAGTTCAGGGTTTACAAACCCCTGGGGCAGCTCCAGCTCAGCCAGCTGCACCTGTTGCACCAGCCCCAGCTCATGTGGTTCCAGCTATGCCTGATGATGAGCAACGTCGTCTGGAGAGGTTTGAGAGGCTACAGCCTCTGGCATTCAGTGGTGATGAGGGCGAGGACGCCCAGGGTTTTCTTGATAAGTGTTAGCGTACGCTTCGCACTGCGGGTATTCTAGAGTCCAGCGTTTCTTGCTTTCACCACCTTTCAGTTCATAGGTCCAGCATTTTAGTGGTGGGAGGATTTTGAGAGGCGTAGGCCGGCTGGGGCAGCGCCCCTCACTTGGCAGCAGTTCTCCGTGGTATTTTTGGAGAACTATATGCCTCAATCTCAGAGAGAGGAGCTGTGTTGTCAGTTTGAGTGGCTGAAGCAGGGGGATATATCAGTAACTCAGTATGAGTTGAGATTCACACAGCTTGCCCGTCATGCCATGTGGATGTTTCCGACAGACAGAGAGAGGATCAGGAAATTTATAGATGGTCTTATCTATCCCATATGTATACTGATGACTAGAGAGAGGGCTTTGGCAGTTACCTTTGAGGAGGTGGTTGATGTGGCCAGTCAGATTGAGACAGATCGCCACAGAGAGTGTGAGGAGAGAGAGGCTAAGAGGCCTCGTGGTACTGGTAGTTACAGTGGTGCTCCATCTATGGGCCAGCCTCAGTATAGTAGGGGTCGTTCATTTAGATCTCATCAGTTAGGACGTGCAGAGTCCACTGGAGCTTCATCAGATCGTGGTCGTCAGGGCCATCAAGGTCAGCAGGGTCGTCAGCAGAGTCAGCCTGCATTGAGTGCTCTTCCAGCTCAGAGCTCTGCTCCTGCTTTTTCAGCTCAAGATTCATCTGTAGCGAGGGGTCCTCAGCAGTCCCTTCTGCCATCTTCCGGTCGTTGCTTTGAGTGTGGCGAGTTGTGCCATATCAAGAGAGAGTGTCATCAGTGGCTTCGTAAGCGGTCTTAGCAGAGGGATCAGCCCTCGTCTTCTACTCCTATTTATTCAGCACCAGCACAGTCACCTAGGAGTGGTGGCCAGGTGGCCAGAGGTCGCCCTAGGGGAGAGGATCGTACTGGCGGAGGCCTGGCTCATTTTTATGCTCTTCCGGATAGGAAGGACACTAGTGCTGCAGATGCTATCATTTCAAGTATTATTTCAGTCTGCCACATGGATTCTTCTGTCTTATTTGATCCCGAATCCACCTATTCCTATGTTTCTTCATATTTTTCACACCATTTGGGTATGACCCGCGGTATTCTTGCCTTGCCCAAGAATGTGTCTACCCCGGTGGGGGATACTATTGTTGTCGATCAGGTATATTGATCCTATCTTATTACTATTGGGGGTCAGGAGACCCGAGTTGACTTGTTACTATTGGGCATGGTGGATTTCGATGTGATTCTAGGCACTTACCATGCGATTTTGGACTATCATGCCAAGACAGTCACACTGGCTATTCCAGGTAATCCGAGGATCGAGTGGCGTGGCTTGACTGATTATGTATCCAACAGGGTGATTTATTATATAAAAGCCTAACGAATGATTGTAAAGGGTTGTTTATCTTATTTGTCCTTCATTAGAGATGTTAAGGCTGAGACACCCAGTCTTGATTCGGTCCCCGTTGTGAGGGATTTCCCGGATGTGTTCACAGCAGATCTGCCGGGCATGCCGCCTGATAGGGATATTGACTTTGGTATTGACTTGGTACCGGGCACTCAGCCTATTTCTATTCCTCCCTACCGCATGGCACCAGCTCAGTTAAAAGAATTGAAAGAACAGCTTCAGGAACTCTTAGATAAGGGGTTCATTCGTCCAAGTGTGTCACCCTGGGGTGCACCAGTGTTATTCGTGAAGAAGAAAGATGGCACAATGAGAATGTGCATTGATTACAGGCAGTTGGACAAAGTAATAGTGAAGAATAAGTACCTATTGTCTCGTATTGAGGACTTGTTTGATCAGCTCCGGGGAGCTAGTGTATTCTCTAAGATTGATCTTCGATCGGGCTATCATCAGTTGAAGATTAGGGATTCAGACATTATGAAAATGGCATTCACAAAGAGATATGGGCATTAAAAATTTCTGGTGATGTCTTTTAGGCTGACCAATGCCTCAGCTGCATTCATGCACTTGATGAATAATGTATTCCGGCCGTAACTTGATTCTTTTTTGATCGTGTTTATTGATGATATCCTGGTGTATTCACGCAACTAGGAGGAGCATGCACGACACTTGAGGGTGGTGTTGCAGAGGTTGAGAGAAGAAAATCTTTGTGCAAAATTCTCTAAATGTGAGTTCTGGCTTGATACTGTGACTTTTCTGGGACATGTAGTGTCAAGTGATGGTATTCGGGTTGACCCACAAAAGGTCAAAGTGGTGCAGAATCGGCCCAGACCTTTCTCAGCTACTGAGATTCGGAGTTTCCTCGGCTTGGCAGGCTATTACCTCCGGTTTGTTCAGGGTTTATCATCTATTGATTCACCTTTGACGACGTTGACACAAAAGAATGGTCCATTTGTGTGGTCTGATGAATGTGAGGAGAGCTTTTAGAAGCTCAAGACGGCTTTGACCAAAACTACGGTACTTGTGTTGCCATCAGCTTCAGGGTATTATACGGTATATTGTGATGCTTCCAGAGTTGGGATCGATTGTGTATTGATGCAGGAGGGTAGAGTTATTGCATATGCTTCTCGTCAGCTGAAGCCCCATGAGAAGAACTACCCAGTTCACGACTTATATTTAGCTGCTATTGTTTATGCCTTGAAGATTTGGAGGCATTACTTGTATGGTGTATCTTGTGATGTATATACATACCACCGCATCCTTCAGCATTTGTTTAAGTAGAAAGATCTCAATTTGACACAGCGGAGGTGGCTCGAATTACTTAAAGACTATGATATTACTATTTTGTACCATCCCGGGAAGGCTAATGTAGTGGCCGATGCATTGAGCCGAAAGGCTATTAATATGGACAGCTTGGCGTATGTTCCAGTTGGGGAGAGACCCCTTGCAGTTGATGTTCAAGCGTTAGCTAATCGGATGGTGAAACTGGATATTTCTGAGCCCAGTCGGGTGATGGCTTGTGTAATGGCTCGTTCCTCTTTATATGATCGTATCCGAGAGCGCCAATATGATGATCCACACTTACTTTTCCTTAAGAACAGAGTTCAGCATGATAATGCCAGAGATGTCACTATTG
This sequence comes from Nicotiana noctiflora, assembly GCA_032618575.1. Lineage (NCBI taxonomy): Eukaryota > Viridiplantae > Streptophyta > Magnoliopsida > Solanales > Solanaceae > Nicotiana > Nicotiana noctiflora. The sequence goes on along the minus strand of JASVEL010008191.1, from coordinate 26,948 downwards.
ATAGTGATGGTGTGTTGCGGATGCAGGACTGGATGTGCGTGCCCAATATTGATAGCCTTTGTGAGTTAATATTAGAGGAGGCCCACAGCTCGCGATATCCAATTCATCCAGGTGCCGTGAAGACGTATCAGGATTTGAGGCAGCATTACTGGTGGAGAAAGATGAAGAAAGATATCGTGAATCATGTGGCACGGTGCCTAAACTGTCAGCAGATCAAATATGAGCATCAGAGGCCTGGAGGTGTGTTCCAGCGTATTGATATTCCCGAGTGGAAGTGGGAAAGGATCACTATGGACTTTGTTAGTGGACTCCTCGGACAGCGAGGAATTTTGATTCAGTTTGGGTGGTTGTGGATAGGCTAACCAAGTCAGCTCACTTCATTCCAGTGTGTACTACAAACTCCTCGGAGCGATTGGTAGAGATATTCATCCGCGAGATTGTGAGATTGCATGGAGTTCCCATTTCTATCATATCAGACAAAGGTACCTAGTTCACTTCGCAATTCTGGAGGACATTTTAACGAGAGTTGGGTTCACAAGTAGAGCTGAGCACACCATTTTATGCACAGACGTATGGGCAGTCTGAGAGTACAATTCAGATATTGTAGGACATGTTGCGTGCTTGTGTTATTGATTTTGGTGGTTCATGGGCTGATTACTTGCCTCTTGCAGAGTTTTCTTATAATAATAACTATCAGTCCAGCATTCAAATGGCACCGTATAAAGCTTTATATGGGAGGCGGTGTAGGTCTCCAGTCGGTTGGTTTGAGCCCGGCGAGGCTAGATTGTTGGGGACAGAGTAAGTCCAGGATGCCTTAGAAAGGGTGAAGGTGATTCAGGAGAGACTTCGCACGGCTTAGTCGTGTCAGTAGAGTTATGTGGATTGGAAGGTCCGAGATGTGTCTTATTCAGTGGGTGAGAAGGTGTTGCTGAAGGTTTTGCCTATGAATGGCGTTATGAGGTTTGGAAAGAAAGGAAAGTTGAGCCCGAGGTTCATTGTACCTTTTGAGGTGCTTAGGAAAGTTGGGGAGGTGGCCTATATGCTTGCCTTGCTACCCAGCTTGTCGGGAGTTCACCCGGTGTTCCATGTATCTATGCTCCGGAAGTATGTTGGAGACCCATCACATGTGTTAGACTTCAGCACGATACAATTAGATGAGGACTTGACTTATAATGTGGAGCCGGTAGCCATTTTGGATGGACAGGTTCATAAGCTGAGATCTAAGGACAAAGCTTCAGTGAAAGTACAGTGGAGAGGTCGTCCCGTGGAGGAAGCAACTTGGGAGACCTAACAGGAGATGCGAAGCAGAGATCCACACCTATTTGAGACTCCAGGTATGTTTCTTAACCCGCTCGCGGACGAGCGTTTGTTTAAGTTGGGGAGAATGTAACGACCCTACTCGTCGTTGCGGGAGTTATCATCCCGTTTTCTTCATTTAACACTTCAATATACTTATTTATATGTGTTCGGAAAGTTAGAAGCAAATCGGAAGGAATTTAGATAAAAATGAGGTCATATACCTCTTATTGAAAATGATAGTTTGAAAAAGTCTACCGAATGTTGACCGATGAGTTAGATAGCTCGAAATTAATTTCTGATGATCCGACTAGTTTCGAGGGATCATTTATGACCTAGGAGCGCAATCAAAATCTAATTCAGAGGTCCGGTGTAGTTTTAGGCTTGAATTGGCTAAGGTTGAATTTTTGTGAAATTCGAACGGTAGGTGAGATTTTTCTCCGGGGCTCAGAATGAAATTCCGAGAGTTGCAGTAGATTCGTTAGGTGATTTTGGATATGCGTGCAAAGTTTCAGGTCATTCGGAGGTGGTTAGGTCGGGTTTCTGATCAAATGTTAGTTTCAGAAGTTTTGAAGGAACTTAATGAAATGGGGGATTTTGATGTTTACGATGTTGTTTTTATGTTACGAGCAAGTTTGAATGAGTTAATTTGATGTATTGGTGGCTTTGGTTGAGGTTTCGGGGGTCTCGGGATAATTTCGGATGTCCAACGGGCAAGTTTTGATCATAAAATTTGCAGCAGAAAATTGCAGTTAGTGATTGCTCTATGCGATCTCATAGAGTCATTGCGATCGCATGGAAGAGCCGGGAGGGTGTGAGAAAATGTGCTATGCGATTGCATAGCAAGGGGTGCGATCGCATAGAAAAGCTGGGAGGGTGTGAGAAAATGTGCTATGCGATTGCATAGCAAGGGGTGCGATCGCATAGGCTTATTAGACTACACAGTGCGATCGCATACCCAGTGTTGCTATCGCAGAGAAGAAAAATCGAGGCCTGGGAGTTTGTGCTATGCGATCGCGGAGATGTATTGCGATCGCATAGAAGGGAAAAATGGCAGAAAATTTAACTCTATGTGATCGCATAGGGCCATTGCGATCTCATAGAAAGAGGCGTCTGTGCAGAAATAGATTAATTAAAAACCAGTCGCGACCCTAATCATTATTTCACTAATTTCACTTCGATTATAGAGGGTTTTGGGTGTTGTGAAGAGAGGAATCAACAGGGTATCATCGGAGGTAAGTTACTTGACTCAAAAACACAATTATATGATAGAATTAACATCAAACTTCATGAATTTGGATAGAAATTGTGAAGAATTATGGCCTAGGTTTTGAAAACAAAAATTTGACTTTTGAGAGGCCAATATTTCTATAGGGTCTTTTCCTATTCCTTCTATGTCGCATGGTTAAAACCAAAAATATTTGTTGTTTTCTCGATGTTTTCTCACGTTTTCGATAAAACCTTCTCGTAAAAGTATTTGAACAATATTTTCGGTAATATTAGATCTTTATACTGGCGCTCTTTTTCTATTATTTCTTTCTGCCATATCCATAATAGTAGGTTGGTTACACCTACTACCGAAATGGAAACCGAGCGTTTCCTGGTTCAAAAATGCCGAATCTCGTCTAAATCATCATTTGTCAAGACTCTTTGGCGTAAGTTCCTTGGCTTGGACAGGGCATTTAGTTCATATTACTATTCCTGCATCCAGAGGGGAGTACATTCGGTGGAACTCTTTCCAAGTGACATGTCAGGTCCAGGGCATCTCAATTGGATTGACTGGGATGACAGTTTCTCCTTCCGAGTCTGTAAAATCAGAATTTCGATCAAATCACACATCGCGACGATATTGATGATAGTGACAATCTTGATGCTAGTGACGATATCTATCGTGACCTTGATACGGAACTGATATCGATTGCTTGTTGAACCCTGTGAATTGCGTGAAAGTAGGATACTCCAAATTCGGGGGTCAAAGAGTTTTAGAAAACGTTCTTGGTGGAAAAATTGATACGGGCCTTTTCCACAGAAAATGGGAATCTTGTGTTCCAATAGAAGCAGAAGTGATGTGGATTATTCAAGAATCGAAGTCGATTTGCTTTATAAAATGAAGATATCAATGAACTTCTATGAAATGGTTTCACGGGATTCAGCCAATTGCTCTTGGAGTAGTCGGTCTAGCCCTGAACCAACGTGCCTATGACTTCGTTTCTCAGGAAATTTGCGCAGCGGAAGATCCATTATTCATTCAATTGAAACTATTGTTGGATATTCTCCAGCTAAAAGTCAGAATATGGGTCTTATGGGAGGTTTAAGAAAACATGTACCAATTACCAAAATCACATTTTTAATCATAGAAGAAAAATTATTATTCATTCCAATTAAGCTTCCTTCCTATTAATCTGGAAGTTCTTCTCAGATATAAGGAAATGATTCGGTTCCAGAGCTAACGATCGTAGTTCTCGAATGAGCAATCGAAAAGACTCTGGAGCATCTTCGGGATTAGGTATTGTTATTCAATGACCAGAATTAAACGGGGATATATAGCTCGGAGACGTAGAACAAAAATTCGTTTATTTGCATCAAGCTTTCGGGGGGCTCATTCAAGGCTTACTCGAACTATTACTCAACAGAAAATATTGGGCAAAAAGCATCATCTGTGGCCCAGGTCGTAACTACTTTACAGGAAAGGGGAGCGATGGAATACACTATTGTGGTAGCCGAAACGGCAAATGACAAAAAAAGAAATGAAAAAGAACATTTACCATTCAAATTGAAAATGAAAAAAAAAAGAATAGTAATAATATTTACAATCACTATTTAATAATATTAGTATTAGAATTGTGACAAATCGAAATTCTATATCGCTATATTAATCCTTATATTCTAATGTTTTCTAAAACTCTTTGACCCCCGAATTTGGAGTATCCTACTTTCACGCAATTCACAGGATTCAACAAGCAATAGATATTTCACGATCAAGGGTGTAATACTCTTTGTAGTAGCGGTCCTTATATATCGTATTAACAATCGAAATATGGTCGAAAGAAAAAATCTCTATTTGATAGGGCTCAACCGGCCGTGGAAGCTTTTACTCGAGGGGGTGCTCTTGGACCAGTGAATATCGCTTATTCTGGTGTTTATCAGTGGTGGTATACAATCGGTTTACGCACTAATGAAGATCTAATTATTTTTTTATTTCTTTATAGGAGAGGACAAATCTCTTTTTTTCGATGCGAATTTGACACGACATTCCAAATCCTTCCCGATACCTCCCAAGGAAAATCTCGAATTTGGATCCCAAATTGACGGGTTAGTGTGAGCTTATCCATGTGGTTATGGATCTACTACCAGAAATTCAATGCGTAATCTCAGCATTCAATGTGTATTCCTGAATAATCTCATTTTTCAATTATTCAACCATTTCATTTTACCAAGTTCAATGTTAGCCAGATTAGTCAACATTTATCTCTTTCGATGCAACAACAATATGCATGGGATTAGCGCTTCAATGGGATCTTTTATCCTGGTCGGAGGAGAAATTACCAAACGTCAAAGAAGCACTTCATGAAGCATCCCGAAATTTAATTGATTTATTTATTCCCTTTTTACATATGGAGGAAGGCTCTACCTGGTGATAAATAAAGCATCCGTACCCCGGTTGACCTCTCAGAAATTTCATAAAAAGGGCTTTCTAGAGATCCCCCATTCCTCTATTATTAATATTCAGTTAATTCGAACTTGAGCCCGAATGTTGAATCCACTATTTTTATTCTTTCTCTTTCCTCCCTTATTCTAAAAAGGGAAAAAACAGAAAAGAGAAAAATTGGGATAGGATTCTATAGGATCTCCCCCACTTCAAAATCGGACGTGAAAGTTTCCTTTCATCCGGCTCAAGTAGGTACACCAAATAAGGAAAGGAGTTCTCGTTTTCAAACTCTATAAAATCCCAAAATAAAAAGGTCTACTCCTTACTCAAGTTCCTAGTGAAGACGAAACAAGTGAGGAACGTCTTTATCAGAATATTTTTGCTTCTCACTTTGGTCAATTAGCAATAATTTTTCTGTGCATAAATACCCTCTTTAACTTCTATTCTAATGGACTGAATATCTTTTATAATGAATCGGAGGAATATGCGATGATTTTTTCCCGGAAATAAGAATTTGAATTCTAATTACTAATTAGAAATTAGATAATATTTATTATTAATCGAATTTGAAGAATTTGAAATTCTTAGTATAGTGTGAGATGAAAGTCTCATGCACGGTTTTGAATGAGAGAAAGAAGTGAGGAATCCTCTTTTCGACTCTGACTCTCCCACTCCAGTCGTTGCTTTTCTTTCTGTTACTTCGAAAGTAGCTGCTTCAGCTTCAGCCACTCGAATTTTCGATATTCCTTTTTATTTCTCATCAAACGAATGGCATCTTCTTATGGAAATCCTAGCTCTTAGATCTATACTAAGAATTTCAAATTCTTCAAATTCGATTAATAAAAAATATTATCTAATTTCTAATTAGTAATTAGAATTCAAATTTCTTATGTACCCATAGGTACTATATTGGATTTGAATCAGATTTCAGATCAATCTATATTGAGATTCGAACTATGATTTCGATAAATTTTATATGCACGGACTCGTGGCGACACAAGGAACACATTGGTATAAATTTTAGAATTTTTCGAGAAGCGAGCCCGGGGTCGGGTTTTACCAACTTAGTGCAATTATGCATATTTCGTGTAAGTTGAATTGGGTTATGTTTCTTTGACCCGTAATTGACATAATTGTTGTGGTTTGACTAGATTCTACACACGAGACGTCAAATTCAAAAGGAAAAGGCATCGCGAACGAGTCTACGGCCGGCCAGAGGTGAGTAGTTTGTGTATATGGTAGCCTGAGGGTACGAAACCCCGGCTTAGCACATTATGACGCTAGTAGGGCATGGCTCGCACCCCGTGGCAGGTGCGAGATTGATTGTGACTGGGGATTGAGACTTAGTCCATCCCGCATAAGGATAACATGATATATCTGATTGAAAAACTCTGTGTTTGATATAATTGTGGGTTGTAAGCCGTGTTTGGGGCCTTGTGCCGACCTGTAGTATCCCTAGGGGTTAATTATATATGTGTGATAGCTCTATTTTCTTAATCACTGATCTCGGTCCTGGTTGAAATCACCGTATTAAATTGCTAAGTCACCTGCTTTTGGAAAATTAAATAAGAATTAAATTATTTTCATAATTAATGATTGGAACCTGGAATTTAATAAATTGAACTGTTGTGTGAATCATACGCATGTTGTGGACTGAGGATGGATCGGGCTGCACGCCGCAGCAGTTGATATGAGGATCGGGCTGCACGCTGCAACATTATTGCGCTTGGGCTATAGGAGCCCCTCCGGAGTCTGTACACACCCCAGTGAGTGCTGTCGACGTTAAATGGATCCGACTACATGCCGTAGCGGTCATGTGCATTGCATTGCATCTTTATCTGTTCAATTATCTGTGATAATTTTATTTTAGTGTTGTTGCTAGTTCGTAGGAGGATCGGACTGTAGTTTAGCTTCATTATGTGGTATTCTGTGGATTTCTTACTTTCAGCTACTTATATATACTTATTACTCGCCGAGTACTTAGTACTTACCCCTACTCCCTGCTCCTTTATGTGTAGATTCAAGTACACATGAGAGGTAGACGAGCACTCCAGCTTTCACAAAGTCTTTTCGAGTTGTTGAGGTAGATGCCGACGTTCGCAGAACCTAGCTTCTCATCTCTTTTCAGTTATTACTTTATGATTCAGATTTGAGTATTTCATACAATATTCTCCATTACTATTCGGTTTTGTTTAGAGGCTCTAGACTTGTGACTCTAGGTCTTTGGGAGTGTTAGTTCGTTTTCGCACTTCTCAGTATTCATTCGTATTATTATTATTGGAGTTTCTTTGACTCATATATTCTTCTTGAGTTGTCCATTTGGGACTAATATTTATTTGTGAAAAACAATCGTTGGTCTGGCTGGCCTAGCTAAATTGTTGGGCGCCATCACGACCGGATTTGGGTCGTGACAATCTCGATATTATCTTCCTAACAAGTTGAGATCAAATATATCTGTATTCATTGATGAACCCAACGATCACCTTGAATCCAACACCACTCTGATGATATGACCTCTAAATATAAGTCTAAACCACATCTTGAATAATACAAGCACCAGTAAGAAACAATCTGAACACACTCAGATCATAACAAATGACTCAATCGAAAGAGATGTACCTTAAGCCCACCAGTGCCATTACAATACAAGGCTGAGACCCCGTCTCACATCATAGAAATAGAATGCTTAAATCTACTCCGAAATGTCATAACTCCCGTAGCCTCGCTACAATGCGCGATCCTATCCCATCATCGTTACACCTGAAGCACCTCAAGCCGCTGTGAGCACGTGATTTTTGCCCTAAGCAAATAAATTCCAATATAAATATAAAAATATACAAAAATAGTTTTTGGTGTGCAATTGTGTGTTTTATTTGAGATACTTGTGTGTTTGTTTTAAAATAATTAAAATTACAAAGAAATCAATTAGAAAATATCACAAAAATATGACATGTTAGAAAAATCAACAAAAATACAAAAATACCGGAAAAACAAAAGAAAATGGCAAAATATAATAAAATACCATAAAAATCAGTAAAAATAGGAAAAATGAAAGAAATATAACAATTAAAGATAAACACAAAAAGAGAAAAATGAAATACAAAAGAAAATACCAAGAAAATAATTAAAATACAAGAAAAATACAAAAAAATGTAATAATTTTGGGCTATGTAGTGAAATATATACACATTGTAATAGGCCCAAGAGACTAGCCGGCCAGTCTAAGCCTTTAACCAAATGACGGCGTATAGGCCAATTCAATCTTAACCGTTGATGAAATCAATCCAACGAATCAGAAAAGGCGGCTTAATTGAAAACCAAACGACACCATAATTGAAATTAATCCTGGCCGTCCAAAAGAATGATCAGATGGATGGTTTTGAGTCTCATTTAGAGTTAAACGACGTAGTACAACGAAATAATCCTATCCGTTCAAATCTAAAATCTAACGGACACAAGGCCGTCACTTACTTAACTAAGAGACGCCGCTTTAAAGGAGAAATCCTGGCCATTGATCTCAGTTGATCCAAAGGCCATGATCGCACGAGATCAAGAGAGTATATAAGTGCCCATCTCCATTCATTACATACACATTTGTATAACACCAGAAACCCTAGCCACCCATCTCTGTCTTCTTCTTCCTTGGTCTCTCATGGAGACTGGCCGGACTGGCCTTGAATCACCGCCGTCTCTGGCTCAAACAACCACCAAACACCTCACCCCTAGCCACCAAACACCATAACCACCATAATATCCCAGAAAACCAAAAGACCCCCTTTCTTCTTGAAAGTCCGGTCACCTGAACCCTAGCCGGCAACCTCAAAACTATGAACCAGTCTTCAAGCTTAACACCATAGGACCCCCTTAAGGAGACCTTTCACCTCATCTAGGTGGTTGGTCTCGAATCTGGCCACAATCCGTCGAATATAACAAAGAAGATCACCGTAACCCTACTCCGGCGAGCACCCAAAAACAAACCCTACCCCAAATCCTCTGAACCAAGCCCCAGACCACCCCTTTACCCACCAAAACTCCAAAAGAAGCCCCAACAGAAGATCTAACAGTCAGAGGACTTAAAGTCCTCAAAAACATCTGATGTCTGGAAATAAAAAAAGAAAAAGAAGAAACAAAGAATAAGGAAAGAAAGAAAAGAAAGAAAGAAAAGAGATGGAAAAAGAAAATCCTGGAAAAGCTAAGTTCTTACTACCCATCATCTTTTTCTTTGTTTGTTTGTCTTCTGAAAGTGTTCTTGTTGATCTGTTCTTGATGAGCTTGTATTCTTTGCATGCTTAAGATCTATCACTATTTCGTTACACATGCCTAAATCTGTTATAACATTCTTAGGGGTTTTAATGATTATTACACATGAATCGTGGTTAAATAGGCTAGGTGACGACCCGGCCCGTCGTCACGGGAATTACCACCCCGTTATGCTTGTAATTACATAATTCATGCTTTTATATAAGTGTTAGAGTCTATCGGGGGAGTTAGGAGTGAAATTAAATTGGAAATGAGGCATATAGCCTTTTTGGAGGAAGCTTGAATAAGGAAAGTCAATCCGGAGTTGACTATTTGGTTAGAGGGCTCGGAATCGGATTCTGATGATTCGGTTAGTTCCGGAAGGTGATTTGTGACTTAGGGAGCGATCGGAATTGAATTTGGAGGCCCGGTGTAGAAATAGGCTTGAATTGGCTAAGGTTGAATTTTGGCGAAATCCGAACGGTAGGTGAGATTTTGATCCGGGAGTCGGAATGGAATTCCGACAGTTGCAGTAGCTCCGTTAGGTGATTTTGGATGTGCCTGCAAAATTTCAGGTCATTCGGACGTCGTTTAGTCGGGTTTTTGATTGGTTGTGTAATTCGGAATGTTTTAAAGAATTTAGACTTGAATCCGTGTGTAATTGGTGATTTTAATGTTTAGGATGGTGTTTTTATACTTGGAACAAGTTCGTATCGTGATTTGGAGTATGTTGGTGGTTTTCGTTGGAGTCCCGGGGGCCTCGGGGTGTTTTCGGATGGTTAAACGGAAGAAAATCATGGAAATTGCAGGTTGGGATTCTGTTTCTGTTGTTTCCGCTCCTGCGGAATTGTGGGCGCAGGAGCGAGTCCGCAGAAGTGGATATTGGAGCGCAGAAGCGCTTGTTATCACGGAAGCGGAGCTGGTCCCGTAGGTGCGGCACCGCTGGAGCGGAAGGTGAGCCGCAGAAGCGGCCAAGGGCCATGGAGTGAAGGATCGCAGAAGCGGACTGGTAGCCGCTTAGGCGAGTCCGCAGAGGCGGACGCCTAGTCGCAGAAGCGGGAAAACCCGCAGGAGCGAGAGGATCTCCGCAGAAGCGGAAGCGCAGAGGCGGTCCGTATATCGCAGAAGCGGAATTGGCCGGCTAGGCCTGGAATCGCTGAAGCGACCATTTGGTCGCGGATACGGACGCGTAGGAGCGGAAATTCTTCCGCAGAAGCGAAAATCGCTGTAAGTAAGTGTATCGGAAGTTAGAAAAATTTCAGAACATTTCACACATTTTGGGTCTCGGCTTTAGAGGCGATTTGGGCGATTTTGAAGAGAAATTCAAGGGAAAACATCAGGTAATCATCTATGGACTTAAACTATGGTTAGTATTGGTAATATTATGCAATTATATCATGAAAATGGAGGAATTTGGGGTAATTTATGGAGGATTTATCCCTAGGCTTGAACTTTAGAAAATCAAGGTTTTGAATGGGCAAATGGAGTCCGAATTTGGTAAAATTGATATGCTTAGACTCGTATTGGGATGAGGGTTCCGAATATGTGACTTTCGTGATTTTTCGATAAGCGTACCGAAAGTCGGGTTTTGACAACTTGTGGGTTTTGATATAATTTGGGTTATTTCGAACGAATTTCGTGAAATTAGCATATATTGATGCATTCTCTATGATTTTGAACAGATTTGGCACCGGAGGAGATTGATTTGCGAGGCAAGCGCAAGGCGGATTGAAGCTTCTACCGGTTCGAGGTGAGTGGTAGTAGTAAACAATGTACTGAGGGTTTGAAACCCCGTACTAGCACTTCACAGTGCTATATTGAGATGAGACACACGTTCTGTGACGGGCGTGGTGACATTGTGATTGGGGGTTCGGACTTAGTCCTTCTCGGCTAATAGAATACTGTGTGGTATGACTGTTACCGATATTACAACTGTACAATAGGGCTAAAAGCCATGTTTGGGGCCTTGTGCCGATCTGTAGAGCATTAGGGAACCTATAGAGCTAGGTGACCCTTATATCATGTTGGAAACATACACTCGGCCGTAGCTCTAGCTGTATAGCATAATATGAGCCCGTACTAGATATGTACATTGAGAGAGATTATCTAGGGTGGAATTCCTTGTTCTAGCTGAGTGGGCCTGAAGGGCCAAGTCTATATTGACTGAGACAGGGTCTATGATCCACTGTGGTATATTATATTGGACCTGAGAGGCCAAGCACATATTGACCGGGATAGGGTCGAGGACCCATTATGAGGTATTATATACATATACCTATATTGGATCGGGGCGCACGCCGCAGCGGTGTATATATTGGATCGGACTGCACGCGCGTAATATACATGTAATATACATATGGGACGGACTGCACGCCGCAGTATTATTGCGCTTGGGCTGTAGGAGCCCCTTCGGAGTCTGAGTCTGCACACATTCTCAGTGAGCACTGGTGTATATTATGGGATCGGGCTGCGCGCCATAGCAGTATAAATATATATACATATAGGTATTGGATCGGACTGCACGCCGCAGTAATACATGTGTGGATCAGGCTGCACGCCGTAGTATAATAGTGCTTGGGCCTAGGGAGCCCCTCCGAAGTCTGTATACACCCCCAGTGAGCGCCGTCGACGTTAAATGGAGCGGGCTGCGCGCCGCAGCGATATATGTATTGGAGCGGGCTGCACGCCGCAGCATTATACTTAATCATACCCTACTATCTACTTAAATACTTATACATTATAGACATAAGTATGTGTCTTTATATGTTGAGATGGCCGTACACCGTAGGGGTATGAGTGAGGGTTGGTTCAGTGTGGAATCTTGTAGAGATAAACGTAGATTTGAGGTTAGAGTACTACTATAGTGATGACGTACCTGTGAGGGTTGCCTTAGAACTGCTAAGTGATAGCACAAGATTTCTTACCTTCAGTTATTATTTATTATTGTTACTCACTGAGTTGAAATATACTCACCCCACTCCCCTGCACTTTCTGTGCAGATCCACAGGTACCCGAGAGCAGTTGAGACATTGTAGCTGCTGATCCTTGTCTACTTTTGCGGAGATTACGAGGTAGCTGCCTGCGTCCGCAGAGCTTGTTTTCTCCTTCTTTGTCATCTTGTTGATTTCCTATTTGCCTAGACTTGGTTGTATTAGGATGCTATTCTGTAGAGGCTCGGTCTCGTGACACCACGATATGGTTGGGACCGTATTTTTGTATGTTTTACGTTTCGGTTATCACCTGTTATGACTAACTACGTTTAAGTTTAATTTATTTAATAATTGGCTGGTTTAAGGGATAATATGGTCGGGCTTGCCTAGCATTGTGTTGGGCGCCATCACAACCAGGGTTTGGGTCGTGACAATATTCATCATCCACTGGGTTTTTTGAGCTTTGATTAATTGGGATTCAACCATTATCAAAATTTTTATCTGAGTTCCAATTGACTGGAAATTGATTTACGATTAAGGCTATGTGTGCAATATAACATGAATTGGCTATATTTGTAATATGATTCATCTGTTAGGCCATTCTGAATCCTGGATGCTTTTATGATTTTGGTTATAGCTGTAAAGATTTAGGGTTTGTTCTGAAAGCTAAAGTATGTGTGGCTATTTCTAAAATGACTAAGTCTATTTGTTAAAATGGCTATCCCTGATATGAATTGGTTATGATGTTAAGTGGTTAGTTTTGCAAACTTATCTCTGATTAGTTACTTGGTGTTAATAAAAGGTTACATTTTAAATAAGATTGGGTCTGTTAAATGTGGTTAAATTTGAAAGGGATTTGGGGTCTAAATCTAGGATAAGTCTTAAAATAGTTATAAACATTAGCTATTAATTAAATAGGTCTTAAACCCTAATCTGCAAGACCATAGTAGGTCGGGTAAATAAGAAAAACAATAAGGGTATAATAGGAAACAATAATTGGCATTATTGAGGATTTAATAGAGCATATAGGGTTAGAAAGGACTTTATTGCCTAGTATTCTTGAGATTAACTACAAAATAAAGGGTAAACTAGGCATAATGAAAAGGCAATCTTGAAATTAAACTTAGCAAGTGAGGGTAACCTAGTAAAATACCCCCAATAGAACACAAAAGAATTGCCTAGAACCTTCCAGCAAGGGCTGGAAGACATTTCAACACACATTCAGTGAATTAAACTGTAAATAATTGAAAAAATAAGGGGAGGGGATTGGAAATAACTTATTTGAATTACCCCCCAATTCCACCCCAAAATTAGTCTATAAATAGGCTTTTAGAAAGCTTGAAAAAGGAGTTGAACATTTCTGTAGGTTAGAACCTAAGGTTAGAATTCGAATATCTAAAAAAAGTTCTGGTTTCTAGATTCTGCAATTAGAGTTCAGCTGCGAAATTCTTAGTTGATATCTTTGGGTATTAATCTGGGAGTTCCTGCTAGAGTCTATTATTCTTCAATTCTGCTGGATTCTGCTTGAGCTCTTCGATTCTACTTGTTGATTTGCTGGACTGTTATATTTGGAATTCTAATTGCTGCTCTGTTTGCTACTTTGTTGCTGCTACTTTGCTGACTATTCTTCATCCTCAAACCTAGACTCATAGACTATTTTTTGTGAATCGGGTACATTCTCATTTCTAGAGATGTAATTGCATATTGATTGAAGAAATGAAAATCATATGAGCCATTTTGAATGATGTTTCCTCCGTTTTACTTTTGATTTTCCAATTAATATCTCTTAGAACTATTGTAATTCGTTAGGATGGATTGTAATAACAAACACTTACACGAAGTAGAAGATAGACTAACTAGTATAATAGTAATATATAATTAGATATAGCTATCGTTTAGTTTAAGTTCGAAATAGGTTAACACTGAAACCAATTCACCTATGAAACTGATATAAATACATGAACTGCTAACTAATTACCTCTGTTAATCAGATCCTGAATTAGGAACAATTAGTTCATAAAAGGAGAAATAAGTAGATAAGTTAAAATTGCTTTGTTATTCAGTCTCATTTAATAATAATATAAGTTAGAATTCTGTAATCGATAATAATCCAAGCCTGTTTAGCTAACATTTCAATACTGTCTTCCTTTAGATAAAACTAGACAACAAATAAGTTCATAATTAGAATTATAGTTATTGGTTAAGTACTTGAAGTGAAAGTGGTCGTATCAAATTCATGTTATCGTTTAATCAGTTATTAGAACTTGTAATTAGTATTGATTGACATGTATTCTGGAACTTTATGAAATAACATGAACTTTATTGATCTATTCTGTTGTTTGAGGAATGATTATTTTGAATCTGTATTGAAATTACATTTCTATTCTATAATTCGTTTGTTTACTCTGGGCCTGATTATAAATATAGGCCCAGATTCGACTAAAATCCCTTTGGGTTTGTATGTGGAAATATTCGAATACTCTAGGCTTCAGAAGCCCACTTGCGCCTAATGGACTGTTAACACAGTCCAGAGGTCCAGGCCTAGAATAAGTAATTGGCCTAGACATAATAATAATGAATTCAGCAAAAGTACAAAAACTGTATTCTAATTAGGAGAAAAAATATAAATAGCAAACGTAGTATATGATAGGTTGCACTTATAAAATAAAAGGAAGAGCCTTGTATTAAAATGAAAAGACACGTGGGGCCCCCATATGAATTTTAATAAGAATGTTAGACTCGGGAAGACCGTTTAATGAATTTCACGGTCTTTCCTAAAGATAATAAGGTGTAGACGTTATAGGCACGACTAAAATATACATTCCTAAATACGAGTGTGTCACACCTCCCTTTTTACTACCTCTATTTCCCGAAAAAAGCGATAAGGTATACCTCTTTAATTACCAATACACCCGAGAAAGGATATAATAATAACAACGAGGAAGGAGTTTTTCAACTTTAAAGGCAGTCGGAATCTGATTTTATTTATAGTTTCAGAGTCGCCACTTGGGAAGATAATGGTGTTCCAAGTCGCCGGTTAATCCTGAATCCGGGGAAATTTACTCTGTTTAAACAGTCCGCGCAACTAGAAATCTGGATAAGGAATTATGTTAACCCGAGAGAAAGTGTTAGGCACTTCCGGATTCCGTGGTTCTAGCACGGTTGCTCAGCTGTCCTTTTTGACTTTATTTGATTTTGTTATATGATTTTACGACATGTGAATGTTTCATTTTTGATATTTTAATGACTTGCGACGTCGCGAAAACGCATTTCGGGTCACACCGTAACCAGTACGCCTGTGACTTTTACACGCTTCAGCTTCGTCGGGATTTAAGATTTGAGTCACATTGGATGTGCACTCGTATTAAGGAATGTATATTTAAAATCATGCCTATAATGACTAACGGCTTATTATACTTTAGGAGAGACCGTGAAATTTGCTAAACGGTCTTCCCGAGTCTATCACTTATTAACATTTATATGGGGGCCCAACGTATTTTGTTCTTATACGAGGCTCGTCCCGTTATTTTTTAGAAGTCCTATCCTAATAAATGCTACATTATCTATTTTTTGTTCTTTCCCCAATTACTTCACTTGTTTTGTATTTTCAGAACTGTGTCCAGGCCCATTATTCCATTTCCAGACCTGGACATTTGTGGACTGAATTTAATAGTCCAATCTACACAACTGGGTTTCTGAAACCCAGTATATGTTAAAGTTGTTATTCAGAGGCCCAAAGACGAATCCGGTTGGATCTGGGCCTATATTATCAATTGAGCCCAAATCAGATAAAAGAGATACAAAACTGAATTGAAATTTCATAATCAATACACAAACGTTCATCAAACGGTAGGGTAAATTAACCAATGACATTTTGTTTCATAAGAAACAGAAGTACAAGTGTATCAACATTAATTCTGAATTCTAATTATCAATTACTAATAAAACCTAAACAATAAGCTACTTATTTCAGCTATTTCGAACAGTGATATGATACTTAATCTATGCAAATTTGAATTGTTATTAGTTAATGATTATAACTTACACTATTCTAAATTGTTATTAAACTAATTGAAGTGAAGAAACAGACTATAACTAAGTTGATCATTTTTAATCATCACGTTCTAGTTCCTGAGGTTAATTTGATTACCATTCAGATTACGAAGCTAGTATTATCTAGGTGAATTGATTTTACGAGTTAACCTGTTTTTAAACTAAATTTTAGGGTGATTATGACTACGTGTACTCTACTCTATCTAATACATTTTCCAACTCTCATATATACTTAACTACTACAGTTATTCCTATCAAATTACAGAAGATCTAGTAGACAATAAACATAAAATCATCAAAAATACAGCAGAAGATTCCATCCGAACAACTCATGGTATTTTCATTTCCTCAATTAGCTGACAGTGACATATCTGGATAAAACATGTGTACTTGATTCAGCAAAGGGAAACTTATAAGTCTAAGATGCAAATGAGATGAATGATAGTCAGCGATCACAGCAGCAGAATAATAGAAGAGCAAATCACAGCAGAACAACAATAACAACCAAGTATGATCTTCAAAACCCAGCAAATAAGCATACCAAGGAATAGAATTGGAGGAAATCCAATAGTATAGAACAGCAGAAGACTCTAGTTGAACTCAAGTATTTGTACTCGATTCAACTCAGAATTTTTACTCTATATCTATGGTGTATAACTCTTAATTTGTACTTCATAATGTGTTTCTCCGAATTTCTAGAATCCAGCCTTTTTTTCATGCTTAGATGAAGCCTATTTATAAGTGATTTGGGTGAAATTTTTAGGGGAAAATTTGAAATTCTTATTATTAGTTCCCTCCCCTTAATTCTCATATTAATTACAGTTTGGTACCTCCTATTTCAGGCTCGAAATGCCTTCCAGCCCTTGCTGGAAGGTTCTAGAGAATTCTTTTTGCTTGTATTAAGGGCATATTACTATGGCGCCCTCACTTGCTAAGGATTATCACAGTTATACCTTTTTACTAGGTCTGTTTTACCCTTTATTTTATGACTAATTACAGAAATACTAAGCCTTAAAGTCTGTTTTGTCCCTATAGGCTCTATTAAGTTCACATTTATACCATTTCTTATTCCCTTTGTACCCTTATGATTATTTATTATTTACCCGACCTACTAAGGTCAGGGTATCTTAGGTTTATACTTATTTAACTACTGACCATTATCTTCTAAATCATTTAAGACTTGGCCAGATATTAACCTTAGTTCCTTTTTAATTTTAGCCTCTTTTAATTGACTTTAAAATGTAACCCTTTTATTATCACTAGATAATCAGAATTAACTTGCAGACTTAGCCTACTTTATTAACATTAACTAACCACACTTAGATTGCAGAACTAACCACTATAATGTTTCAGGAATGAACACACTAATTATTTTCAATAATAGCCAGACTACTCACTAACTTGTCTTTACAGCTATAACCAATACCACAAAGCACAATAGGATTTAACATAGTCTAACATATGAATCCATTACAAATATAGCCAATTTATGTCGTTTGGCACACATAGCCCCAATCAAAAATCATT
The DNA here is from genome assembly GCA_032618575.1 of Nicotiana noctiflora. Taxonomy (NCBI): domain Eukaryota; kingdom Viridiplantae; phylum Streptophyta; class Magnoliopsida; order Solanales; family Solanaceae; genus Nicotiana; species Nicotiana noctiflora. The sequence goes on along the minus strand of JASVEL010008191.1, from coordinate 9,254 downwards.
CATCAATTAACCAGAACTCATATGGAAATTTGATAATGGTTGAATCCCAATTAACTAAATTGTAATTTCAGACTTAGGCACACTGAACTGACTAAACACAAAGAAACATATTCGAAATAGGATTCATGTGTTGAACTTATAGAAAACACTAAGGAGCTAAAACAGATAGATTATGTGCAAAGAACAGGATAGATGAGACTATCATAGGCTAGTGATTGAAATAACCAGAAGACTAACAGTCAATAACATGCAAAAGATCGTATTCAGAAGATTTAAAAGATGAACAGTCAAAAACATGCTAGAATTATATACAGAAGTCTTTTGAAGACAAATATCGAGGAGGGGGCTACGTACCGAGGACCCGCGGGGTCGTTCGGCTTTGTAACTTATACAGCCTCTATTTCTTATTTATAGTATGACACTAACAGAAAGGGGAGTCTCAACCAGTAAGCACAGCCCCGGAGATAAGAAAAGAAGAGTTTTCGGCACAATTTTATATATATAATCCACGTAATATCAAAGCGGTAAACACGTAACACATTGATCAAAGCATATAATGAAGTCAAATAACATCAAGAACGACAATTCAATCAAGCTCAAATTCTTAAACTCTGAACCGAAGTTCTGGGTTGCTTATCCCCAGTAGAGTCGACAGAGCTGTCGCACCTCCCTTTTTACTACCTCTATTTCCCGACAAAGAGATAAGGTATACCTCGTTAATTACCAATACATCCGGGAAAGAATATAATAATAATAACGAGGAAGGAGTTTTTCCATTTTAAAGACAGTCGGAACGGGATTTTATTTAGAGTTTCACCGTCGCCACTTGGGAAGATAATGGTGTCCCAAGTCACCGATTAATCCCGAATCTGAGGAAATTGACTATGTTTAAACAGTCCGCGCAACTAGAAATCCAGATAAGAAATTCTGTTAACCCGGGAGAAGGTCTTAGGCACTCCCGAATTCCGTGGTTTTAGCACGGTCGCTCAACTGTCATTTTTGACTTTATTTGATTTCCTTATATGATTTTACGACATGTGAATGTTTCGTTTTTGATATTTTAATGACTTGCGACGTCGCGAAAATGCATTTTGAGTCACACCACAACCATTATGCCTGTGATTTTAAGATGCTTCAGCTTCGTCGGGATTTAAGATTTGAGTCACATTAGATGTGCACTCGTATTAAGGAATGTATATTTAAAATCGTGCCTATAACGACTAACGGCTTATTATACTTTAGGAAAGACCGTGAAATTTGCTAAACTGTCTTCCCGAGTCTATCACTTATTAACATTCATATGGGGGCCCTACGTATTTTGTTCTTATACGAGGCTCGTCCCGTTATTTTTCTGAAGCACAATCCTAATAAATGCTACATTCTCTTTTTTTGGTTTTTTTCCCTAATTACTATACTTGTTTAGTATTTTCAGAACTATGTCCAGGCCCATTATTCCATTTCCAGGCCTGGACATTTGTGGACTGAATTTAATAGTCCAGTCTGCACAACTGGGTTTCAGAAACCCAATATATGTTAAAGTTCTTATTCAGAGGACCAAAGACGAATCCAGTTGGATCTGGGCCTATATTATCAATTGAGCCCAAATCAGATAAAAGAGATACAAAACAGAATTGAAATTTCATAATCAATACACAAACGTTCATCAAACGGTAGGGTAAATTAACCAATGACATTTTATTTCATAAGAAACAGAAGTACAAGTGTATCAACATTAATTCTAAATTCTAATTATCAATTACTAATAAAACTTAAACAATAAGCTACTTATTTCAGCTATTTTGAACAGTGATATGATACTTAATCTGTGCAAATTTGAATTGTTATTAGTTACTGATTATAACTTACATTATTCTAAATTGTTATTAAACTAATTGAAGTGAAGAAACAGACTATAACTAAGTTGATCATTTTTAATCATCACGTTCTAGTTCCTTGTGACGACCCGGCCCGTCGTCACGAGAATTACCACCCCGTTATGTTGTAATTACATAATTCATGCTTTTATATAAGTGTTAGAGTCTATCGGGGGAGTTAGGAGTGAAATTAAATTGGAAATGAGGCATATAGCCTTTTTGGAGGAAGCTTGAATAAGAAAAGTCAACCCGGAGTTGACTATTTGGTTAGAGGGCTCGGAATCGGATTCTGATGATTCGGTTAGTTCCGGAAGGTGATTTGTGACTTAGGGGAGCGATCGGAATTGAATTTGGAGGCCGGTGTAGAAATAGGCTTGAATTGGCTAAGGTTGAATTTTGGCGGAATCCGAACGGTAGGTGAGATTTTGATCCAGGGGTCGGAATGGAATTCCGACAGTTGCAGTAGCTCCGTTAGGTGATTTTGGATGTGCCTGCAAAATTTCAGGTCATTCGGAAGTCGTTTGGTCGGGTTTTTCATCGAATGTGTAATTCGGAAAGTTTTAAGAAATTTAGGCTTGAATCCGTGAGTAATTGGTGATTTTGATGTTTAGGACGGTGTTTTCATGATTGGAACAAGTTCGTATCGTGTTTTGGAGTATGTTGGTGGTTTTCGTTGGGGTCCCGGGGGCCTCGGGTTGATTTCGGGGGTCCAAACGGACCATTTCTTCTATTTTTGAACTGCTGTTGGCTGCTGGTTTTGTTGCAGGCGGATGCTCTATGCGATCGCATAGGGTTATTGCGATCGCATAGAAGGATGGAAGTGATCCTCAGAGTTGTTCTATGCGATCGCGTAACAGGAGATGCGATCGCATAGGTATGGAAACTGGCACTATGCGATCGCAGGGTAACTTGTGCGATCGCATAGAAGAGATTGGAGGGGTGAGCAGAATGTGCTATGCGATCGCATAGAAAAGGGTGCGATCGCATAGGTTTATCAGGCTGTGCATTGCGATCGCATAGCCAGTGTTGCGATCGCAGAGAAGAAAAGATGAGGACTGGAAGGTTGTGCTATGCGATCGCGGAGGTGCATTGCGATCGCATAGAAGGGGAAATTGGCAGGAAAATTTAACTCTATGCGATCGCATAGGGTCATTGCGATCGCATAGAAGAGATTGTTCTGGCAGTGAATTAAATCACAGAACAGAGAGGTCGCGGGTTCATTAACCCAAAACCCCATTTTTGAGTTCCAAGAGGAGAAACTCACGGGAATTGCTGGTAATTCATCGGGGATTCGTTGGAGGTAAGTTTTGTGGCTTAATTACATCATTTTAACATGAAATCCTTGGTTAAATCCCTGTAAATGGAAGATTTAAGGTGGGTTTGAGCCCTAGGCCTAAATTTAAGAAAAACACTGATTTGAGTGGGCAAATGGAGTCCGATTTTGGTAAATTTTATATGCCTAGACTCGTATCGAGATGAGGATTCCGAGTATGTAATTTTTGTAATTTTTCGACAAGTGTACCAAAAGTCGGGTTTTGACAACTTGTGGGTTTTGATATAAATTGGGTTATTTCGAATGAATTTCGTGAAATTAGCGTATATTGATGCATTTTCTATGATTTTGAGCAGAGTTGGCATCCGAGGAGATTGATTTGCGAGGCAAGCGCAAGGCGGATTGAAGCTTCTACCGGTTCGAGGTGAGTGGTAGTAGTAAACAATGCACTGAGGGTTTGAAACCCCGTACTAGCACTTTACAGTGCTATATTGAGATGAGGCACGCGTTCTACGACGGGCGTGGTGACATTGTGATAGGGGTTCGGACTTAGTCCTTCCCGGCTAATAGAATATTGTGTTGTACAACTGTTAATGAGGTTATAACTGTACCGTTGGGCTAATAGCCATGTTTGGGGCCTTGTGCCGATCTGTAGAACATTAGGGAACCTATAGAGCTAGGTGACCTTTACATCGTGTTGAAAATATACACTCAGCCATAGCTCTAGCTGCATAGCATAATATGAGCCTGTACTAGATGTGTACATGGAGAGAGATTATCTAGGGTGGAATTCCCTGTTCTAGCTGAGTGGGCCTGAATGGCCAAGTTTATACCGATTGAGATGAGATAGGGTCGAGGACCCACTATGAGATGTTATATTGGGCCTGAAAGGCCAAGTCTATATTAACTGAGACAGGGTCAAGGACCCATTGTGATATATTATATTGGGCCTGAGAGGCCAAGTACATATTGATTGGGATAGGGTCGAGGACCCATTATGAGGTATTATGTATATAGATACCTATTTTGGATCGGACTGCACGCCGCAGTAATATACATGTGATATACATGTAATATACATGTGGGACGGACTGCACGCCGCAGTATTATTGCGCTTGGGCTGTAGGAGCCCCTTCGGAGTCTGAGTCTGCACACATTCCAGTGAGCGCTGGTATATTATGGAATCGGGCTGCACGCCGCAGCAGTATATATGTTGGATCGGACTGCACGCCGCAGTGATATATGGTGGAACTGGCTGCACGCCATAGCACCATAGCGCTTGGGCCTAGGGAGCCCCTCCGAAGTCTGTATACACCCCCAGTGAGAGCCGTCGACGTTAAATGGAGCGGGCTGCGCGCCGCAGCAGTATATGTATTGGAGCGGGCTGCACGCCGCAGCATTATACTTAATCATATCCTACTATTTACTTAGATACTTATACATTATAAACATAAGTATGTGCCTTTATATGTTGAGATGGCCGTACACCGTAGGGGTACGAGCGAGGGTTTGTTCGGTGTGGAGATCTTGTAGAGATAAACGTAGATTGGAGGTTAAAGTACTACTATAGTGATGACGTACTTGTGAAGATTGCCTTAGAACTGCTAAGTGATAGCACAGGAGTTCTTACTTTCAGTTATTATTTATTATTGTTACTCACTGAGTTGAAATATAGTCACCCCACTCCCCTGCTCTTTTTGTGCAGATCCACAGGTGCCCGAGAGGAGTTGAGATATTGTAGCTGCTGATCCTTGTCTACTTTTGCGGAGACTACGAGGTAGCTGCCAGCGTCCGTAGAGCCTGTTATCTCCTTCTTTATCATCTTGTTGATTTCTTTTTTGCCTAGACTTGTTTGTAATAGGATGTTATTCTGTAGAGGCTCAGTCTCGTGACACCACGAATGGTTGGGACCGTATTTTGTATGCTTTTACTATCACGCTTATCATTTGATATGATCACTTACTGTTTAAGTTTAATTTGATTAATTGGAATTAATAATTGGCTGGGTTAAGAGATGATATGGTCGGGCTTGCCTAGCATTGTGTTGGGCGCCATCACGACCGGGGTTTGGGTCGTGACAAGTTGGTATCGGAGCCCAGGTTAACAGGTCTCGCGAGTCATGAGCCGGTTTAGTAGAGTCTCGTGGATCGGTACGGGGACGCCTGTACTTATCCTCGGGAGGCTGCAAACTTTTTAGGAAAAGTTTCAATTCTTGGAATTCTTGTCGTGCGATTACTTTTGACTTGAACTGAACTTTGACATTCTATTCTCTCGCAGATGGCGAGAACTCGATCATCCGGACGTGGAGGACGACCACCAGTACCACCTACTAGAGGTCGTGGACGCGGTCGTGGTCGTGGCGGAGTTAGGGCGGTGAGGCGGCGCCGGTGACCCACGGCCCCGGTTGCGGAGGTGCCGAGCGGCACCGGATCGGGCACCGGCTGTGCCCATTGCTATTCGGGTCTACGAGAAACCCGGCTCGGATGCTAGCGATGCCTGCGCCGGCCTAGCGCGGGCGGTTTCGATTACTCTGCGGCCGGCTACATCGAGGATCGGGGGTGGTCATCGGACCCCGCGATACGCACTCCGAGCCGGCGGTGCGGGCGTACGGACACCGAGAGGCTCCTCCGGTTCGGCTCGTGGTTACCGGTTCGGCCGACGAGTCGGATTCGGGGGACGGGGTCCCGGCTATGACGGACGATGAGCGGCGTCGTCTCGAGAGGTTCACTAGGTTATCTCCTCCAGTGTTCACGGGTGCTCCGGGCGAGGACGCCCGAGGTTTTCTGGATAAGTGGCGTCGGATGCTTCGTACGGCAGGGATATTGGAGTCCGGTGGGGTATCTTTTACTACCTTTCAGTTTCAGGGACCAGCCTTTGCTTGGCGGGAGGCTTATGAGCGCCGCAGGCCGGCAGGGGGAGCACCACTATCATGGCCGGAGTTCTCCACTATGTTCTTGGAGAAATGGGTGCCTCGATCTCGGAGAGAGGAGATGCGTAGGCAGTTTGAGGGTCTCCGTCAGGGGGACATGTCAGTGTCAGAGTATGAGATCAGATTTACGGAGTTGTCCAGATATGCACCGTGGTTGGTTCATTCCGACAGAGAGAGGATTGGGCGCTTCGTGGACGGCCTCATTTACCCCATTCGTATTCTGATGACTCGGGAGAGGGTTTTGAGTCGTACATTTGAGGATGCCGTGGATATTGCTCGCGACATTGAGACAGATCGTCGCAGGGAGCGGGATGAGAGGGAGGCCAAGAGGCCTCGAGGAGCAGCTAGTTCCAGTGGCACTCTGACCAGAGGCCAGAGTCAGTAGAGCCGAGGTCGATCTTTCAGGTCTTCGCAGTCGGGCCGCTCAGACCGTCGCAGATGGTCACCTAGACAGGGTTATCAAGGTTCGCACCAGAGCCAGCCATCTCTCAGTGCCATGCCAGCTCAGAGTTCTTCACAGGCCCCATCCACTCAGGGTTCATCTCGGCCTAGTTCATCGGCTGGCCATTCCAGCGCCAGAGGTCCTTATCAGTCTCAGTACCCAGCACCGGGGAGTTGCTACGAGTGCGGAGAGTTTGGGCACCACCGTAGGGAGTGTCCCCGTCTTGTTTCCAGGTCTTATCAGCAGAGGGGGCAGCCCTCGTCATCTGGTCCTTCTACTTCAGCACCCGCCCCGCCAGCTAGGGGTGAGGGTCAGACAGCTAGGGGTCGCTCTCGAGGGGGAGGCCGATCAGGCGGACAGGCTAGATGCTATGCTTTTCAGGGCCGATCTGAGGCTGTTACTTCTGATGCTGTCATTACAGGTATTATTTCAATCTGCCACGGAGATGCCTCGGTATTGTTTGATCCCGGTTCTACTTATTCTTATGTGTCTACATATTTTGCTCCTCATTTGGGCACGACCCGAGGGAGTCTTGAGCTGCCAGTGCATGTATCTACCCCGGTAGGGGATACTATTGTTGTGGACCACGTATACTGGTCCTGTTTGGTCACTATTGGAGGTCTGGAGACCCAAGTAGACTTGTTGCTTCTCAGCATGATTGATTTTGATGTTATATTGGGCATGGACTGGCTATCTCCATGTCATGCTATTCTGGACTGTCACGCTAAGATGGTCACGTTGGCTATGCCGGGCATTCAGAGGATCGAGTGGCGAGGCACGACTGAGTATGTACCTAGCAGGGTAAATCCTTCCTCAAGGCCCAACGAATGGTTGGGAAGGGATGTCTCTCTTATTTAGCATTTGTGCGGGAGGTCGAGATCCAGACTCTCAGTATTGATTCTGTTCCCATTGTGCGAGACTTTCCTGATGTGTTTCCGTCAGACCTGTCGGGCATGCCACCGGACAGGGATATTGATTTTGCTATCGATTTGGTGCCAGGCACTCAGCCTATTTCTATTCCTCCGTATCGTATGGCACCAGCTGAGTTGAAGGAATTGAAGGAGCAGCTCCGGGAACTCCTAGATAAGGGGTTCATTCGGCCGAGTGTGTCGCCGTGGGGTGCACCGGTCCTGTTTGTTAAGAAGAAGGACGGAGCTATGAGGATGTGTATTGACTATAGGCAGCTAAACAAAGTAACAGTGAAGAATAAGTATCCTCTTCCTCGTATTGATGATTTATTTGATCAGCTCCAGGGAGCTAGGGTGTTCTCGAAGATTGATCTTCGTTCAGGGCTACCATCAGCTGAAGATTAGAGAGTCTGACATTATGAAGACTGCATTCCGGACCAGATATGGTCACTATGAGTTCCTTGTGATGTCTTTTGGGCTGACCAACGCCCCAGCAGCATTTATGCATCTGATGAACAGTGTATTCAAGCCGTATCTTGATTCATTTGTGATCGTATTCATTGATGACATACTTGTCTACTCTCGTAGCCGGGAGGAGCATGCTTGGCACTCGAGTGTTGTGTTGCGAGAGATTGAGAGAGGAGAAGGCTGTATGCCAAGTTCTCCAAATGTGAGTTCGGCTTGAGTCGGTGGCATTCTTAGGGCACGTGGTGTCCTGTGATGGTATTCGAGGTAGATCCGAGGAAGGTCGAGGGCGGTTCGAGTTGGCCCGAGACCGAGCCTCGATTCTGCGAGATCAGTAGCTTTCACGGGATTGGCGGGTATTATCGTCGATTCGTTCGGGGGTTCTCTTCTATTGCTTGCCCTTGACTAGATTGACTCGGAAGGGTGTTCCTTTCTTATGGTCGAGGAGTGCGAGGAGAGCTTTCGAAAGCTCAAGAGGCAGCATTGACCACGGCACCGGTCTTGATATTACCGAGGTTCGGGGTCTTATACTTGTATATTGTGATGCCTCGGGAGTGGGCGTTGGTTGTGTGTTGATGCGGGGAGGGTAGGGTCATTGCTTATGCCTCTCGTCGGTTGAAGCCCCACGAGAAGAACTACCCTGTTCATGATTTAGAGCTAGCAGCCATAGTTCATGCCTTGAAGATTTGGAGGCATTACCTGTATGGTGTCTCGTGTGAGGTGTTCACGGATCATCGCAGCCTTCAACACTTATTCAGGCAGAAGGACCTTAATTTGAGACAGCGGAGGTGGTTGGAGTTGCTTAAGGACTATGATATCACTATTTTGTATCATCCGGGAAAGGCCAATGTGGTGGCCGGTGCCTTGAGTCGGAAGGCGGTTAGCATGGGCAGCCTAGCTTTCATCCCAGTTGGGGAGAGGCCTTTTGCTTATGATGTTCAGGCCCTAGCCAATCGGCTAGTGAGATTAGATATTTCGGAGCCGAGTCGAGTGTTGGCTTGTATTGTTTCTCGATCTTCCTTATATGACCGCATCACAGAGCGACAGTATGATGACCACACACACACACACACACACACACACACACACACACACACACACACACACACACACACACACACACACACACACACACACACACACACACACACACACACACACACACACACACACACACACACACACACACACACACACACACACACACACACACACACACACACACACACACACACACACACACACACACACACACACACACACACACACACACACACACACACACACACACACACACACACACACACACACACACACACACACACACACACACACACACACACACACACACACACACACACAC